>CM026262.1:26594893-26963624 GCA_014851425.1 Senna tora
GAGAAAGCCCCAAACTCCAAAACCTCAATTTCTCCAATTTTGGGTATTTTAGGAATTCTTCAATTTCTTCCAATCGGGGCATTCTGGGGTTAAATTTGAGCTTAGTGGGTGTTATTGAAAGCTTAGTAAGGTTTAGAATCGAAGTTAAACCGTAGGATTTGACCGGGTATGGAAATTAGGAAAATTTAGCTAGAAAATTGCTATAAATTCGAATTTTGCTGGTTTGATGCATGTTTAGGCTTGGATTGGAGTAGTATAGGTGTTGTAATTGCTGGAAATAGACAAGGGAATAAAGCCTGAGTATTTACCGTCTCAACCGGAACCCAATCCGGTGTAAAAGAGGCGAAATACTAAGCCACCATACAGTAAGGAGCTGTGCGGTGGGTTGGACACCTTGGTCTAGTCCGTGGGGGACACCTAAGACCCGCTAAATTAGTCCCAAGCCTTTAATTATACCCAATTATATTTTTATATATAATTAAAGAGGTAGTAATTAAGCTTGTACTCAGCGAATAAGGGAGACGGTGGAATGAGTAAGCTAAAGCCTCTTTTGAGCCGTGAATTTAATTCTTTTATTAGTTAAATACCCATATGAACACATGAAGTGAAATTTAGACAAGTGGGAATCTCTAACCTAAGCAATTAGAGGTTCTAAATGGTTCGAAAGGGTGAAAGTCGAATATGAGACATTCTGGACTTTCAGAAAGAGCAAATAAGACGACATAATGAACTAATTAATTAGTTCTTGGAAAACATCTAGAGGGTGCATGAGCATTAGCATGACACGTGCATTGTAGATGCTTAGTTATGCATTTCTAAATTGCTTAAGTACATGTGTATAGGGCACCACAAAGTGATTGGAGCTTCAGGCACTCCGAGGACTGATCAGGAGGGCCAACGAGGTGAGGGGCTCTCCCATCCCTGCCCCACAGGGTTGGATGACAACATGCAAATGTGGTTTACCCTATTTATTGCAGTTATCATATGAAATATACTTATCTGTATGAGTTTGCGCTACATGTGTATGTTTAGTAAGTAAATGGTGGAAATGCAAACCAATTATGTGTATATGTGATAAGGTGGCTCACTGAGCCTTATATGTTACCGTGGGTAGGATTGAGTCATAATTTCATATGTGAGAGTTCAATAACAGTAGAAACCCATCACATCGATCGTCACTGATAAGACCTTGTTCGTATGGTTTGTTGAGGAAAACTGAACTTAGGATTGTTAAATGTGAGTAAGAGTGTTGCATAATTGAAACGGGGGAAATCTAGGCCTAACTAAAGAATGCGTATAATATTCAGTTAGTTACAAATAGGGTGTATTTTAAGGTTAAATATGTTAGTTGAGTTTGTTTAGGTTGTCTGGGTAGATTGAGTCGGTCATCCTGATCGGACAGACAGGATTATGACGTCAGTAAGTATGCCACATAGTGGCCATTACCTTGGTTTAAACTGAGGTCAGCCAAGTTTCTGGCTATTACTCTAAGCGTTTCTTGGAGTCAGAAAGTTCCTAGTGTGATCAACTAGGTTCGAACAAGAGATTGCCTTCGGGCAAGTATTTCTCTCAGCATAAGGCGGGAGACAGAAATAGAATACCTACGTGTATAAGTTTGTACTAATTATGGAACCATATGATATATGTTTATGATCGGTTTACATGCGGATTAATAAATATGTTAGGAGCATGAATTAGGATTTTAATTGTGAACATGATACACTGATTGCCTAATCACGTTAAAGGTCACAATATAAATCTGTTTCATGCGTATGTGGTTGTGGTTGCTCCCTTTCCCCAGCTGTAGTGGTACCCACTGTTACGCCAGGGATGGGGGAGCTTCTCACTGAGTCTGTTCGACTCACTCCTCTTATTTAAACATTTAAAATACAGGAGGTTCAGGAGTCGGGCACGCGTCCACTTCTTCTCAAGGAGGCGGATAACTTTGAAGACTGCACGCCTTGTCCGCATCGGTAGTTATTTTGGTTATGTACATGTGTTGTGATGTATATATATATATATATAAATCCTTTTTGGGCATAGCGTTTGTACGTTTACATCTGCTGTGTATATATATATCATACTTGAATTCTAGCATTGTCGGCTTCATACAGATTAAAATTAGGTCTTGGTATTGGGACTTTAGGCTATGATATAGCATATATCATGTATATATATATATATATGACTTCCGCATGTGACTAGGATAGATCATACGCCTTGAGGGGTGTGATCAATATGTAAATTATATATATGTGTGTGACTGAATACATGATTGTATGAAAATATGGCTTCCACATGTGAATAGGATAGATCACACGCATTGAGGCGTGTGATCAATATGTAAACTATATGCAAGCGTGTGATTGAATATATGTATGACTGTATACAGGATTTCTGCATGTGAATAGGATAGATCACCCGCCCTGAAGCGCGTGATCAATATGTATACTATATGTACGTGTGAGTGATTATGTGTATATGTATAGACTGAAGCGGTGTTGAGCGAGCCGTGGATTGCACGCTACTTAGGCCACCAGATATGGATGGCCATAAATACTATATATTGTTTGTATTAGAAATGGGTAGTTATAAACATGTAAAAATGTCAATCAGGGATGAGAGGCTTACGGGATAGGAGAAATCTTACTTCCCGTGCCGGTCACAGACGTCCGATAGGGGGTCGTGACAAACTTGGTATCAGAGCCTGGTTTACTTTAAACTATATGAAGCCATAGGTATGACCGGGTGTCGGTTTACGCCTCGTTGTGAACCCGGGCACAACGTGGGAGTAAAAAGGCACTTATGGAAGTACCCAGGAAATCGTGTCAGCCTTTCTTTCTACTCTCTTTGATATGAAATATCATTGATATACGTGTACTCATTAGGTGTGGTCCTTGTGCAGTATAGGGATACCACCGATCACGAGACAGACTAAGGGTGGAGGGAGAACTCCTGCAGAAATTGATCGAGAATCAATTCGGGAGGAGGGAATGCCCACCCGAGGTCGAGGTAGAGGCCGTACTCGAGGCCGAGGTAGAGGTCGTGCTCGTGGTCGAGGTAGAGCACAAGTGAGAGAAGAAGAGAGGAGGCAGTCACCGGAACCTGATGTTGAGACAGGTGCACCTTCTGTGGCAGAAATGTTCACAGCCGGATGTCAGGAACTAAGAGAAGAGATGACGAGGCAAATACAGAGGGAGGTACACCGGTTAGTAGTCGGCAAAGAAGAAGAAGAGAGAATTCCTAGTAATCAGGAAATGGAGGTCGTTGAGGAAGAGGATAGAGAATGGCAACAACCGCAGGTAGCGCCTCGTGAGCCGCGGGTAGCACCCAGAGAGCTGCCAATTTCAATATTTCTGAAGCTCCATCCACCTACTTTCTGCGAAACTAGTGAGAAAGAGGATCCGCAGTACTTTGTGAGAGACATAGTCAGAATTGGGCACGTGCTGAGGTGCTCAGGGCATGAGTTGGTGGAGTTAGCTTCATTTCAACTGAGGGGAGCTACTAGAGTATGGATAGAGTCCATACAGACAAGGTATTCAGGAAGGGTGGCACCAATGACCTGGGAAGATTTTCAGAGGGAATTCCTAGGTCGGTTTCTATCTGAAGGCACCAAAGATGCAAAGCGTCAGCAATTCGAGGAGTTGTGGATGACGCCTAACATGACTGTGACGGAGTATGAGTTACTTTTTACAGAACTGGCACAATTCTCACCTGAGTTGGTTCCTGATGAAGAGGCGAGGATCAAGAGGTTCATACACCGTCTCACGGAGCCGTTATTTACTGCTTTGTTACCCCAGAGGAGATAATTTGAGACTTTAGCTCAAGCAACAGACTGTGCCAGAATGATTGAAACCAAGAAGAGGTACGGGACTTCTATTAATCCCAGAGTCAAGTTAATTACAGGCAGTGATAACCAAGGAGGTGGAAGTAAGAAGAGGTAGACAACAGCTGGAAGTGCAGGATATTCAGGGTCCGCAGGAGGACAATCCTCAACTACCACCCATAAAATAGGTACAAGAGGAAATTTTCAAGGGGGACAGAGAGTGCAAGGGGGAGGAAATGCTGGTAAGACAAGGCCCCAGTGTCCGACATGCAGAAGGTATCATTTTGGGATATGTCGGAGATTGACAGGTGGGTGTTACAACTGCGGCCAGGTGGTCCATATGTGTCCAAAGAGAAAAGAGGGTACAAGTGTGAGAAGTAATCCAACGCCGAGGGGTACACCTATTTCAGCCCCACCAGTAAGAACCGTATCACCACAGACAGCAAGTACAGGTGCAGCTAGAAGTCGTGGTGCAAAACCTAGTGGCAGAGGGCCAGGGGCAGTACGTGGAGGACAAGCGCGGGTATTTGTACTTTCTCAGCAAGACGTTCATGCTTCAAATGCATTTGTGACAGGTACCCTCATTGTTTGCTCTCTTGAAGCACGAGTCTTATTTGATTCCGGCTCCACTCATTCCTATGTGTCGCATGCATTTGCTTCTAAATTCAACAAAAGTCTGTCTAGAATAAAAGAAACAGTACTGGTCTCTACTTCAATGGGAGAATTGGTACAAGTATAGTATGTGCACAAGTCTTGCATTGTGGAGGTTGATGGTCATGAGACTGTGGTAGACCTTCGGTTGTTATGTATGGTTGATCTTGATGTAATCCTCGGAATGGATTGGTTATCGTCTTGCCATGCGATTGTGGACTGCAGGGCTAAATGCTTGAAGTTCAATATGCCAAACGAGGAGCCTTTTGTGATACGGGGTGACGGAGCTGCACTGTATCCAAACTTGATCTCGGCGTTGACGGCATCCAAGTTACTTCAAAAGGGATGTAAAGGGTATTTGGCTTTGGTCAAGGATACTACGAAAGCAGTACTTTCACCGACTCAAGTACCTTTAGTGCGAGAGTTCTTGGATGTGTTTCTAGAAGAATTGTCGGGGTTGCCGCCCGATCGTGAGATTGAATTTGAAATTGAGCTGCAACCTGGCACCCAACCTATCTCCACACCACCTTACAGGATGGCTCCGAAAGAGTTGAAGGAGTTACATACACAATTGCAAGAATTGCTTGACAAGGGTTTTATAAGACCCAGATTCTCTCCTTGGGGTGCACCGGTCCTTTTTGTGAAGAAGAAGGACGGATCTTTGCGGTTGTGTATCGATTACCAAAAGTTAAACAAGGTGACGATCCGCAATCAATACCCACTGCCAAGGATAGATGACCTATTTGATCAGTTGCAGGGCGCAAAGCAGTTTTCCAAGATTTATTTGCGATATGGGTATCATCAATTAAAGATTCGAGAATCAGATATACCTAAGACCGCATTCCGGACCCGATATGGACATTACGAGTTCTTGGTGATGTCATTCGGATTAACTAATGCTCCTGCAGCGTTCATGGACATGATGAACAGGGTCTTCCAACCATTTCTGGACCGATTTGTCATTGTCTTCATTGATGACATCTTGGGTTACTCTAAGAATTCTGAAGAACATGCAGAACACTTGAGATTAGCATTGCAGAAGTTGAGAGAGGAGAAATTGTATGCCAAGTTCTCCAAGTGTGAATTCTGGCTTGACCGAGTTGCCTTTTTGGGTCACGTGGTATCATCAGAGGGAATCCACGTTGATCCAAGTAAGGTAGAAGCGGTGAAGAATTGGTCCCAGCCTACCTCAGTTACTGAAATTCGCAGTTTCTTGGGCTTGGCTGGATATTATAGAAGATTTGTGCAGGACTTCTCTAAGGTTGTTACACCTATGACTAAGTTGACTCAGAAAGGGGTGAAGTTCATATGGGATGATAAATGTGAGCAGAGTTTTCAGAAGCTGAAAGACAGTCTCACTACCGCTCCGGTGTTGGCATTACCTGAAGGCACAAGAGGGTATGTGGTATACTGTGATGCGTCGAGGACCGGTTAGGGTGTGTCTTGATGCAGCACGGCAAGGTGATTGCGTATGCATCATGACAACTGAGGAAACATGAGAAGAATTACCCGACTCACGACCTTGAGATGGCTGCTGTAGTATTCGCTTTGAAAATATGGAGACATTACCTGTACGGTGAGACATGTGAAATTTATATAGACCACAAAACCTCAAATACATCTTCGAGCAGAAAGACTTGAACTTGAGACAACATTGATGGTTAGAGTTGTTGAAAGACTACGACTGCATGATCTTGTATCATCCAGGAAAGGCTAATGTGGTAGCCGATGCTCTGAGTCGGAAATCTATGGGCAGTCTTGCTCATATAAGTGAAGAAAGAAGACCGTTGATCAGAGAGCTACACGAGCTAGAACAAACGGGAAATCAGTTTGAGATTGGGAATTCTAACTTACTTCTAGCTCATTTGCAAGCTAAGTCCTCTATGGTAGAAGAGGTGAAGGCTAGACAGGATGAAGATACCGACCTCAAGCAAATCAGCGATACTGTAACTAAAGAGAAAGGGGACGACATCCGATTCTCTATTGATGATTTCGGAGTACTTCGGTTGGAGGGACAATTGTGTGTTCCCATGGTTGATAACTTGAAAGAAAGAATTCTTGAAGAAGCACACCGGACAGCTTATACACTCCATCCGGGAGCTAATAAAATGTATCATGACCTGAAACAGCTGTATTGGTGGAATGACATGAAGAAGGACGTTGCAAACTATGTAGCTAGGTGTTTAGTGTGTCAGCAAGTCAAGGCTGAACACCAGAAGCCCGTCGGAACATTACAACAGATAGAAATACCTGAATGGAAATGGGAGAGGATAACGATGGATTTTGTAACAGGGTTGCCAATATCACAGCGTGGATTTGATTCGGTTTGGGTGATAGTGGATCGCATGGCTAAGTCCGTGCACTTTCTGCCAGTTAAGACCACTTAGGGAGTGAGTCAATATGCGCAAATTTATCTATCACAAATCGTTAGATTGCACGGTGTGCCAGTGTCCGTAATATCTGATAGAGGGCCACAATTCACTTCTAGGTTTTGGAAGTCATTGCAGGAAGTGTTGGGAATGAGAGTTGATTTGAGTACTGTGTTCCACCCACAGACCGACGGGCAATCAGAAAGAACCATTCAGATTCTTGAAGACATGCTTCGGGCGTGTATTATGGATTTCGGCGGAAGTTGGGAAAGGTATTTACCGTTGGCTGAGTTTGCATACAATAACAGTTATCAAGTGAGTATCCAAATGGCACCTTTCGAGGCTCTGTATGGTTGTAGGTGCAGATCCCCAATTGGGTGGTTCGAGGTCGGAGAAGCTAGTCTAATCGGCCCAGAGTTGCTACAAGATGCCTTGCAGAAGGTGAAATGTATAAGGGAGAGATTGCTGACGGCTCAGAGTAGGCAAATGTCTTATGCAGACAATCGAAAGAGAACTTGAGTTTGCCATTGGTGAACAGGTGTTCTTGAGAATATCACCAATGAGAGGTGTGATGCGGTTCGGTAAGAAGGGGAAGCTGAGTCCTCGGTACATCGGACCATTTGAAATCCTAGAACGAGTTGGGAATGTAGCGTATCGGTTGGAATTGCTTACGGAATTTGAGGGAGTACATCCTGTCTTTCATGTATCAATGCTTTGGAAATATCTTCTCGATCCCTCGCACGTAATCCAATCGCAAGACGTGTAGCTAACCGAAAATCTGACATATGAAGAGGAGCCAGTGGAAATCTTAGATCGACAGTTGAAGAAACTCAGAACGAAGGAGATTCCATTGGTTAAGGTCCTGTGGAGAAATTACTCGACTGAAGAAGCTACATGGGAGGTCGAGAGTGAAATGCGCAGGACGTATCTGTCACGACCCCCGTTTAGCGCACCGTGACCGGCACAGACACAGGGAATATCCCTATGCCTGTAAGCCTTATCACCTAATTGACAGAATATCTATTATTGAAAATACATCCACATGCAGTATAATACCATGGCTACACCGAAATGGTGGCCCATCCTAGGCAAGCAAATCCATGGCCAGTGTCGCTTCAGGATATAGATATAGGAAAACACACATAATATATATAACCTGTGTACTGGCTACACATCCGAAGATGCTGCCTATCCTATTCACATGCAATATATATATATATATATTTTGAAAGCAAATATTCCCTGTAACGCAGTAAAATAAATCCTGATCTTTAAGGTGTGTGAAGCTGACAGTTCTAGATTTAGTAATACAATCTAATTGGGTACGTCTACCCTTTTACTTTATGATACATGATAAAGTAAATTAAATTACAATTACAATTCATTCACCCACATGAACAAGTTGTGGGTCTTGGAAAGTTTTGTTCGCTCCTCGCTCCACCGAGACTTCTTCCACCTGTACTTAACCTGTCTATGTGTAGTAAGAATGAGGTGTGAGTCTTAACCACGCGACTCAGTGAGGACTCTCCCATCCCCGGCGCAAGGCGGGTACCTTACCGCTGGGACTGGGAGTCATACATAACCACATGCACAAACAACTAGTTACTGTGAGTTAGCATGCATTTTTGGTGATCACACAATAACAAAAATTTCACCCAAACACTCACATGCATTTAGCAGATATAAGCATGCAGCAGTTTAATTCACATCATCACTCAACAAGTAAACATATAACATATAATGCCGGCTTTTACTTACCGGTCTTCTCACGTTCGACATGTTTGAATCAACCAAGACGTTGTGGTGACGTAATCCTGTACGTCACTACTACGCTGCACAATCAGAAATCATATGCAAACACAGACAATTCTTTAAGTACACGCATATACTATAACATACATCTACTTAACTTCCCCCACTCTGGGGTATTTACTAGCCACTACATGGCTTTCCGACCTCGAACCCGTGCACTCGGGTTGCTGCCCACCACGTGACAAAGCATACTTAACCCATTCACTTGGGTACTGGTCACCTCGTGACAATTCTGTTAATCAAACAATACCTAACCCACTCACTTGGGTACTAGTCACCTCGTGACAATTCTATTAACCAAACACAATCAACTTCTATCTATCAAACAACTGATACGTAGCCACCACGTGGCACGTTCTAACCCCTTGCTGCGGGGCAATAGCTTGAGCCTACTCGTCCATTACCCAACCAGGCCACATGGCGGGCACGGCACGACGTCTTGAAGCATGGCCACTGACACACCCTGGACCAACTCCACAGGATGGTTTCTCTTTTACAAGGCTAGGCTCACGGTTCACCCGTAGGTTCCTCCCGTGTCTCCTTACCTTAGTCTCACATATTAATAGGATTCTTTGTATCTTTCCCAAAGGATCAACAATTCTTCTCCTTATTAATATGCACAAGTATCCTCAACAGGATATAACTCATATACCCGTCCAGATGCATTCTCTGAGCGTCAAGCTATCGTCATAGCATTATAAAACCCTTCTGACCCTATTACTAGGATAGGGCAATGATCATCGTCATTGTGATTTTAAAACTGAGGTCTCAAGTGCCATCTGACGTTGTTCTAGTCGATGCCTCACATCGCTAGCATAATCAAATCTAAAACCCACCAATAACTCCCTTTGCATGATTATAATTTAAGGCACCGTCGTGACGAGTTTTTAAAACAAAAGTTTAGTCCTTTTGTACAAGGACTCTTGCCACCGTCGTGGAAAAGATTTAATAAAATACTCATCATGCCTCCGGAGTATATGAGTTGGATTTGTAACACACCAATTATATCAAACAGTTACACTTTACTCCTATTTTCCTATCCAAGCTACTTTCCACAACCTATTTTCTAGTTCTTTCATTCTTTTAGCATTCTATATCTCTAGCTAACACATACCAGACAAGCATAGAATATACATACTTATGTAATCCACATAAGCATACAACCCTAGGAGCAGAGATGGAAGAACCCTCACCTTGGCCAACCTTCCATGCAATCCTCTCCTGTAACTTTAGTCTCCTCGGAGTTCCTGTTGCACTCAATCGTGTGCCGTTGTTCCTATAAGAACAACATTTACTTCATTAAGGTTATTACTTAGCTTAACTTGTTATTTATGTCTCCATTACTCTCACCTGTAGTCTATGGTTGCCACAGAGTCAAGCTCTTGGTCTTATTGGACTTCTCTATCCCGAGTTATGTGTATCCTTCCTCGGACACTTGACTTGCTCGAATATAACACTCTACTTCAGTGTTTCACATACTTGGATTTGAGTATTAGACCTCTATCTAACTTGTATTCACATCTAAGGAAGCTTATCTAACTTGATTGGAAGGAATCCTAATTTTAGGAAGGTCTATGCATGTTGTTTCAACTTGTTTTCTTACTCGGGTTCTAAGAAATCTAGTTTCTAAACCTCAATACACCTCTAATTCATCCTACTCAAGGCTTCCTAATAATTATGAAGGAATAAAATTATCATTTTAGAATTTAGAATTCATTGTTCCGCAAGTTTCCATCCTTGAGAAACAAGAAGGTACCTAAAATAATTCTTAATAAATATTCATAAGTGTCTTCGGGTGTTTAA
Organism: Senna tora; assembly: GCA_014851425.1. Lineage (NCBI taxonomy): Eukaryota > Viridiplantae > Streptophyta > Magnoliopsida > Fabales > Fabaceae > Senna > Senna tora. The sequence goes on from CM026262.1 coordinate 26,605,355, forward strand.
GATCGAAGAGAGGAGATTTAAAACTCTCAACGTCACCCTTAAAGTGTATTTGGACAACCCGAGCAGGGACCCGGTACGTTAACGTCAAGGTTCAACCTTAGTAACCTCGAGCCAGCTCTTCACGGGTCTTGTTCAGCTAATATTCCAACCATATAATTTTAATAACATCAATCCAAGCCTATTTACTCAAATCCAAGCTCAATCCTAATTATCAACAATTTTCCCAATTTATAAATAATTAGAATCTTAACCCCAAATCCTTTCAAATTCGAATTTGGGCAAATCCGAGAATATAATCTCGATTCCTACCCCAACTACGTGTTCAAGAACACTTTCTAGGTCTCAATCTACCTTCGAAACAACCCAATCGAAGGTGAATCGAAGAAATCCCTAAAAATGAAGAAATTGGGGTTTTCGAATGAAATTGGGGTTACCAACCTTTGATTCGATTGGTGGAAGGTGTAGGAGACGTCGTACTCGAACTCCGGTGACTTTTCCGACGTTGGCTAGCTCTCCCCGGTCACCTTTCCGGTCAACCCCAACCCTTCTTCTTCTTCTTCCTCACGCCTCTCCTCTCTCTCTCTCAATCTTCTCTCGTCTTCTCTCTCTCCCTGCACCCTTTCTCTCTTTTTCTCTTTCTTTTTCTTTCTTTTAATATATATATATATATATATATATATATATATATATATATATATATATATATAAACCCACGGCAAAACCCTCCCCCTTTTCTTTAAAATAATAATAATAATAAATAATTATAATAATTAATTATATAAATAATAAATAAATAAATGTAATAAGAAAATAAATTAATTAATAATTAAATAAATAATAACTAATATATGTTTTTAATTTACTCCCTTTCCCTATTTAATTCAGGTTTCCAATTTCTTAGGTCCTGAATTAAATCCAAAAATTATTTCCTACTTCTTTTCCTTCTCTTTTTATTTTATTTTAAATCTCGAAAAAATTTTCGGGTATTACAATCCTTGAAAAAAAAATTCCTTTCCGGTTTCTTTTAACTTTCATATATATATTTTTTAATATTCTTTTTAAAGTTTTAAATTCCTAGCCCCGAAATAAATCCTTCTTTAATCCTCAAAATTTTTAAATAAATCGTTCTTTAATCCTCGAAATTTTCCGGGGTATTACAATCTTCCCCCCTTAAGAAATTCGGTCCCCGAATTTCATCTCCTTCGTGGGGTCGTTGGCTTGCTACCATCCCTTGGCTCAATTTCCTCTATGGTTTCCCTCAATGTGGATGTTTTACCGTTTTACCCTACGGTTCATCTTTCTTTCCTAGAGTTGCAAGGTCTCTATCTGGTTTCTACATATTCTTTCTGTGATCGTTGGTATTTATAGTATTGTAGTTAACCACCCCTCCGCGAGGTGTTAACCGACAGACTCTATTTGTTGTCGTATCCTTCCCCGAGGATACCTAACTTTCCTAGTTGCAATTTACTTTGTGCTACTAATTTTTCCAATGGAGTGTCTGGCACATACCACATGCCATGCTCCAATATAGTTCTCCGAGGAGTTAACTATTGCCTTCTCTAGTGAGGCTTACCTTGACTCAATCTGCTTGTCCGACTAGCTACCTTTGTAATGACTCCTTATATCCGTCTTGGAACACGCCAAGACACTAGCTATTTGCATAGCACAGTAGGTTTCATTTCTATAAACCCAACTGACGAAGTACTCCCCTACCTCGGAGTCCCGTACTTAAGTATCCTCTACTACCAAGCAGCTACCCTTCTGCCGGTATTCCCCTGATATATTCTTTGTAAACGACTTCTCCAGAGAAAGTCCGTTTACATCTTACTACACCCTGTACTCTACATCTAGACTTATCACTTACACGGCATACACCCTACGTAGGTGTTTATACTTTATGCCATCAGTGTACCCAACCCTTCCGAGGTTGTTACACTCACTACCGACTCGATTTACTCTACTCGTGTCCTAACGAAGCTAAATGCCATGGCACTAGCACAACTATGTATTACCCTTACCGTTTCTCCACCAAACGGTAAAGGACCTTTCATTTATGACTCGTGTTTCCCTTTCTTTTCCGGACTTCTACACTTACCCTTAGTGGTTTCCATAACCACTTTAGGTTACTCCATGTCGACATCCTATGTCTGACTGACTTAGACTCTTCTCTGACTACTATTTGTAGTCATTTCTGTTTATGATGGAAACTCACCAGTCTCCTTCTTACCATCATACTCATTACTCTGCCCTAGGCTCAGTTTGGTCTTCTCATCCAAAGACCTCGCTTAACACAGCTATGACTGTGGATCTATACCACCCTCAGGTTAGTCCACTTAGAGTTGTACATCCTATGCTAACTCTACTCATTCGGTTTTCGTTGGTTTTTACCCCAACTTTGCCCACTCGGACTCCTCAATTCACTTAAATCCTGTATTCCTACTTGGAATACTTGATCCGTTAACTCCAGCATGAACCTTTCCGGACACGCTCACTCCCCTTGACCAAACAGGATCTGCTCCCACGGTTTGACTCTTTCCTTTCTTAAGGTGTGGATATGTTTGCAAACATATACCGCCTCTTGCAAGTGTGTTACCCGTAGGGTACCAATCGCCCCCAACAGTAGCATACATGTTTTATCATTTTGGCTCACATCCCTAGATGCTTACCCGACACCGTTCCCGTATTCACTCTCTTCTTTTCTATTTCGTACCTACGTGGTACTCTTTCTTCGAGTATTTCTCAAAACTTGTTACTCACTAAATTCTCCTTCTCGATTAACCGTCCTTACGGTTAATTTTCCCTTTATGGCACGCACATGGCCATTTATACGTTTGGTTTGTCCACTCAGTCTCCACCCATACACTGGCTTCAGACTAACGGATTTACGGTTCACCAACCTGTGGAACTAGCTTACTTAGCTATGTCCACTACAATCTGTGTAATATACATACACTTACGGTAGTAGTTGGTTCTCCACCTCCTACTTGACTCTTATTCTATGGGGTCCTATAGGCTTTCGCTCTTCCCCCCTTATGGGACTACTTATCCCTGTCTACTTTATCTCCCCTCGGGCCTCCACGAGTCCCTTTGGGGTTTATCTCTCACGTTATCTCGTTTGAGAGCTATCTACCGCAATAGCATTCATTTTCTTACCTCTGGACGGTACCCGAAGGTCTGCGCCCATTTCCGCTTCTAGACCTGCTCCGGTCTAATACTTTCGGGTCCATAATCACCCTATGGCCCCTTAATTGGTAACCTTTAGGCTTACCTGTATACGCCCTTGTCACTTTAGCACTCTCTAGTGATTTTCGATGTCTACTTAACTTTAATCACTCCAAGCGAGTGATTTCTCAACTACATCTACCATCCTTATACAACTTACCTGTAAAAGGTCTATTTTTTTTTTTGGTAGGGTATTGGTCACATGAGTTAGTTTTCTTAGGCACCCCCCTACAGGTTTTTTTTTTTTAAAATTAATTTAAGTTTATTTCTTAGAAAATGACGCCTAAGGTTTTCGTAAATGGTTAGGGTTTAACCAATTGGAATGACACAAATTGAGAAAGAGTTTTCATGAAAAATTTGCCTTCCAATGGTTATCCCTAGTATATTCAAGAAAAGTTTGAAGGTCTTTAGGAGTCTCTCATCCAGAAAGACCAAAAAGATTTTTACAAAAATTTCTCATGTGATCAATATCCTATTCTTTATGCTCTTCCTCAAGCAACCCAAGAGAGTTTGGTTGGACTTAATCCCTTCTTTTCCCTTGTTTGCTTAAGGAACTAGCAGTTCACGGATCGAGCACAGGGTTGGACTAGGCTCCTTCCCTGTGTCTTACCATTTACTCTGTTTCCTGCACGGCATATGGTCACGCTTTACACGTTTACATATGCCTCTACTTCTTAACATCTATCTCTACGGCATATGGTTCGGCCACTTTGCCCTTCCATATACCGTATCTTGTTTTTCTAGTCCGTAGACTTCTACTCCTATACTGTGGCATACACCACCTCTTTTCTGTTTACTTTCTAGGAAGGATAACTCATTTCCTTCAGCCATAGCATACCGCACAGTTGTGACCCATTCACTTGGTCATCTCTCTGTCGGTCTCATGCCACATGGCCCTGTTTATTCTTGTTTGTAAACTTTCCATTTCAATCGCCCCATGGACTTACTTTCTTTTCTACACGCCAAGCTTGTCTTTTCTTTCACTTTACAAACCTCTCCTAGCCTGAACTACCATTCACTGCATACTTCTATACTACTTGCATTCCATATCATAATCAAACAACTTGTGCCTATATCATAGCACACAACGCGTTGCTAATAGAGCAGACACATCGTCTCATTTAACACCTGCAACAATCACACATTGTAGCACATTCCTGCCTACAATTCAACCAAACGTGTCTGTGTCTAGGTAGCATCCTCCATGGATGTCTCCTTTCCCTATTATGGCGTCCTAAGGTTCCCGGGGTCACTGCCACCCCTCCTTACGCCTTAGTGCTCGGCGGCACTCGTGTACTGTACAGGTTATATGTTTTGCATAGAATTTCACATACAAATTCTATGCCTAAAGCGATGACTCGAAAGAATTTATGACTCAACATCCTGAGCAACCTCACAAGTGCCCGTCGGATCCACCGTCACGTCCAGATTCGTAATGGCTAGCCCAACTGACACCCGAGACTACTAGTTAGCTTCACACCCTTAAAGAACAACCAGGCTCTGATACCAAGTTTGTCACGACCCCCGTTTAGCGGACCGTGACCGGCACAGACACAGGGAATATCCCTATGCCTGTAAGCCTTATCACCTAATTGACAGAATATCTATTATTGAAAATACATCCACATGCAGTATAATACCATGGCTACACCGAAATGGTGGCCTATCCTAGGCAAGCAAATCCACGGCCAGTGTCGCTTCAAGATATAGATATAGGAAAACACACATAATATATATAACCTGTGTACTGGCTACACATCCGAAGATGCTGCCTATCCTATTCACATGCAATAGATATATGTGTGTATATATATTTGGAAAGCAAATTTTCCCTGTAACGCAGTAATATAAATCCTGATCTTTAAGGTGTGTGAAGCTGACAGTTCTAGATTTAGTAATACAATCTAATTGGGTACGTATACCCTTTACTTTATGATACATGATAAAGTAAATTAAATTACAATTACAATTCATTCACCTACATGAACAAGTTGTGGGTCTTGGAAAGTTTTGTTCGCTCCTCGCTCCACCGAGACATCTTCCACCTGTACTTAACCTATCTCTGTGTAGTAAGAATGAGGTGTGAGTCTTAACCACGCGACTCAGTGAGGACTCTCCCATCCCCAGCGCAAGGCGGGTACCTTACCGCTGGGACTGGGAGTCATACACAACCACATGCACAAACAACTAGTTACTGTGAGTTAGCATACATTCTTGGTGATCACACAATAACAGAAATTTCACCCAAACACTCACATGCATTTAGCAGATATAAGCATGCAGCAGTTTAATTCACATCATCACTCAACAAGTAAACATATAACATATAATGCCGACTTTTACTTACCGGTCTTCTAACGTTCGACATGTTTGAATCAACCAAGACGTTGTGGTGACGTAATCCTGTACGTCACTACTACGCTGCACAATCAGAAATCATATGCGAACACAGACAATTCTTTAAGTACACGTAGATACTATAACATACATCTACTTAACTTCCCCCACTCTGGGGTATTTACTAGCCACTACATGGCTTTCCTACCTCGAACCTGTGCACTCGGGTTGCTGCCCACCACGTGACAAAGCATACTTAACCCATTCACTTGGGTACTGGTCACCTCGTGACAATTCTGTTAATCAAACAATACCTAACCCACTCACTTGGGTACTAGTCACCTCGTGACAATTCTATTAATCAAACACAATCAACTTCTATCTATCAAACAACTAATATGTAGCCACCACGTGGCACGATCTGACCCCTTGCTGTGGGGTAATAGCTTGAGCCCACTCGTCCATTTCCCAACCAGGCCACATGGCGGGCACGGCACAACGTCTCGAAGCATGGCCACTGACACACCCTGGACCAACTCCACAGGATGGTTTCTCTTTTACTAGGCTAGGCTCACGGTTCACCCGTAGGTTCCTCCCGTGTCTCCTTACCTTAGTCTCACATATTAATAGGTTCTCTTGTATCTTTCCCGAAGGATCAACAATTCTTCTCCTTATTAATATGTACAAGTATCCTCAACAGGATATAACTCATATACCCGTCCAGATGCACTCTCTGAGCCTCAAGCTATCGTCATAGCATTATAAAACCTTTCTGACCCTATTGCCAGGATAGGACAATGACCATCATCATGGTGATTTTAAAACTGAGGTCTCAAGTGCCATCTGACGTTGTTCTAGTCGATGTCTCACATCGCTAGCATAATCAAATCAGAAACCCACCAATAACTCCCTTTGCATGATTATAATTTAAGTCACCGTCGTGACGAGTTTTAAAAACAAAAGCTTAGTCCTTCCGTCCAAGGACTCTTGCCACCGTCGTGGAAAATATTTAATAAAATACTCATCATGCCTCCGGAGTATATGAGTTGGATTTGTAACACACCAATTATATCAAACAGTTACACTCTACTCCTATGTCTTCCTATCCAAGCTACTTTCCACAACCTATTTTCTAGTTCTTTCATTGTTTTAGCATTCTATATCTCTAGCTAACACATACCAGACAAGCAGAGAATATACATACTCATGTAATGCACATAAGCATACAACCCTAGGAGGAGAGAAGGAAGAACCCTCACCTTGGCCAACCTTCCATGCAATCCTCTCCTGTAACTTTAGTCTCCTCGGAGTTCCTGTTGCACTCAATCGTGTGCCGTTGTTCCTATAAGAACAACATTTACTTCATTAAGGTTATTACTTAGCTTAACTTGTTATTTATGTCTCCATTTTTCTCACCTGTAGTCCATGGTTGCCACAGAGTCAAGCTCTTGGTCTTATTGGACTTCTCTATCCCGACTTATGTGTATCCTTCCTCGGACACTTGACTTGCTCGAATATAACACTCTACTTGAGTGTTTCACATACTTGGATTTGAGTATTAGACCTCTATCTAACTTGTATTCACATCTAAGGAAGCTTATCTAACTTGATTGGAAGGAATCCTAATTTTAGGAACGTCTAAGCATGTTGTTTCAACTTGTTTTCTTACTCGGGTTCTAAGAAATCTAGTTTCTAAACCTCAATACACCTCTAGTTCACCCTACTCAAGGCTTCCTAATAATTATGAAGGAATAAAATTATCATTTTAGAATTTAGAATTCATTGTTCCGCAAGTTTCCATCCTTGAGAAACAAGAAGGTACCTAAAATAATTCTTAACAAATATTCATAATTATCCTCGGGTGTTTAAGATCGAAGAGAGGAGATTTAAAACTCTCAACGTCACCCTTAAAGTGTATTTGGACAACCCGAGCAGGGATCCGGTATGTTAACGTCGAGGTTCAACCTTAGTAACCTCGGGCCAGCTCTTCACGGGTCTTGTTCAGCTAATATTTCAACCATATAATTTTAATAACATCAATCCAAGCCTATTTACTCAAATCCAAGCTCAATCCTAATTATCAACAATTTCCCCAATTTATAAATAATTAGAATCTGAACCCCAAATCCTTTCAAATTCGAATTTGGGCAAATCCGAGAATATAATCTTGATTCCTACCCCAACTACGTGTTCAAGAACACTTTCTAGGTCTCAATCTACCTTCGAAACAACCCAATCGAAGGTGAATCGAAGAAATCCCTAAAAATGAAGAAATTGAGGTTTTTGAATGAAATTGGGGTTACCAACCTTTGATTCGATTGGTGGAAGGTGTAGGAGACGTCGTACTCGAACTTCGGTGACTTTTCCGTCGTCGGCTAGCTCTCCCCGATCACCTTTCCGGTCAACCCCAACCCTTATTCTTCTTCTTCCTCACGCCTCTCCTCTCTCTCTCTCAATCTTCTCTCGTCTTCTCTCTCTCCCTGCACCATTTCTCTCTTTTTCTCTTTCTTTTTCTTTCTTTTAATATATATATATAAACCCACGGCAAAACCCTCCCCCTTTTCTTTAAAATAATAATAATAATAATAATAATAAATTATAAAAATTAATTATATAAATAATAAAAAAATTAATTAATTAATAATTAAATAAATAAATAACTAATATGTGTTTTTAATTTACTCCCTTTCCCTATTTAATTCAGGTTTCCAATTTCTTAGCTCCCGAATTAAATCCAAAAATTATTTCCTACTTCTTTTCCTTCTCTTTTTATTTTATTTTAAATCTCGAAAAAATTTTCGGGTATTACAATCCTCGAAAAAAAAAATTGCTTTCCGGTTTCTTTTAACTTTCATATATATATATATATTTTTAATATTCTTTTTAAAGTTTTAAATTCCTAGCCCCGAAATAAATCCTTTTTTAATCCTCAAAATTTTTAAATAAATCATTCTTTAATCCTCGAAATTTTCCGGGGTATTACAGTATCCTCATCTGTTTCAAGACTAAGGTTAGTATTTTGTTTGAAATTCAATGACCGAATTTCTTAAGGGGGGAAGATTGTAATATCCGAGATATTAATTTTTATTAGTATCATTATTATTAATTTATTTTTCTTTGGGAAAGAAAAATAAATTTAATTAAAAAGTTGAAATAATAAGAAGAAAAGAAAAATAAATTTAATTAAACAATTAAAGATTTAAAAATAAAAAAAATAAAGAAGAAAGTAGTAGGGAATATATATATATAAATTTTTTTTGGACCTAAGTGAAAGTGGGGATTTAAGAAGTGGGAGGAAAAGGGGATTTATTACAAATCATATTTTTACTTATTGTTAAAAAAAAGGGGCTAAATGCCGTGCCTTCCAGCCAACACACACACCCTAAGCAACAAAACAAAAAAATATAATAAATATATGATATGTTAAAATGGGGGCCAACCGTGACCCCCTTACTACTTGATTAACTAAACAACAACAAAAAAATTATTAGTAGAAGTAGAACGTGAACGTAGCGAACGGAGGGCACAAAACCGAGAACACAAGGCGAAGGGGAGAAGCAACATTACGGTGGTTTGACGCCGGGAACTCACCGGAAAACGCGTCCCGCTGCCGGTGAGGGCCACCGGAGTTCATCTTTCATCACCACCAAGCTCCCCATCCGATTGAATCAAGGTGAGAAAGCCCCAAACTCCCAAAACCCCAATTTCTCCAATTTTGGGTATTTTAGGAATTCTTCAATTTCTTCTAATCGGGGCATTCCAGGGTTAAATTTGAGCTTAGTGGGTGTTATTGAAAGCTTAGTAAGGTTCAGAATCAAAGTTAAACCGTAGGATTTGACCGGGTATGGAAATTAGGAAAATTTAGCTAGAAAATTGCTATAAATTCGAATTTTGCTAGTTTGATGCATGTTTAGGCTTGGAATGGAGTAGTATAAGTGTTGTAATTGCTGGAAATAGACAAGGGAATAAAGCCCGAGTATTTACCGTCTCAACCGGAACCCAATCCGGTGAAAAAGAGGCCAAATACTAAGCCACCGTATAGTAAGGAGCTGTGCGGTGGGTGGGACACCTTAGTCTAGTCCTGGGGGACACCTAAGACCCACTAAATTGGTCCCAAGGCTCTAATTATACCCAATTATATTTTTATATATAATTAAAGAGGTAGTAAATAAGCTTTTACTCAGCGAATAAAGGAGACGGTGGAATGAGTAAGCTAAAGCCTCTTTTGAGCCGTGAATTTAATTCTTTTATTAGTTAAATACCCATATGAACACATGAAGTGAAATTTAGACAAGTGGGAATCTCTAACCTAAGCAATTAGAGGTTCTAAATGGTTCGAAAGGGTGAAAGTCGAATATGAGACATTCTGGACTTTCAGAAAGAGCAAATAAGACGACATAACGAACTAATTAATTAGTTCTTGGAAAATATCTAGAGGGTGCATGAGCATTAGCATGACATGTGCATGGTGGATGCTTAGTTACGCATTTCTAAATTGCATAAGTACATGTGTATAGGGCACCACAGAGTGATTGGAGCTTTAGGCACTCCGAGGACTGATCAGGAGGGCCAACGAGGTAAGGAGCTCTCCCATCCCTGCCCCACAGGGTTGGATGACAACGTGCAAATGTGGTTTGCCCTATTTATTGCAGCTATCATATGAAATATATACTTATCTGTATGAGTTTGCACTACATGTGTATGTTTAGTAAGTAAATGGTGGAAATGCAAACCAATTATGTGTATATGTGATAATGTGGCTCACTGAGCCTTATATGTCACCGTGGGTAGGATTGAGTCAAAAATTCATATGTGAGAGTTCAATAACAGTAGAAACCCATGACATCGAGCGTCACTGATAAGACCTTGTTCGCATGGTTTGTTGAGGAAAACTGAACTTAGGATTGTTAAATGTGAGTGAGAGTATTGCATAATTGAAACGGGGGAAATCTAGGCCTAACTAAAGAACATGTATGATATTCAGTTAGTTACAAATAGGACGTCTTTTAAGGTTAAATATGTTAGTTGAGTTTATTTAGGTTGTCCGGGTAGATCGAGTCGGTCATCCTGATCGGACAGACAGGATTATGACGTCAGTAAGTATGCCACATAGTGGCCATTACCTTGGTTTAAACTGAGGTCAGACAAGTTGCCGGCTATTACTCTAAACGTGTCTTGGAGTAAGAAAGTTCCTAGTGTGATCACGGACGTCGATAGGGGGTCGTGACATTTATATTCATTATTATTTTTTTAATCAGTTTTCTTCGATAAGTGTTTCAAAAACTTGATATTCAATTTTCTTTTTTTAGTAAGTTTTCGCCGATGAGTGTTTCGAAAACTTGATATTCATTTTCCTTTTTTAATTAGTTTTCGCGGATGAGAGTTTCGAAAACTTTATATTCATTTTTATTTTTTTAATCAGTTTTCGTCGATGAGTGTTTCGAAAACTTGATATTCATTTTTTTAGTAAGTTTTCGCTAATGAGTGTTTCGAAAACTTCATATTCATTTTTTTTTTTTATCAGTTTTCGCCGATGAGTGTTTCGAAATCTTGATATTCATTTTTCTTTTTTTTATTAGTTTTTGTCGATGAGTATTTCGAAAACTTCATATTCATTTTTCTTTATTAATAAGTTTTTACCGATGAGTGTTTCGAAAACTTAATCTTCATTTTCATTTTTTTAAAACAGTTTTCGTCGATGAGTGTTTCGAAAACTTGATGTTCATTTTTCTTTTTTTAGTAAGTTTTTGTTAATGAGTGTTTCGAAAACTTGATATTCATTTTTTTAATCATATTTCGCCAATGAGTGTTTCGAAATCTTGATATTCATTTTTCTTGTTTTTTATCAGTTTTTGCCAATGAATATTTCGAAAACTTGATATTCATTTTTCTTTATTAATAAGTTTTTACTGATGAGTGTTTTGAAAACTTAATCTTCAATTTTATTTTTTTAAACAGTTTTCGTCGATTAGTGTTTCGAAAACTTGACATTCATTTTTTTAGTTAGTTTTCGCTAATGAGTGTTTCGAAAACTTGATATTTATTTTTCTTTTTTTATTCAGTTTTTGCCGATGAGTGTTTCGAAAGCTTGATATTCAATTTTGTTTTTTTAATCAGTTTTCGCCGATAAGTGTTTTCGAAAACTTGATATTCATTTTTCTTTTTTTAATCGGTTTTCGCCGATGAGTGTTCTGAAAACTTGATATTCATTTTTCTTTTGTTTATTCAGTTTTCGCCGATGAGTGTTTCGAAAACTTGATATTTATTTTTCTTTTTTTAATCAGTTTTCATCGACGAGTGTTTCAAAAACTTGATAATCATTTTTCGTTTTTTAATCAGTTTTCGCCAATGAGTGTTTCGAAAACGTAATATTCATTTTTCTTTTTCTTTATTTAAATAGTTTTCGCCGATAAGTGTTTAGAAAACTTGATATTCATTTTTCTTTTTCTGAATCAGTTTTCATCGATGAGTGTTTCGAAAACGTGATATTCATTTCTCTTTATTTAATTAGTTTTCACCGATTTGTGTTTCAAAAACTTGATATATATTTTTCTTTTTTTAATCATTTTTCTCCGATGAGTGTTTCGAAAATTTGATATTCATTTTTCTTTTTTTAATCATTTTTCGCCGATAATTGTTTCGAAAACTTGATATTCATTTTTCATTTTTTAATAAATTTTCGCCGATGATTGTTTCGAAAACTTGATATTCATTTTCCTTTTTTAATCAGTTGTCGCCGATGAGTGTTTCGAATACATGATATTCATTTTCCTTTTTTAATCATTTTTGGTCGATGAGTGTTTCGAAAACTTGATATTCATTTTTATTTTTTTTAATCAGTTTTCGTCGATGAGAGTTTCTAAAACTTGATATTCATTTTTCTTTTTTTAGTAAGTTTTCGCTAATGATGAGTGTTTGGAAAACTTGATATTTATTTATTTTTAATCAGTTTTCACCTATGAGTGTTTCGAAAACTTGATATTCATTTTTATTTTTTTTAATCATTTTTCGTCGATGAGGGTTTCGAAAACTTGATATTCATTTTTATTTTTTTAGTAAGTTTTCACTAATGTGTGTTTCAAAAACTTGATATTTATTTTTCTTTTTTTAATCAGTTTTCACTGATGAGTGTTTCGAAAACTTGATATTTATTTTCTTTTTTAAATGAGTTTTCGCCGATGAGTGTTTCGAAAACTTTATATTCATTATTATTATTTTTAATCAGTTTTCGTCGATGAGTGTTTCGAAAACTTGATATTCATTTTTCTTTTTTTAGTAAGTTTTCGTTGATGAGTGTTTCGAAAACTTGATATTCATTTTTCTTTTTTTAATCAGTTTTTTGCCGATGAGTGTTTCAAAAACTTGATATTCATTTTTATTTTTTTAATCAATTTTTGCCAATGAGTGTTTTCGAAAAGTTGATATTCATTTTTCTTTTTTTAATCAGTTTTCGCCAATTAGTGTTCTGAAAACTTGATGTTCTGTTTTCTTTTTTTTAATCAGTTTTCGACGATGAGTGTTTTGAAAACTTGATATTCATTTTTCTATTTTTTATAATCAGTTTTCGCCGATGATTGTTTCGAAAACTTGATATTTATTTTTCTTTTCTTTAATCAGTTTTTGCCGATGAGTGTTTCGAAAACTTGATAGTCATATTTCATTTTTTAACAAGTTTTCGCTGATGAGTGTTTCGAAAACTTGATATTCATTTTCCTTTTTTAATCAGTTTTCGCAGATGAGTGTTTTGAATACATGATATTCATTTTTATTTTTTTTAATCAGTTTTCGTCGATGCGGATTTTGAAAACTTGAGATTCATTTTTCTTTTTTTAGTGAGTTTTCGCTAATAAGTGTTTCGAAAACTTGATATTTTTTTTTCTTTTTTTAATCAGTTTTCATCGATAAGTGTTTCGAAAACTTGATATTCATTTTCCTTTTTTAATCAGTTTTCGTTGATGAGTGTTTCGAAAACTTTATATTCATTATTATTTTTTTAATCAGTTTTCGTCGATGAGTGTTTCGAAAACTTGATATTCATTTTTCTTGTTTTAGTAAGTTTTCGCTAACGAGTGTTTCAAAAACTTGATATTCATTTTTCTTTTTTTAATCAGTTTTCGCCTATGAGTGTTTCGAAAACTTGATATTCATTTTCCTTTTTTTTAATCAGTTTTCGCTGATGAGTATTTCGAAAACTTGATATTTATTTTTCTTTTCTTTAATCAGTTTTTGCCGATGAGTGTTTCGAAAACTTGATAGTCATATTTCATTTTTTAATAAGTTTTCGCCGATGAGTGTTTTGAAAACTTGATATTCATTTTCCTTTTTTAATCAGTTTTCGCAGATGAGTATTTTCAATACATGATATTCATTTTTATTTTTTTTAATCAGTTTACGTCGATGCGGATTTCGAAATCTTGATAGTCATTTTTCTTTTTTTAGTGAGTTTTCGCTAATAAGTGTTTCGAAAACTTGATATTTTTTTTCTTTTTTTGATCAGTTTTCACCGATATGTGTTTCGAAAACTTGATATACATTTTTCTTTTTTAATCAGTTTTCGTCGATGAGAGTTTCGAAAACTTTATATTCATTATTTTTTTTTTAATCAGTTTTCGTCGATCAGTGTTTCGGAAACTTGATATTCATTTTTCTTTTTTTCGTAAGTTTTCGCTAATGAGTATTTCGAAAACTTGATATTTATTTTTCTTTTTTTAATCATTTTTCACCGATGAGAGCTTCGAAAACTTGATATTCATTTTCCTTTTTTAATCAGTTTTCGGCGATGAGTGTTTCGAAAACTTTATATTCATTATTATTATTATTTTTAATCAGTTTTCATCGATGAGTGTTTCGAAAACTTGATATTCATTTTTCTTTTTTAGTAAGTTTTCGCTAATGAGTGTTTCGAAAACTTGATATTCATTTTTACTTTTTTATCAGTTTTTTCCAATGAGTGTTTTGGAAAACTTGATATATTCATTTTTCTTCTTTTAATCAATTTTCGTCGATGAGTGTTTCGAAAACTTGATATTCTTTTTTCTTTTTTTAGTAAGTTTTCGCTAACGAGTGTTTCAAAAACTTGATGTTCATTTTTCTTTTTTTAATCAATTTTCGCCTGTGAGTGTTTCGAAAACTTGATATTCATTTTTCTTTTTTTAATTAGTTTTCGCCGATGAGTATTTCGAAAAATTGATATTTATTTTTCTTTTCTTTAATCAGTTTTTGCCGATGAGTGTTTCGAAAACTTTATAGTCATATTTCATTTTTTAATAAGTTTTCGCCGATGAGTGTTTTGAAAACTTGATATTCATTTTCCTTTTTTAATCAGTTTTCGCAGATGAGTGTTTTCAATACATGATATTCATTTTTATTTTTTTTAATCAGTTTACGTCGTTGCGGATTTCGAAATCTTGATATTCATTTTTCTTTTTTTAGTGAGTTTTCGCTAATAAGTGTTTCGAAAACTTGATATTTTTTTTTCTTTTTTTGATCAGTTTTCACCGATATGTGTTTCGAAAACTTGATATTCATTTTCCTTTTTTAATCAGTTTTCGTCGATGAGTGTTTCGAAAACTTTATATTCATTATTATTTTTTTTAATCAGTTTTCGTCGATCAGTGTTTCGGAAACTTGATATTCATTTTTCTTTTTTTAGTAAGTTTTCGCTAATGAGTATTTCGAAAACTTGATATTTATTTTTCTTTTCTTTAATCATTTTTCACCGATGAGAGTTTCGAAAACTTGATATTCATTTTCCTTTTTTAATCAGTTTTTGGCGATGAGTGTTTCGAAAACTTTATATTCATTATTATTATGATTTTTAATCATTTTCATCGATGAGTGTTTCGAAAACTTGATATTCATTTTTCTTTTTTAGTAAGTTTTCGCTAATGAGTGTTTCGAAAACTTGATATTCATTTTTATTTTTTATCAGTTTTTTCCATTGAGTGTTTTGGAAAACTTGATATATTCATTTTTCTTTTTTTAATCAGTTTTCGCCAATTAGTGTTCTGAAAACTTGATATTATTTTTTTCTTTTTTTTAATCAGTTATCGACGATGAGTGTTTTGAATACTTGATATTTATTTTTCTTTTTTTAATCAGTTTTCACCGATGATTGTTTTGAAAACTTGATATTTATTTTTCTTTTTTTAATCAGTTTTCGCCGATGAGTGATTCGAAAACTTGATAGTCATATTTCATTTTTTAATAAGTTTTCGCCGATGAGTGTTTCGAAAACTAGATATTCATTTTCCTTTTTTAATCAGTTTTCGCCGATGAGTGTTTCGAATACGTGATATTGATTTTTATTTTTTTAATCAGTTTTCGTCGATACGGGTTTCGAAACTTGATATTCATTTTTCTCTTTTTGGTAAGTTTTCAATAAAAAGTGTTTCGAAAACTTGATATTTATTTTTCTTTTTTTAATTAGTTTTCACCGATGAGTGTTTCGAAAACTTGATATTCATTTTTCATTTTTTAGTAAGTTTTCGCGAATGAGTGTTTCAAAAACTTGATATTTATTTTTCTTTTTTTAATCAATTTTCACCGATGAGTGTTTCGAAAACTTGATATTCATTTTTATTTTTTTTAATCAGTTTTTGTCGATGAGGGTTTCGAAAACTTGATATTCATTTTTCTATTTTTAGTAAGTTTTTGCTAGTGAGTGTTTCGAAAACTTGATATCTATTTTTCTTTTTTTAATCAATTTTCACCGATGACTGTTTCGAAAACTTGATATTCATTTTCCTTTTTTAATCAGTCATCGCCGATGAGTGTTTCGAAAACTTTATATTCACTATTATTTTTTTTAATCAGTTTTCGTCGATAAGTGTTTCGAAAACTTGATATTCATTTTTCTTTTTTCAGTAAGTTTTCGCTGATGAGTGTTTCGAATACTTGATATTTATTTTTCTTTTTTTAATCAGTGTTTGCCGATGAGTGTTTCGAAAACTTGATATTCATTTTTCCTTTTTTAATCAATTTTTGCCAATAAGTGTTTTCGAAAACTTGATTTTCATTTTTCTTTTTTTAATCAGTTTTCGCCAATTAGTGTTCTAAAAAATTGATATTCTTTTTTCTTTTTTTTAATCAGTTTTCGACGATGAGTGTTTTGAAAACTTGATATTCATTTTTCTTTTTTTTTAATCAGGTTTCGCCGATGATTGTTTCGAAAACTTGATATTTATTTTTCTTTTTTTTAATCAGTTTTCGCCGATGAGTGTTTCGAAAACGTGATATTCATTTCTTTTTATTTAATTAGTTTTCACCGATTTGTGTTTCGAAAACTTGATATATATTTTTCTTTTTTTAATCATTTTTTGCCGATGAGTGTGTCGAAAATTTGATATTCATTTTTCTTTTTTTAATCATTTTTCGCCGATGAGTGTTTCGAAAACTTGATATTCATTTTTCATTTTTTAATAAATTTTCGCCGATGAGTGTTTCGAAAACTTGATATTTATTTTTCTTTTTTTAATCAGTTTTCGCCGATGAGTGTTTCGAAAACTTGATAGTCATATTTCATTTTTTAGTAAGTTTTTGCCGATGAGTGTTTCGAAAACTTGATATTCATTTTCCTTTTTTAATCAGTTTTCGCCGATGAGTGTTTCGAATATATGATATTCTTTTTTATTTTTTTTAATCAGTTTTCGTCGATGAGTGTTTCGTAAACTTGATATTCATTTTTCTTTTTTTAGTAAGTTTTTGCTAATGAGTGTTTCGAAAACTTCATATTCATATTTTCTTTTTTTTTTTATCAATTTTCACCGATTAGTGTTTCGAAATCTTGATATTCATTTTTGTTGTTTTTTATCATTTTTGTCGATGAGTATTTCGAAAATTTGATATTCATTTTTCTTTATTAATAACTTTTTACCGATGAGTGTTTCGAAAACTTAATCTTCATTTTTATTTTTTTTAAACAGTTTTCGTCGATGAGTGTTTCGAAAACTTTATGTTCATTTTTCTTTTTTTAGTAAGTTTTCGCTAATGAGTATTTCAAAAACTTGATATTCATTTTTTTAATCATTTTTCGCCGATGAGTGTTTCGAAATCTTGATATTCATTTTTCTTGTTTTTTATCAATTTTTGCCGATGAGTATTTCAAAAACTTTTCATTTTTCTTTATTAATAAGTTTTTACTGATGAGTGTTTCAAAAGCTTAATCTTCAATTTTATTTTTTTAAACTGTTTTCGTCGATTAGTGTTTCGAAAACTTGATATTCATTTTTTTTAGTTAGTTTTCGCTAATGAGTGTTTCGAAAACTTGATATTTATTTTTCTTTTTTTAATCAGTTTTTGCCGATAAGTGTTTCGAAAATTTGATATTCAATTTTGTTTTTTTAATCAGTTTTTGCCGATGAGTGTTTTCGAAAACTTGATATTCATTTTTCTTTTTTTAATCAGTTTTCGCCGATGAGTGTTCTGAAAACTTGATATTCATTTTTCTTTTGTTTAATCAGTTTTCGCCGATGAGTGTTTCGAAAACTTGATATTTATTTTTCTTTTTTTAATCAATTTTTGTCGATGAGTGTTTCGAAAACTTGATAATCATTTTTTGTTTTTTAATCAGTTTTCGCCGATGAGTGTTTCGAAAACGTAATATTCATTTTTCTTTTTTTTAAATAGTTTTCGCCGATAAGTGTTTAGAAAACTTGATATTCATTTTTCTTTTTCTTAATCAGTTTTCGTCGATAAGTGTTTCGAAAACGTGATATTCATTTCTCTTTATTTAATTAGTTTTCACCGATTTTTGTTTCGAAAACTTGATATATATTTTTCTTTTTTTAATCATTTTTTGCCGATAAGTGTGTCGAAAATTTGATATTCATTTTTCTTTTTTTAATCATTTTTCGCCGATGAGTGTTTCGAAAACTTGATATTCATTTTTCATTTTTTAATAAATTTTCGCCGATGAGTGTTTCGAAAACTTGATATTCATTTTCCTTTTTTAATCAGTTGTCGCCAATGAGTGTTTCGAATACATGATATTCATTTTCCTTTTTTAATCATTTTTCGTCGATGAGTGTTTGGAAAACTTGATATTCATTTTTATTTTGTTTAATCAGTTTCAGTCGATGAGGGTTTCGAAAACTTGATATTCATTTTTCTTTTTTTAGTAAGTTTTCGCTAATGTGTGTTTCAAAAACTTGATATTTATTTTTTTTAATCAGTTTTCACCTATGAGTGTTTTGAAAACTTGATATTCATTTTTATTTTTTTTAATCATTTTTCGTCGAAGAGGGTTTCGAAAACTGGATATTCATTTTTATTTTTTTAGTAAGTTTTCACTAATGTGTGTTTCAAAAACTTGATATTTATTTTTCTTTTTTTAATCACTTTTCACCGATGAGTGTTTCAAAAACATGATATTTATTTTCTTTTTTTAATGAGTTTTCGCCGATGAGTGTTTCGAAAACTTTATATTCATTATTATTTTTTTAATCAGTTTTCGTCGATGAGTGTTTCGAAAACTTGATATTCATTTTTCTTTTTTTAATCAGTTTTTTGCCGATGAGTGTTTCGAAAACTTGATATTCATTTTTATTTTTTTAATCAATTTTTTCCAATGAGTGTTTTCGAAAAGTTGATATTCATTTTTCTTTTTTTAATCAGTTTTCGCCAATTAGTGTTCTGAAAACTTGATATTCTGTTTTCTTTTTTTTAATCAGTTTTCGACGATGAGTGTTTTGAAAACTTGATATTCATTTTTCTTTTCTTTTTTTATAATCAGTTTTCGCCGATAATTGTTTTGATAACTTGATATTTATTTTTCTTTTCTTTAATCAGTTTTTGCCGATGAGTGTTTCGAAAACTTGATAGTCATATTTCATTTTTTAACACTACTACAAAAATCAATTTTAGTGGCTGTTTTTTAGTAGCCCTTTTAACAATAGCTAGTTAAAACATACTATTCTAACTTGTTTTTAAATAGTTACTATACACATCACTTTCAGTAACAGCTTGTTTGTAAGGGCCAATAATTGTATTTGCTATTCTGGCACTCTTAGATGCTACTAAAGATAAATTTATTTATTTATTATTTCTTATTCTTATTTTTTAAAAAAATGAAAATATTAACTCTAGAAAGAAATAGAAAAATTAGGCACCCATCTTCTTAACTCTAAACCTAGCATACAGTAACTTCCACGAGGGGAAGAGAAGAGTCGTCGTTCTCCACCACAATGCCCCGTGCCGGAGACGAGAACGAAAAACGAGGACGAATCCATTGCCGTTGCTGCGTTGCATGACCGCCGCAATTCGCCGTCTTCCATAGCCACAAACCGTCGAGCTTTCTCTCTCTCTCTCTCACTTCGAGCTTTCTCGATTCCGCTCCGATTTTCCAAGGTATTCTTGTTCTAAGTTCTAACTCTTGCTTCTATCACTTGGATGCTTCTCTTTTGCTGATGAGAAAAATGAGAGAAATCGGCACCGTCACCTGTGATTTGTTTTTGGCTTGTTTATCTGAGGTATTGGTTTGGGTTGATTAATGAAGATCCTTTTGTGCCTCTATCTGGCGTTTCACTCATTTTCCTAGACCAGTATGCTTGTGGAAATGATTTTCCAGGATTGAATTGCTAGTGGTTAATAAGTTCCGATGTCACACCTGAGCTGAATGCTTTGGTTGTGAAAATTGTATAAGTGAACTTTAGCTTCCAATGAGTTCATGCTGTATGGTTGGATCATTGGATGTTATGTTCTATGATATTCCTGCATTTTTTACTTGTAGCTGTGGCTGTAGAGGATATTCCATAAGCAGAGCAACTTGTGTTTAGTTTCAGTTTGTACGATCTGAGATTAATTTTAACTTGATTCTGTACTCCATCGGAATTAAGGAAATTGATAAGTTTTTGACTTGTATTCTTGTTTTTGGCTACTTTTGTTAAATTCAATTCCTTTCAGTCCAAATTTACCTTTATATGTAGGAGAGATTTTGGGATGGGCCAAGATGAATTTAAAAAAATGTAGCAAAAGTTGGATCCAACAAAATAATTGGAGTTTTGAGAGTAGCACAAGTATCATCTTTTTAATTTGTTGAATTAATTTTAGAATTAAGGAATGAATAGATCAGAGGGGTAAGGGGGACAATCGTTCATGGTTTCCAACTCGTAAATATTGTGCTTCTGTTTGATTCCTCTATTTATTTACTTTATCAATCTTTTTATTTCTTTATTCAATTAAAAAAATTATTCTTGTACTTTTGGGCTTCGTTATTATTATGCAAGATCACGCATCAACATCAGTATTTTTCATTTTGGAGCACCAAGAATCTGTTAATTAAACTTTGTTAATTAGGGAAGTAAGTAAAAGGCAATCTCTTCCCTTTTTGTTCTCTCTTAGACTTGGTTTCTTTCTTCGGCTTTAATTAGACCTTCAAGAATATAATCAAGCTTCTTTCATCTAATTATTTTTTCATCAGATTATGCTACGTGTTTCAGAGTTAACTTAGTTGATAACAAAATATGCTTTATTATGCTTAACACTTCTTTATTGAAGTATTGTAATTTTTGTTGTGAAGAAAGAAAGAAATATATGATTAAAAAGGTTATCCTAAATTAAAGAAGGCAAAGATGAGATTGATAAAGATAGGATGGAGACTCATCCTAGTACCTCTCTGTCTGGTTGTATGCAATGGCAAGTTAAGATCAACCATATTCTTCAATTCATTAGTTATCTTAAATATATGTATGATTGAGTACGTTGTAGGAGAAATATGTGAACAACAACCTAAGATAGATGATGAAAACAAGAAGCTCAAAAGAGCCTGAAACTAATACTGATCTTAGTGCAATATAATCTTAAAAATGATGTATAGACTAGAGATATTGATCAATGAGCAGAGGACAAATTCCTAAACTTATCCCAAAAAAAGAAAAGAAAAGGGCACAGCATCATTAATGTTCCCCATTTGCTAGCTGTAATCATAACTATATAGTATCCGGTGAGTATTTTAGTAGGAAGTGAAAGTGAAAAATCCATAATCTTTCCATTTTTATCTCTGCATCGATCACTTCCCTCTTTTCTCATCCACCACCATTTCTTGATTCCATGAGTTTGGTGTCAGATTACTGTTTGTTTATTTCAAATGAACTCTGTCTGTGCAATATTTGATTGATTGGATTTTTCTTTCTCTCTTTAATTTCCTGTTAATTTGTCTCAGAATGAGATTGTTGTAGGTAAGTAATTTTGTGTACTAGAAGGTAAATTTGTGTGAGTGGATACTCATTCTAAATAGTCTTTCAAAAAGTGTGCTCACTTCTTCCAATCCCAACTCTAATACGCCATACTCTTTCCATCCAAGATAGCTTTCACGAGCACACACAGAGCTGTCAGATTCAAAAAATTGAAGCTAATGAGGATTCTGCCATGACCATATATAGAAGTAGCAGGTAAGGTATGGTATACTCATCATACCATGCCATTGCCACCTACCTTTGTAGGTAAGGTATGGTATACTCATCATACCATTCCTGCATTTTTTACTTGTAGCTGTGGCTGTAGAGGATATTCCATAAGCAGAGCAACTTGTGTTTAGTTTCAGTTTGTACGATCTGAGATTAATTTTAACTTGATTCTGTACTCCATCAGAATTAAGGAAATTGATAAGTTTTGTTTTGGTTATGTGAAAACTAGCTAATTGCTTTTCAAAAAGTCCATACCTTGTCTACTTTGGGATGATCAGCAGGAAGTTGCAAGAAGTGACACTGAGATTTAGGAATTTCAAAGAGATTATGAAAATTTGATTTGTTTTGGGTTTCTTCAGGCTCTGAGACTGCATTCTTCTCATTCTGAAAATAAATAAACTATGTTAAGATGGGTCATGACAATGTGGGCTGATCTATTTAATCCGTCAATGTTGAACAAAGTTGTTTTATTCTGAAAGTTTTATTTTGAATTAGTCAAAGTCTGTTGCGTCAGTTTAGCATAAATATAGGAATTAGTTTTATCTAAATATTAGTGTTGCTATTTTGTTGGGATTAGCCGTTGAGTTGTTTAGCCTATTTAAAGGCTTTATTTGATGAATAATAATGTGCAGTAATTCATTCCTCTACTCCTCTGTTTTTATTGTTCTTAACTCAACAGTGGTATCTGAGCAAGTTGAGTGAAAATACAGAAAGTGTGCAGCAGCAGCAAGAGAGTACTCATGACTTCAGAAAATTTTGTTCAGCCTTCCATTCCTTGGTTTGATGGCCATTACGATCATTGGAGTTTGTTGATGGAAAATTTCTTACGATCAAAAGAATATTGGCAAGTCGTTTCTGATGGAATACCAGCATCAACAAATGGCACAGCAGTGACAGATGCGCAGAAAACAGAAATAGAAGCAATGAAGTTGAAGGATCTCAAAGCAAAGAATTATTTGTTCCAATCAATTGACCGTGCAATTTTGGAGACAATTCTATGCAAAGACACTTCCAAGCAGATTTGGGATTCGATGAAGAAAAAGTATCAAGGTTCAGCAAGGGCAAGGAGGCAACAGCTTCAAACACTTCGAACGGAGTTTGAAACGCTTCGAATGAAGTCTGGAGAATCAGTTATCGATTACTTTTCTCGAGTCATGACAATTGCCAACAAGATGAGAATTTATGGAGATAAGACAGAGGATGTTACCATAGTCGAAAAGATACTGCGATCGATGACCCCGAAGTTTAATTTTATTGTATGTTCTATAGAGGAATCAAAGGATATTGATGCTCTTACATTGGATGAATTGCAGAGCTCTCTACTGGTTCATGAGCAGAAGCTTAATCAGCAAGAGAAGGAGGAACAAGCATTACAAGCATTCACCAACAGTCAATCCTCTACTACAAATAAAATTAATAGCAAGGGAAACAAAGGATCAATGGAAGGCAAAAATCAGCAGCAGCAACAACATTCAGAGTACCAATTCAACAATTCTCGTGGAAGAGGAAGAGGACGAGGAAGAGGTGGATCTGATTCAACTTCTCACAAAGCGAACTCAAGAGATAAGTCCAATATAGAATGCTATCGATGCCACAGGTATGGACATTACAAATTCGAATGTCGTACTAACTTATCTAAAAACAATGGAGAAAAATCACATTTTGCAGAACATGATGAGGAAGTTTCTCTCTTAATGGTATGTCATGCAAAGGAGGAAACTAGCAAGAACATGTGGTATTTAGACACAGGATGCAGTAATCATATGTGTGGTGACAAGACAGCCTTCTCCACCTTAGACGAATCGTACATAGACAATGTAAAATTTGGGGACAACACTAAAATTTTAGTGATGGGAAAGGAACAGGTAATTATTCATACCAAGGAAAATTCCACGCAAACTATTTCTAATGTTCTTTTTGTCCCAGATTTAAAGACCAACCTGTTAAGCATTGGTCAGCTACAAGAGAAGGGCTATGAGATCTCTATCAAAGATGGAGTATGTCGTATACATGATGCCAAGTTGGGATTAATTGCTCAAGTCAGAATGACAACAAATAGGATGTTTCCTATTTATCTCAACAACATTACTCAAACATGTTTTGTAGCAAAATTAAAAGACTTGGCATGGCTATGGCACTTTCGTTATGGTCACCTCAATTTTGGTGGACTAAAAACTCTTCAACAGAAAAACATGGTTGTTGGCCTTCCAAAATTCACAAGTCCCTCAAATACTTGTGAAGATTGTACTATTAGCAAGCAACATCGAATGCCATTCCCAAAAGGAAAAGCAAGGAGAGCAAGACAACATTTGGAGATTGTTCACTCTGACATTTGTGGGCCTATCACTCCTGTCTCAAATGGAGATTTTTGTGAACGAGAAGGCATTAAAAGACAGTGAACAACAGCATACACTCCAGAACAAAATGGCGTATGTGAAAGGAAGAACCGCACAATCATGAACATGGTGAGGAGTCTTTTAAAGAAGAGTGAAATCACAAAGAAATTTTGGCCAGAAGCTGTCAACTGGAGTATTCATATTCTGAATAGAAGCCCAACTCTAGCAGTTCTGAATATGATACCCGAAGAAGCTTGGAATGGTAGAAGACCGGATGTAAGCCATTTCAAAATTTTTGGCTGCATTGCCTATGCACATATACCGGATGAGAAAAGGAAGAAGCTGGATGACAAGGGAGAAAAATGTGTTTTTCTTGGTGTTAGTGATTGTACAAAAGCTTACAAACTGTATAATCCTAAAACTAAGAAGATCATCATTAGCCGAGATGTAATTTTTGATGAAGAAAATTTTTGGCAGTGGAATATAGATGGTGTTGATCAAAATATTCCAGTAGATTTTGACGATGAAGATAATTTTGATGAAGCAAAAGAAGGGCAGCAACCTGTGGAGAATCAAGATGAGCAAGAAATTGCAAGAGAACCAAGGACACAACGACTTAGAAGGAGACCAGCATGGATGAGTGACTATGAGGTAACAGGAATTGATCAATCTGAAGATCCACTCATACATTTTGCTCTCTATGCAGATTGTGATCCTGTAACTTATGAAGAGGCTGTCCAACATTCAAAATGGAGGAAAGCCATGGATGATGAAATTGCAGCCATAGAGAAGAATAATACTTGGGAGTTTATTGAACTTCCAAAAGGAATGAAGACCATTGATGTGAAGTGGGTTTACAAAACAAAGTTGAAGGAGAATGGTGAAATTGATAAACACAAGGCTCGTTTAGTTGCCAAAGGGTACAAGCAAGAATTTGGTATTGACTACAAAGAAGTGTTTGCTCCTGTGGCGAGGCATGATACAATCAGATTAGTAATTGCACTAGCAGCTCAGAATTCATGGCCTGTCTTTCAGCTAGATGTCAAATCTGCTTTCTTACATGGAGAATTAAAAGAGCAGGTATTTGTTACTCAACCCCCTGGTTATGTCAAAGTTGGTGAAGAGAACAAAGTATACAAGTTAAAGAAGGCTTTATACGGACTAAAACAAGCCCCACGAGCTTGGTATAGTCGTATTGAAGCTTATTTTTTAAAGTCAGGTTTTATTTAGTGTCCCTATGAACACACTCTATTTATTAAATATGAAAATAATGGGATGCTCATAGTGTGTTTGTATGTTGATAACTTAATCTACACTGGAAATGATAGAAGCATATTTGATAAATTTAAAAATTCTATGATGAAAGAATTTGATATGTCAGATCTTGGAGTGATGCACTATTTTCTTCTCATAGAGGTTGTTCAATCTACTGCAGGCATATTTATTTCTCAAAAGAAATATGTGCAAGAGCTACTAAACAGGTTTCAAATGAGGGATTGTAATCCTGTTAGTACCCCAGCAGAAGCAGGTTTAAAGCTTGTCAAAGACCCACAAGGTAAAGGAGTTGATAGTACACTTTACAAGGAAATTGTGGGAAGCTTGATGTATTTGACAGGGACAAGGCCCGACATTTTGCATGCTGTAAGCCTCATTAGCAGATTCATGGAAAGTCCAAAGGAGATGCATCTTTCTGCTGCAAAACGCATCCTTAGATACTTGAAAGGTACAACTGATTATGGGATCTTGTATAAGAATGGTGAAAAATCAGAATTATTTGGGTTTACAGATAGTGATTATGCTGGAGATCTAGATGATAGAAAAAGCACATCTGGATATGTTTTCTTGATGGGTTCTAGAGCTGTATCATGGTCAACAAGAAAACAATCAATTGTGACTTTATCTACAACAGAAGCAGAATTTGAAGCTGCAAGTTTATGTGCCTGTCAAGCTATTTGGTTGAGACAAATTCTTGAAACATTACAGTTGAAGCAAGAGGGGGCTACAACAATTTATTGTGACAGCAACTCAGCAATAAAGCTGTCTAAAACCCAGTTTTACATGGAAGGAGCAAACACATCGACATTAAGTACCATTTCCTACGAGACCTCACAAACAATGGAACTATTGATCTTGTGTACTGCAGAAGCCAAGATCAGATTGCTGATATATTTACAAAAGCTCTCAAACTCAGTGCGTTTCAGAAGCTCAGAGGGATGCTTGGAGTCTGTTCAAGAGATTCATTTTAATCCAGTATTTTCTAAACTAATGTGTAGTCATTAGTTTAAGGGAGGGAATGTTGAATAAAGTTGTTTTATTCTGAAAGTTTTATTTTGAATTAGTCAAAGTCTGTTGCGTCAGTTTAGCATAAATATAGGAATTAGTTTTATCTAAATATTAGTGTTGCTATTTTGTTGGGATTAGCCGTTGAGTTGTTTAGCCTATTTAAAGGCTTTATTTGATGAATAATAATGTGCAGTAATTCATTCCTCTACTCCTCTGTTTTTATTGTTCTTAACTCAACAGTCAAATAGGTAGATACATTTCAAAACAAGGTTTAAAGGGAATGTAGTGTGCTTAGGCCCAAACCAAAAAAGGAATGTAGTATGGTTACCTCTCCCAAGTTTTGAACGTCATTAACAGGGGCTTGAACAGAATGCATCTCAGTTTGATGCTTTGAAATATCATAATCAGAGGCTGCCAAGATTTTCACTTGATTTCCTTTTGCAGTTACTACCAGTAATTTTCCCTCTTTCTTGAACCGAATGTTTGGATGTGCCTGCAATTGCATAAATGACTCAGAGTTACTTATATTTAATCAGCAAAAAAATGACTCAGAGTTACTTATATTTAATCAGAAACCGAAAAATACTTCTTACTTACCATATATTCCCATTCCTCTAGAGATTTCAGATTTCATATTCATGGCTTTTGACATATACACATACATTTCATTTCATAATTCATTAACCATCTTGCTTTCCACTTCTTCCTATTGTGCTGTCTGATTGAATCAAATAGCTAGAAGCGGCCCCAGAAATTTTATGGCCTCAAACTGATGCAATTTTCGTGCTGTCTTCAGGGCCCATTCTTTCAGGATAGGATTTTTAGGTTTTATAATGAAGAAATGGGTGCATAAATAATTAAAAATGTTCAAGTGGGCATTTGTTTGACTGTTGTTTAATTTGCCTCTGCCTCTGCCTCTGCCTCTTTTATGTTGTTTTGTCTCTTTGTTTGTTAGTGAATAACTCTTAAATTAAGCTAGACTTTCAAATACTTCTCACAATATGCTTTTGCTTAAAAAGGAAATTGGCATTTCCCTCATTGGTGTAAGACAGTTTGAGAATCTGTACTCCATCAGAATTAAGGAAATCTGCTTAATAAAGAGTTATTTTTTGAAAGAAAAAAATACATATGATTATATAGTGGGATGGATGGTGGGTTGGAGAAGTGGGTAAGTGGGGGTAGTAAACTGTAGATTGTGGGATTAATTAATTGAGTGTTTGGTTTTGGGTATAACATTTGTTAATTACTATGCCACTTATTGAAAAACGCAGTCTTTCTCCCTTCGTCTATATCGTGAGCCACCCTTTCACGTGTCTCTCCCTTTCAGTTTCGTTTTCTTCTTCAACATGTTTGTTTCACATGAAATTTTTTATTAATTTGGGGTTTTTCTTTTCACTTTTTACTCATTAAAAGGGCTCTCTTAGGCGGTGGTGGACGTTTTCTTATGTGATTGTCTCTTTATTAATCTCACTCTTCTTCAATGATTGAGTTCTTTTTTATTTCCTGTTCCTCACTACCAGTTTAATAATTCAATGCCGCATTCTCTTTGATTTTTTTCTAAATCTTAATAACTAATATTTTTCCAAGCCAAGTGTTACAAGAAATTAAATTAAACATTACTTTTTGCACATGCAAAATACAACTTTTGCTTTCATTGTTAAAATCAATCTCTATTCTCTATATATAATATATTCGTTCGCTTGTCTTGTATAGAATTTTGGCAGGGACAAAAACCCGGGAAAATGTGCAGCTTCTGTTGGAGGGATTTGACTCTTTGAAGAATATAATAAGAAGAAATGAAGAAGAAGAAGAAAAGAAAGTGATGCACAATGTCTTCAAGGCGTGGACAACACTTTCGTTTAGGCTTAATTTGCCCCCACCTATTCCTATTTTCTATAGGGTGCTAGTTGGGTAGACCGGCAAATTTCCTTTAGGATACAATGAAGACCCTTGAGTATGAATAGCACTTCCAATACTCAAGCCAAGACAACAATAGTATTTACAAAGTGATAGTTTGTCTTTATCTTTGTGTGCACTCAAAGACAAAGGCAATGAATTTGATATGTTGTGTTATGGAATGATGAGGGGTTTATATAGACCATGAAGTGATGCCTTTGAAAAGTCACAACTATTCATTTAAATGAAGAGTCTTTCCTTTTCATATAAATAAATAAATTAATTAATTAATTTATGATACAACTCTTCAAATAAATAAACATAATAATTAATTAATTTATGATACAACTCTTCAAATAAACATAAATACATGACTCTTCAATTAATACATCTCTTCAATTTAAAAATATTCCAACAATCCCCCACCATTTTTAAAATGAACCCAAACTCTTATCACTTCGGAAATCTCATGTTTTTAGTAAAGGTATCTCAAGGATTTGAACCATTACCTAAGTAAGCCATGTTTTCACCCATCCGAAATAATATGGTAGACTATGCTTTGAACCAACTATTCCATATGAACAGGCGTGCATGACTTACGCATGAGATCTCGGACCATTGTATGCCACTTAAATGACACATTTATGGCCTTGTGTCCATATCCTTTTCATGAGAGTTTTCAGAGTCAAGCCCTTAGACGCCTAGAAGCGGCCCCACTTCATTCTCATATAGGTAGACTCTGTCAAGAACATCACCATGATTAATGCTCCAGCAAATATATGCTAACACGTCTATTAAGAGCCAAATTAAAGCTCAACCTGCCCCTTTTAATCTCATGGTTACCAAGTACTTTTCAACCTTGGGATGTATAAATGTCAAGTACTTGCAATTACTCTAATAGTGTACTTTCACCATTGAACTCAAGACTTGATATGATGGTCAAATGTGAGTTGGGTTTCCACTATTGGTAATCAAGGTTTTTAGGGCTTTAAACCCATCCCCTTTGATGTTTTGAACACCATATCCCTTGTCAAACCTTTCGTCAAAGGATCTGCAAGATTTAATTCAGATCTTATATAACTTATGGAGATTACTCCATTCATAATCAAATCCTTCACCAAGCTATGCCTTAATCCAATATGTCGAGACTTTCCATTATAAACTTGGCTATAAGCTCTTGAAAGAGCAGATTGACTATCACAATGGATAGATATGGGTGCCATTGGCTTGGGCCATATAGGAATTTCAAGTAACAAGTTTCTAAGCCACTCTGCTTCCTTGCTACATGCAGCCAATGCTATAAACTCAGAGTTGGTGGTTGAGTATGCAATACAAGTTTGTTTCTTAGATCCCCAAGAAACAACACCCCCACCAAGAGTGTAGACCCATCCACTTGTAGAAGCATGATCCTCTGAGTAGCTTTTCCAACTGGCATCTGTGTATCCTTGCAAAATTGAAGGATTACCACTATAGGTCAAACTATAGTTAATTGTTCCTTTCAAGAACCTGAGTACTCTGTCCACAGCATGCCAGTGATGTTGACTTGGATTGCTTGTGTATCTACTTAACCTTCCCACAGCATATGCTATATCTGGTCTTGTACATGTCATAGCATACATCAAGCATCCAATTACCTTTGAATAATCATGTTGTCTCACAGGACAGCCTTTATTTGGTACTAATTTCATATTAGAATCAAATGGAGTAGAAACAGGACAACAATCAAAACAATTAAATTTCTTTAAAATTTTCTCAATATAATGAGATTGGGAAAGACCAAGACAGTTATTATCTCTAATAATCTTGATTCCTAATATGACATCTGCTTTTCCCATATCTTTCATATCAAAATTTTCAGACAAAAATTTCTTTGTTTTGTTTACTTCATCCAAATCAGTACCAATAATTAGCATGTCATCTACATACAAACAAATCATGACACCTATTCCATTATGAAATTTACTATAAACACATTTGTCAGATTCATTGATTTTATATCCATTTGCTAGAACCACTTCATCAAATTTTTTGTGCCATTGCTTAGGGGCTTGCTTAAGTCCATAAAGAGACTTGATTAGTTTACACACCTTGTGTTCTTGACCAGGAATCACAAACCCTTCCGGTTGTGTCATAACCTCTTCTTCCAACTCTCCATTAAGGAAAGCTGTTTTAACATCCATTTGATGGATAACAAGATTGTAAATTGAAGCAAGTGCTATAAGCACTCTGATAGTGGAAATCCTTGCAACCGGTGCATATGTATCAAAATAGTCTATTCCTTCTTTTTGTGTAAACCCCTTAGCAACTAACCTAGCTTTAAACTTATCTATAGATCCATCTATTTTTAATTTCTTTTTGAAAATCCATTTACAACCAATGGGTTTAGAACCAGGAGGGAGGTTTACTAATTTCCAAGTTTTATTTCCCATTATTGAATCCATTTCATCTTGTATAACCTCTTTCCAAAATGCTGCATCTTGAGACTTCATAGCTTTCTCAAATGTTTCAGGGTCATTTTCTAAATTAAAAAAAACATGCGAGTAACTTTCTATCTCTTTCCTTGTCCCCTCAACAAGAAACATGAAGAAATCTGGACCATATGATTTTACTTTTCTAGCCCTTTTACTTCTTCTAAGTTCTATTTCTTCTATGTCATTATTACTAGACATATTTTTATCTAGATTTGTCTCTCCATTGGAATGAGAAATATTATAGGACTTTAGAATTGAGTTAAACCTTTCTTCTTGAAAAATTGCATCCCTTGATTCAATGACTTTATTGATCGGGTATGAATCATTTGGTTCAATAACCAAAAATCGATATGCCTTACTATTTTCAGCATATCCCAAGAAGATGCATTCAATTCCTCTTTCACCCAATTTTTTCCTTTTCGGTTCTGGAACTTTAACAATTGCTCTGCATCCCCAAACTCTAAAATAACTGAGATTGGGTTTTCTTTTCTTCCATAATTCATATGGAGTTATCTTGTTCCTTTTATTAGGAACTCTATTTAATATATGACATGCAGTTAGCAATGCCTCACCCCAATACCCATTAGACAAACCAGAATAAGATAACATGGCATTTACCATTTCAACTAGGACTCTATTTTTCCTTTCAGCTATGCCATTTTGTTGTGGGGAATAAGGGGCAGTCACTTGATGTATTATACCAACAGACTCAAAATATTTTGGATCATAATATTCACCCCCTCTATCAGTCCTTAAACATTTAACTAAAGTTTCACATTGAAGTTCTACTTCAGTTTTAAAGATCTTAAATTTGTCTAAGGCTTCATCCTTTGAGTGCATCAAATAGACATAACAATATCTAATGCAATCATCAATAAAAGTCACAAAATATTTTTTACCACCCAAAGTAGGCCAACTATGCAAATCACAAATATCAGAATGAATAATTTCTAATATTTTAGAACTTCTTTCTACCATAGGAAAAGGTTTTCTTGTTATTTTTGTCAACATGCAAGTGTTGCAAGAGTCATGATTAATAGTAGTCTTTGGAATCATATCAAGTTTCATCATGTCATTAATTTTCCCAAAATTAACATGACCCAAACGATAATGCCATAAATCACCAAAATCAACAATATAAGCATAACTATAAATATTATTATTAATTTTAGCAATATTACACTTAAACATGTTCTCACAGAAATATCCTTGGCCTACAAATGTTCCACCCTTGGTGAGAACAAACTTGTCTCCCTCAAATACAGATTTAAACCCAAACTTATTAAGTAAGGGTACAGAAATTAAATTCTTCCTAACTTCTGGTACATAATAGACATCTTTTAAAGTAAGAATTTTTCCAGAAGTAAATTCAATTTCTACAGTCCCTTTGCCCTTAACTTGGACACTTGAGGAATTTCCCATGTAAAGCACATCTCCGTCTCCTTCTTCTAATGTTTTGAAGAAGTTCTTATTCTTGCACACATGGCGTGTTGCACCAGAGTCTACCCACCATGACTCATCATTGTCAACTAAGTGGATCTCTGAAATTACTGCCACAAATTTGTCTTCTTTTTTGGATGACTTGTTATCTTTGTCTTTCTACTTTTTGAAGAAACGACAATCTTTCTTGAAATGGCCAGCCTTTCCACAAAAGAAACAATTACCTTTCATTTTCTTGTTCTTATGACCATCATGTGCTTGAGACTTGTCTTTATCCTTCCCTCTTTTCTTTGAGGTTCTATTGGACTGTCCTTCCTCCACCATATGTACCTTCTCTTGAACATTGGTTTCTTTTTCAGCATCTTGCTTTCTATATTCCTCTTCTAAACGAAGATGATTTCCCAATTGCTCAAGAGAAATATCTTCCTTTTTATGTTTGAGATTCTTTTTGAAATCTTTCCATGAAGAAGGAAGTTTGTCTATGATTGAGGAGACAATAATGGACTCATCCATATGCATGTTATGTTGTTTAAAATTATTTAAAATATGTTCAATTTCATGCATTTGCTCCATGATAGACTTTCCATCAATCATTTTATAATTATTAAAGCGGGTAACAAGAAATTTCTTACTTGTTGCATCCTCTTGCATGTACCTTGCCTCAAGTTTGTTCCAAAGATCCTTTGCAGAGGTTGAATCTTGATAAACATCAAAGAGAGCATCACACAGACCGTTGAGGATATGCCCAGTGCAGATATAGTCACCATTCTCCCACTTTTGTCTCTCTCTGACTGCAGCAATGGTTTCTTCCTCTCCTTCTTGAGGCTTGGTAGTAGTGAGGATATAAGCCACATTCAAAGTTGTTAGTAGGAATTTCATTTTCCTTTGCCATCTTAAAAAATTGCCTCCTTCAAATCTTTCCAACTTCATAAAATTTGTAGTCAACTCCTTCAAAGAAGCCATTTGTACTTGCAACAAATTAAGCCTAAAGATAGTTGGAGGGATTTGACTCTTTGAAGAATATAATAAGAAGAAATGAAGAAGAAGAAGAAAAGAAAGTGATGCACAATGTCTTCAAGGCGTGGACAGCACTTTCGTTTAGGCTTAATTTGCCCCCACCTATTCCTATTTTCTATAGGGTGCTAGTTGGGTAGACCGGCAAATTTCCTTTAGGATACAATGAAGACCCTTGAGTATGAATAGCACTTCCAATACTCAAGCCAAGACAACAATAGTATTTACAAAGTGATAGTTTGTCTTTATCTTTGTGTGCACTCAAAGACAAAGGCAATGAATTTGATATGTTGTGTTATGGAATGATGAGGGGTTTATATAGACCATGAAGTGATGCCTTTGAAAAGTCACAACTATTCATTTAAATGAAGAGTCTTGCCTTTTCATATAAATAAATAAATAAATTTATGATACAACTCTTCAAATAAATAAACATAATAATTAATTAATTTATGATACAACTCTTCAAATAAACATAAATACATGACTCTTCAATTAATACATCTCTTCAATTTAAAAATATTCCAGCAGCTTCTTGGATATGTTAACTAGATGACCAGTCCATCATAACATGTTCAGAACAGAACCTAGCATGAACACACATTTTTCTCACTTCCACCTCCTTTATTTACTCTGCTTTTTCCAACCTCCAAGTTTCAAATCTAGTCGCACTCACCCATTTTGACTTTATCCACATACCACACACATACTCCAAGTTTCAAAATAAAGAATAGTTTAATCAAATCCAAGCTCCAGCATACTCTGTCATATACTTTTGTTTCTTTTTCAATTGTAAGAATGTTCTTAGACTTTGTTCAAAATGAAATCTCTTTTTCAATTATATTATTCTAGCATGATTATATGTTTTTCATTATTATTATCATGTAATTTACATTGATTATATTTTAAGTGATCTTTAGAGCTTCATACTTACAAGAGGCATACATTATGGCAAGGAAACGAATTTGCATCCGCAACAATAGATCTGAGTGTGATGTAGAGGAAGAGGTCCATGAATCGGTTATTTCTCAAATGTCAGGTATGTTCACATCTTATTTATTTGTTAATTGTTATATATTTTATTTACTATTATCATTTGTGATATTAAAAAGCATATCTCACAATTTAAGCAAGCTCACATTCTTTAACGTAGAGTGTCCAAGTGCACGTAAGAAATGAGGTTTCACTCGCATGGCTGATGTTTGGAACTTGCCATTCGGTAGTCAAATTCTGGTTACATTCAATGAGGTTCACCAACCTGTGGGCGTTGAAGGAACTGTCTTAAAAAGATTCATTGGTTCTATGGTGAGGAAGCCAAATTTAGCTCCAATCAATTATACTGATTGGCACCAAATGCCAAATGAATATAAGATTAAAATGTGGGAAATTATTGAGGTAGTATAAATTTGTTAATATATATATATATATATATACTTAAACATTTTTATTTATATATTTAGTAATTGTTTGAATTACTTTGGTTTTTTGTAGTCAAAGTTTGAAATCCCATGTGAACGAAGAGAAATTTTGATGGACAAGCTCACTAGGTCCATGGGAGAAAAGTGGAGAAATTGGAAATTTTCTTTAAAAGAGAAGCACTATGATGAAACAAAATCAATAGTGCAAGTCATTGCAAAGCCTCCTCAAAGAGTTGAAATTCAGCAATGGACACAACTTGTTTTTTTTTTGGTATTCAGAGGATGGACAGGTTTAAAATAATTTATTTAATTCTTCATTTATAAAGTATTAATCATGTCATATACTAAATAATAAATAAATTGCTTTTTAGAAGCGTAGTGTGATTGGAAAAGAAAATCGCTCTAAACAAACTTCAACTCACACTGCTGGAACAAAAACATATGCACAACATGCTTATGAAATGGTAAGCCTAAGTCTTTAGTTATAATGTATTAATTAAATTCATCTTGTCATGGTGTTTCTTCTTTCTATATTGAAATAAGGTATCTAGATTTCACTAATTAGCATAGTTTTGATTGGGAATGACCTTCTTATATGATTTTTGTAATAATATAGCAATTGAATGATGGAGCCCCACCAAGTAGAGCGAAATTATATGTGAAAACTCCTAAGAGAAAGGATGGAAGGCCAGTTAACGAGGAATCAGCTAGAAACATTGTATGAAAATCAAAATCATTTATTCTTAATATTATTAGTTTGTTCCTTTCCTTTATAAAGATATTTTTAATATTCTTGCAGGCAAGATTGGAAGAACTTATGAGTCAGTATCCTGATAATTCACATGGAGGCAGTGGAGGGGGTATTCTTTGGGACAAGAATGACATATATTCACAAGTGATAGGTAAAGATAGATATGGATATGTTCGTGGCTTAGGCTTTGGACCAACTCCTTCAATGAAGGATAGTGCAAGTTCTTGTGCTTG
Source organism: Senna tora (assembly GCA_014851425.1). Classification (NCBI taxonomy): domain Eukaryota; kingdom Viridiplantae; phylum Streptophyta; class Magnoliopsida; order Fabales; family Fabaceae; genus Senna; species Senna tora. The sequence goes on from CM026262.1 coordinate 26,641,159, forward strand.
TCACGGCACAAGAATAAATATGCAAGAAGAAAGATTGCAAACCCAAGAAGCTATGCGACAAATGAGCGAGAAAATTCAGATGCTTGAAGCTCAAGTGGCAACATTGATAACTACTTTCAATCAAAATACAGTTGTTCTCGTAAGTAACTTCAATACTACATCTTAATTTCAACTATTTACTATGATTAGTTAGGTGTGTAGAATAAATCCAATCATGATTATAGAATATTTGCTTTTGAATATTATAAAAGTGTCTTTTCACTGCTGCATTTGGCAAAAACCAAATGTGTAACTTGTAATACTCAATTATGTTTCTAGTGATTTGGGGACAACAAGACTAACGACTTCATGTCAATTTGTAAGGTCAGATATATTCATTTATACTAGTTTCACTCGTGTGTCTATATATATATATATATATATATATATATATATATATATATATATATATATATATATATATTAATTTTACTTGTTTTCAAGGATAATCAAAATTAAAGCTGAATATTATAATTAATTAATTATAAATCATAATAATAATAATAAAAAGAAACCCACAGCATATGATAGCTTGAAGGACATTGTCACGACCCCCGTTTAGAGGATCGTGACCGGCACTGACACAGGGAATATGCCTATGCCTGTAAGCCTTATCACCTAATTGACAGAATAGCTATTATTAAAAAAATACATTCACATGCATTATAATACCATGGCTACACCGAAATGGTGGCCTATCCTAGGCAAGCAAATTCACGGCTAGTGCCGCTTCAGGATATAGATATAGGAAAACACACATAATGTATATAACCTGTGTACTGGCTACACATCCGAAGATGCTGCCTATCCTATTCACATGCAACAGATATAATTATATATATGTATATTTTGAAAACAAACTTTCCCTGTATCGCAGTAAAATAAATCTTGATCTTTAAGGGGTGTGAAGATGACAGTTCTAGATTTAGTAATACAATCTAATTGGGTACGTCTACCCTTTACTTTATGATACAATAATAAAGTAAATTAAGTTACAGTTACAATTTATTCACCCACATGAACAAGTTGTGGGTCTTGGAAAGTTTTGCTCGTCCCTCGTTCCACCGAGACTTCTTCCACCTGTACTTAACCTGTCTCTGTGTAGTAAAAATGAGGTGTGAGTCTTAACCACGCGACTCAGTGAGGACTCTCCCATCCCCGGCGCAAGGTGCGTACCATAGTGCTGGGTTTGGGAGTCAAACACAACCACATGCACAAACAACTAGTTACTGTGAGTTAGCATGCATTCTTGGTGATCACACAATAACAGAAGTTTCACCCCAAACACTCACATGCATTTAGCAAATATAAGCATGCAACAATTTATTCCACGTCGTCAATCAGCAAGTAACATGTAACACATAGTGCCGGCTTTTACCTACTGGTCTTCTCACGTTTCAGCATGTTTGAATCAAACAAGACGTGTGGTTGCATAATCCTGTACGTTACCACTACGCTACACAATCAACAATTATATGCAAACACAGATAATTTATACATACACAAAAATGCTAAACATACATCTACTTAATCTCCCCAATTCTGGGGTATCTACTAGCCACTACGTGGCTTTTCTAGTTCAAACCCGTACACTCAGGCTACTGGCCACCACGTGGCAAAGCATACTTAACCCATTCACTTGGGTACTGGTCACCTCGTGATAATTCTGTTAATCAAACACAATCAACTTCTATCTATCAAGCAACTGACGCATAGCCACCACGTGGCACGTCCTGACCCCTTGTTGTGGGGCAATAGCTTGAGCCCACTCGTCCATTACCCAACCATGCCACATGGCGGGCACGGCACGACGTCTCAAAGCATGGCCACTGACACACCCTGGACCAACTCCACAGGATGGTTTCTCTTTTACTAGGTTAGGCTCACGGTTCACCCGTAGGTTCCTCCCGTGTCTCCTTACTTTAGTCTCACATATTAATAGGATTCTTTGTATATTTCCCGAAGGATCAACAATTCTTCTCCTTATTAATATGTACAAGTATCCTCAACAGGATATAACTCATATACCCGTCCAGATGCACTCTCTGAGCCTCAAGCTATCGTCATAGCAATATAAAACCTTTCTGACCCTATTGCCAGGATAGGGCAATGACCATCGTCATGGTGATTATAAAACTGAGGTCTCAAGTGCCATCTGACGTTGTTCTAGTCGATGTCTCACATCGCTAGTATAATCAAATCCGAAACCCACCAATAACTCCCTTTGCATGATTATAATTTAAGTCACCTTCGTGACGAGTTTTCAAAATAAAAGGTTAGTCCTTCCGTACAAGGACTCTTGCCACCGTCGTGGAAAAAGATTTAATAAAATACTCATCATGCCTCCGGAGTGTATGAGTTGGATTTGTAACACACCAATCATAGCAAACAGTTGTACTCTACTCCTATGTTTTCCTATCCAAGTTACTTTCCACAACCTATTGCTAGTTCTTTCATTCTTTTATCCTTCTATACCTCTAGCTAACACATACCAGACAAGCAGAGAATGTACATACTCATGTAATCCACATAAGCATACAACCCTAGGAGCAGAGATGGAAGAACCCTCACCTTGGCCAACCTCCCATGCAATTCTCTCCTGTGACTTTAGTCTCCTCGGAGTTCCTGTTGCACTCTATTTCATCTCGTTGTTCCTATAAGAACAACATTTACTTCATTAAGGTTATTACTTAGCTTAACTTGTTATTTATCTCTCCATTACTCTCACGTGTAGTCCATGGTTGCCACAGAGTCACGCTCTTGTTCTTATTAGACTTCTCTATCCCGACTTATGTGTATCCTTCCTCGGACACTTTACTTACTCGCATATAACACTCTTCTTGAGTGTTTCACATACTTGGATTTGAGTATTAGACCTCTATCTAACTTGTATTTGCATCCAAGGAAGCTTATCTAGCTTGGTTGGATAGAATCCTAATTTTAGGAAGGTCTAAGCATTTTGATTCAACTTGTGTTCCTACTTGGTTTCTAAGAAATCTAGTTTCTAAACCTCAATATTCCTCCAATTTATCCCACTTAAGGTTGTGACAGTTTAAGGTTGAAATTCAAGAAGTTGGACTTAGTTTACTCCGTAAGTTTTTTATTCTTGAGGGACAAGAAGACATTTGGATTGATTTTGATCCTTAAATTCATGGTTGGTGGTGTTCTAAGAAGTTTAGGATTGAAAGTAGGAGGTTCGGACGCCCCGGATCTGCAAAAAAATGAATTTTGGTCATGCTGGGCAGAGGCCTGGCGCTATAGCGCCGATTCTGGCGCTATAGCGCTGAGCTGCTGCCCAGCAGCTCTTGGCGCCGGTTTCGGCGCTATAGCGCCGGCTCGTAGCATAGCAATTCGTTTGCTGTGCTGTGGGCTGGTTTGGGCCCATTCCGGCCTCCTTCCGCCCCCGGCTTCGACTCCACACCCCACGGGTTTTGTTCACCTACATATATATTACATTTAGGAAGTCCTACAACTTAAATCCAACTCCGATTCGTCGCCGAATCATTGATCGTTCGAGATTGGGAAAAATGGGTTTTATAAACCCCAAACTCTTCCAATTTCGAATCCGGCCAAATCCAACGATCTAGCCTCGAATCCTAACCCTGATGAGTGTTCAAGAACACTTTAGAAACATTATTCTACCCTCGAATCCGCCCAAACTCGGATTCTCAACTCAATTCCAAAAATAAAGAAAAATGAAGAAAATGGGGACTTGGAGAGAATCGGGCGTTATACCAACCTTAACTCAAGAGATTGAGACGAGGAAGATGACGAGGATGATCTCCGGCTCCTCCTCCAACTCCGGCTCGCCGGATCCTGGCGAGATTCCCGCCGGATTTGCTCCCACCTCCAAGCCCTAGCTCTCTCTCTCTCTCTTCTCCCTCTCTCTCCTTTCCTTTCTTTCTTTCTTCTTCTCTTCTTACCCATAGCTTTCCCCTCTCCCTTTTATTTTATTTTATTTTCTATTCTTTTATCTACTAATTAACATATAATAACAATAATAATAAAATCTGAAAATAATAATAAATAATTAAATAAATAACTAACATGTATTTTTAACTTAATCCCTTTCCCTATTTAATTCAGGTTTGTAATTTCTTAGGTCCCGAATTAAATCCCAAAAATTATTTTCTACTTCTTTTCTTTCCCTTTTTATTTTATTTTAAACCTTGAAAAAATTTTCGGGTATTACAATCCTCGAAAAAAAATTCCTTTCCGGTTTCTTTTAACTTTCATAATTTTTCTATATTCTTTTTAAGGTTTTAATTCCTAGTCCCGGAATAAATCCTTCTTTACTCCTCAAAATTTTTAAATAAATCATTCTTTAATCCTCGAAATTTTCCGGGGTATTACAGACATGGCCTTTTTTTAGTAGACTAGTACAAGATTTTAGCTTCTCGCTGTCTCTAGTGTAGCTCCCCTTTCTGTTTCCAAGACATCCATGTTTATGGTGGTGGTTCAACTAAACTTATTTTTTATAGCTTTGCTTTTTGGTGGACAATTAGGGAGCAGTTCTGAGTTCCAAATGGTCCAGGATTGAATGGGTTAGTTTAGTTTAGATTCAAAAATTATTGTGGTGGAGACTTAGTGCTCAAGTTTAGAGATAGCATCATCACTCCACTATGTATGGCCTTTTCCTTTCCTTTCCTTTTTCCTCTGTATATGGTTCGGTATCAAACTCTTTTTTTTAATAATTACTATATTTTTTGAGATCATTGGTGGGACGCTTCCACTCAAATGATGGTCATTTCCTATTCTGTTTTTTTTTTCTTTCATTTTATTATGCAATGTCTCATATTCTGCTTCATTTTATTATGCAATGTCTCATATTGGTGAGAAAATTCTGTAAAAAAACGTATTTACTTATGAATGTGGTGTTACTGTTACTGCCTGTAAAAATAGAAATGAATTTTGTGGGATTATGTATATTATGTAGGTGTGGAAGAGAAGGAAAGTGAGCCAGCCCATAGAGTTATATTTTCACTTTGTTAAAGAGGCACAGGGATTGTAAGTACTCTTCTTATGACATGTCACGACCCTGACTCCAGGTATCCGTGACCGGCACGGGAATAGAATTTAGCCTCTAAACCCGTAAGCCTTTTCTATAATCATAAATTATCTACCCTTTTATTCAATCACCAATCAATATTCACATAACATATATAGTGGTCACACCATCATTGGTGGCCTAAATAACCTGCAATCCACGGCGCTCAATGCCGCTTCAGCCCATTTCACGTATATATATATACATCCATACACTCAGGTCATCCACACATAAATATATATATACATAGTGATCAAATCCCAAAGGAATGATCTATCCTATTCACACACAATATATATATATAACCTGTCATAATCACACATGCACACTCACATGCACAGTTAAGTATACATAGTGATTACACGTCTCAATACGTGTAATCTATCCTATTCACATGCCACTACTAGAAAAATAGTGTTTAGTGACCGCTGAATCGGTCACAAAACAGTAGAATCAGTCACTAACTTGAGGTTTAGTGACCGATTTGTGACCGACGGCGGCGGTTGGTATTTCGTTACTATTAAATTTGTGACCGCAGAGTCGGCAGTCACAAATTTAGTGACTAACTGAGCGGTCACAAATCGGTTAGAAATTATCCATCCATCCTACAGTCACAAATCGGTCACAAAATTGCTGTCACAATACGATCACAAAATTTGTGACCGACAGGCGGTCAGAATATAGTTAGAAAATTTGGGAACCCTCTCAATTACAAATCAGTCACAATTCAGTAATAAAATATGAATCCCCCTCAGTCACAAGATGTTATAGTTCAGTCACAAATTTTGCAACTGAATCTATCTTTAATCACTAATTTGTCACAAATAACCATTTAACAATAAAATTTGAAAATGATATAAACCACTAAAATATATATATTCATAGTAACACCTAACAATGCTTGTATTTTAAACATATAAATCAAACAATCTCATGAGAACAAAATTCAAGTCTAAAACAATCTCATGAGAAACAAAATACAAATCTAAAACAATCTCATGAGTCACATAATTATAAGATATTAACTATCTCTACTCGGGTATATTAGAGCCACCAGTAGGTGGATCATTAGACGGAGTGCTCATCCCATTTTTGGCCAAAAGTTGGTGCACAAGTGCTTTAAAGTCTTGTATCTTCCTTTGCATCTCTTCCCTCTCCTACTTGTCTTGTGCAATATTTTCTTCCTCTTGATGCATCACTTCCATGTGTTCGAAGCTATCTTCATTATTATTATGTCTTTTACTACTTCATTAACCACTTTTTCCCAGTCCAGAAACAAGTTGAGCCAGTGAAGCAACCACTGTGCAGATTTAGAAGGGGTGGTCCACCGGAGGAAACATTTGTGAGGCCCTTTCCCTGCTAGATGCACATGAACATATTTCACACTTATGGGTTGATTAACAAATGCTCCAAAACTTTTTCATGATGTGTGCTTGAAGTCTTCTTGTAATGTTTGTCAAAATGTACATCTTCTAAAATTGTAAATACGTACTTCAAAGATTCCTTGGATGAAACCTTTAGCAGCACAAAGTGAATGAAGGAAAATAAGCAGAACATTAACAGAAAAAGAAATGACACATATGCACGAAATAAAAATATATATACATATATATAGAGTTAACATTATGCAATGAGTAAAAATAAATAAATAAAGAGATATGTGGCAAGATAAACGTAGTTAGTGCTTCCAAAGTAAATAAGAAAATTGCAGCATCCATATTAAGCTTGGCATCATATTACTACCATCAAATATTCCAAAGCAGCCTAAATTTTCAAGGCACTAAACTGGAGTACAAGTTTATTCCTGGAAAATGGTTTTATAGAAAAATAAAGAAACAAATAAATAAAGGAGAATGGGTTATTATTCAAAATGCAGAGAATAGCACTGAACAAACTTGATGAATACATGTTGAGTCAGACATAGTAATTGAAGTGAGAAACATACCGGATTGCGAGAAGCAGAGTCTCGGCGGCCATGGTTCGGTTCAATTGGACCCGCCCAATTTGACCTTTTATGCAGGTACATGGAAAATCATTAAATCAATGAGATAATTATATTTCAACATCTGGTAAAGTACAAAAACCCAAAAAATCAATCAAACTCCCAATAACAGAACATGATGTAACCGTTGTTAAGGGAAGTACGAAAATCATTTAGAGAAAAAGACATCCATTATAAATGAATTAGAATTTAAGAAGAAAAAACATAATAGCTGAATTTTGAGGGAATTTCCAGAAAATATAACCGTTGGATTTTGCCGTAAAAATACAATTTGGAAAGCTTAGAACGTTAGCTTTCATTTGGATTTGGAATCAGTCAAATCTATTGAGTATCGAATTCAGAAATCATGTTTGAACAGAGCAAGGTCGGATTCAAAACAGAACACAATATTTTGGCAAGCTTCATTAAAACGGTCATAACTCCTTCCATACTTAATGAAATGATTTGGTTCTTTTTCCTAAATCAAGCTTAGACATACCAAATTCTAATTATCAATTCATAACAGAAAGGATTTAAGCCACTTAAGAGCAGTAATTCGAAAACAGTGGTCTATCATACAAAAATTCTGCATCAGTTAGGAAAACCGAACAGCTAACTTTCGAGGAACTTTTCAGAAAATCTAACCGTTGGATTTCGTAGTAAAAATACAATTTAGAAATATTAGGATGTTATCTTTCATTTGGATTTGGAATCAGTCAAATCTATTGAGTATCGAATTCAGAAATCATGTTTGAACAGAGCAAGGTAGGATTCAAAACAGAACACAATATTTTGGCAAGCTTCATTAAAACGGTCATAATTCCTTCCATACTTAATGAAATGATTTGGTTATTTTTCCTAAATCAAGCTTAAACATACCAAATTCTAATTATCAATTCATAACAGAAAGGATTTAAGCCACATAAGAGCAGTAATTCGAAAACAGTGGTCTATCATACAAAAATTATGCATCAGTTAGGAAAACCGAACCGCTAACTTTCGAGGAACTTTTCAGAAAATCTAACCGTTGGATTTCGTAGTAAAAATACAATTTAGAAATATTAGGATGTTGTCTTTCATTTGGATTTGGAATCAGTCAAATCTATTGAGTATCGAATTCAGAAATCATGTTTGAACAGAGCAAGGTCGGATTCAAAACAGAACACAATATTTTGGCAAGCTTCATTAAAACGGTCATAACCCCTTCCATACTTAATGAAATGATTTGGTTCTTTTTCCTAAATCAAGATTAAACATACCACATTATAATTATCAATTCATAACAGAAAGGATTTAAGCCACTTAAGAGCAGTAATTCGAAAACAGTGGTCTATCATACAAAAATTCTGCATCAGTTAGGAAAACCGAACCACTAATTTCGAGGAACTTTTCAGAAAATCTAACCGTTGGATTTCGTAGTAAAAATACAATTTAGAAATCTTAGGATGTTATCTTTCATTTGGATTTGGAATCATTCAAATCGAATAAGAAACGAAGTCAGAAAATATGTTTAAACGGACAAAGGTCAGATTCAAAAATTCAGTTTCATGATAGTAAACATGTTATACGAATTTGTGGAGTCTTATACTCTCAAAGATAGATGTTTTTAGAATCAAGAGAAGGGTTCAAAGTTGAAAATGGAGGTAGAGAGCTACACCTACCTAAAATGAAGAAGATGAATAGAAGATGATGCTACTGAGAAGAAAAGAGAAAGATGAATTTTCGCTGGAGACGAAGAAAAGGTGAAGAAACTTCACGGTCGAATACTGTTGAAGGTCCTCCGTTTCTCTGCCTCAGTTCACGTCTCCGGCACGGTACCGGTGCACAAGGGTGGTTGGAAGCGGCTCTTTTCGATTCGAGCATTGTCTCTCTGAATCGTTTCTCTCTCGGTAGGTTTTATAGCGATGAAAGAAGAAAATTAGAATTCAAGAGTTGGATTGAGATTTGATTTGGATAAAACAAGAGCAAAGAAGATGGAAATTGGAATCACCTGCGATTTTGATGAAGCTGATCATCCATCCAAGAGAAAGAGACGCAGCTTGCGATTGTTGGTGAGCGGCCATTGACTGATTGTGAAGAGGAAGAATAGATGTAAAGCGTGAAAGCTAGGGTTAGAAGCTTAAAAGTCGAACAAAGAATTCAATACTTAGATAAGTTCAAAATAATTCATTTAATAATTATTTAATTTCAAAAAATCCTCAAATTTACAAGTTCAAAATAATTCATTTAATAATTATTTAACTAAATTTTATTTTTTTCTACTTACATTTTTTTTTTAATTTCTGGAGTTATCCAACATTTAAATTAATAAAGATTTAATATTGTTCCCAAAATTCTCTCTTTATTTTTGTTTTACCTTTTGAAATATTCTTTAATTTAACTTGTTTTAATACCTAACCCAAGAAATCTTCTAATTAAATCTTAAATTATTTTATCATTTTTTAATTTAATACATTTAATTATATATATATTTAATTTGAGTTATTACATTTAAATATTTTTTTTAAAATTCAGTCACTAAAATTAACTTTTTTATAAAAAAAATATTTTTTTAATTAAATATATTTGTGACTACAAATTGACTGATTATTAACTATTTAGTGACTAACCGACATTTCAGTCACTAATTTTAAAAATTTTAAGAATTTAGTGACTGATTTTTACGTCAGTCGAAGATCAGTCACTATTTAATAAATTTAGTGACTGATTTTATGTCGGTCACAAATAGCGGTCACTAATCACAATTTTTCTAGTAGTGTGCATATATTTATATTTTTCATCCAACATATACCAAGTCACACGTATATATATAGCATATACATATTGATCACACACCATTATGCGTGATCTATCCTATTCACATACGCAGATATATATATATATATGTATATCAAGACTTTCCCAACACCCAGAATCCTATCAGTAAGCACATGTGAAGCCGACATGTCTAGATATAGCATAATTCAAAAGCTGCAAATATTTACATCACATTTACAACTTAAGATTATATACAATCCAAAATAATAAATACTAAATAATCTAAGGATGTCCACCCACGCGAACAAGTGCGGTGCAAGTGGATAGATGTCCGTATCACTGTCCGGACGTCGAAGCCTGCCCGATTCCTGTATCTGTAACATGTAAACAGAGGGTGTGAGTCCAACAGACTCAGTGAGAAGCTTCCCATCCTCGGCGTAGCGGCGGGTACCACTACAGCTGGGGAAAGGGAACCACTCACAATCACACGCGCACGAAATTCCAGTTTATCATATGTTATATAATGATCAGACAACATTAGTATAACATTACATCACAGATAAACCTAAGAATCATGCTCCTCAATCCTGCTACTCATAAGCAACCAATAACATGAAACATTTCATATCAAAACTATAAATCATACAATCGACTCTAGTGCCACGCTAGAGCAATAGCCTCAACGAGCAAGTCTTTCAAATGCTATGCACCACCCTAGTGCCAAGCTAGGGCAATAGCCACAACGGGCAAGTCTATCAAATGCTATGCACCACCCTAGTGCCAGGCTAGGGCAATAGCCACAACGGGCAACCATGTATATGAAATGCACCACCCTAGTGCCAGGCTAGGGCAATAGCCACAACGGGCAAATGTCTAACGTCATATTTCACTCTCTTACTTTCAGTGGGGTTTGTAACACGGACTACCCATTTCTATTCTAAAGTGTCTTTACCTCTGCAGTGTGAACTCCACTAAGAATTTCTAATCAATTATGAGATTTTCTATTCTTTGCTTAGTACCCAACCCTTGATTAGATGATAACCTAGCTCTAAGGTATTTCCTAAGTTCATTTACCACAAATCACGTCGACGTGTATAAATAAGTCAGTTTCATTTCCTTAGTGGGTTTCTAATTATTAGGACAAACCAAAAATTGAACGAAATCAATATCCTACCCCTTTTTACTTGTACTGTCTGGCGTATCCCATGTCATCACATGGATACCCTCCAGTACCACTTCAACTTTAATCAATCACATATAAACAAATATTTTCACAAATAACAGTTTAGGAACAACAATAGCATGTTATTTCCTAACAATTCTTACAAACAAGCAAGTAAGCAAACCACGTATTCACATCCTCATTCAACCCTGTAGGGCAAGGATGGGAAACCCCTCACCTGGACGGCTTCCTGTTTCTGGTCCTGGAGTCACTCCTGCTCCAGACAATTCGTGGTTACCTAACAAACATATTTACATCGTTATCATCTTTACTATATGCAAATTATATGCATATGCTATGCTCATGTCAAATTAATACATTAAACTTTGCCAAGAACCAAGTCCTTGGTCTTAACCCTCTTCCTCTCTTTAATACTATTTCCAAGTGTCTCACACTTATTCTCATCTCTTTATCCCTTTCTTTGAATACTTACTTGAGTCACAAAACCTCAAGACATTTGAGATTAGCCATTACTTTGTACATGTCAAATTAATGTCCACTTCCTCTAGTTAATCCCTTAGGTTAGTTAATTAACTTAGAGTTCCATTAACTAGTGTTCAGGACATTCAACATACTTTTATTTGGGTCTAAATTCGTGTTATTTCCTTTATAACCCCATCGAATTAAAAATCTCCAATTTACTCGTTTTCACCTACAAGTGTCCGTATGTGACTTTTCATAATTTCCATATCCAATTAATGGCCTATGATAGTCATAGCCTCAAATTTTCTATGGTTGCCAATTACCAAACCAATATTTCAACTTATATTCACATACGAATACATGTGGCCTAATATACTTAAAAATTGGGATTCTACCCAATAAGAGCATTTTACTATTTAAATTGATTCCGGCGTCCATTACGGTCTAACCGAAACTTCTTACCCACCACTTAGCTCCACGTTCTAAATTGGATTGAAAAGTGTCTCTTTTCATACTAAATTGGTTTCCGGTTGAGACGGAATTACTCGGGCGTTAATCCCTCGCATATTCCAACAATCCCTACCATTCTATAACACCAATCCAACACACCAATCAATCCCAATTCAATTTATACTACACTTTATCTCACTTTAAATTCCATTGTTCTATAGTTTTCAAATTGGGTAACTTCCATCATCAATTTTCCAACACGCACGCTTCCAAATACCTCTAAACAACCCAATAGCTTCAATTTAGGACCCAAAGTAATTTATTCATACTAATTAGGAATTTTCCAAAAATCCCTAAGATAGATAAATTTGGGGTTTGAGGGATTCGGGACTTTTTACCTCGATTTAATCGGATAGGATGATGGAATGGGGTAGAAAGAACTCCCGGTCACCTTCCCCGGCTTCGAAACGGCGGATTCCGGCGAAAAACACTATTTCCGTCACTTTTCTCAACTCCTCCGTGAAGCCCGAGCCGGACCACCTTCTCCGGCGTCCAGCGTCGCCGTCGACAGCTCCGGTCCCGGCGAAACGGCGGTGTCGACCTCCCTTTCTTCCCCGCTGGCTTCTCGCGTCGCCGGTCCTCAATCTCTCTTCTCTTTCTCTTTTTTTTTCTGCTGCTTCAAGCTCTCGGTTTTGCTCTCTGGACAAAGAAATTTGGGGCCTTTTTTTTAATTATAAGGGGGGTCACGTGTGTGACCCCCTTCCAGCCACATACATATATATATTTTTTTAAAATATTTTGTATATATATATGTACACACATATATACTTAATATATTTTTATTTGTTGTTAAAATCAACTTTGGGGTTAATAGATTTACACCCAATATTTCCCGTTAGGTCCTAATTTTGGTCCAAATAAAATTTCATTTATTTAAAATTTTCTCCTTTTCCTTCCAAATTTAAAATAAACATTAAATTAGGACCTTAACGTTGATTGGAAAATTTCCGGGTATTACATGACATATATTATTTTATTGTAAGTACTCTTATTTGTTGACTTTCTTAATATATGCAGAGTAGAAATTTTGAAGAGGCTCAAGGATTAAAAAGTGACATATTTGCAAGAAAAACTTTGAAATTGTTGATTCAATAGGATTGAAAATAATTGTAGAATTGATACAATATTTTATAATTACAAAAGTCATCAATAGTACTATTTGGAAATAGATATTTCTATACTATACATAAACTCTAGATTTTGAATATTTCAATATATACTTGTGTTTTGCGGGCTCTATTAAATTTTGAGATAAATATAATCATTTTTTGAAATAATATTTGTATTAATGCTTAAATATTTGTTAGGCTTTGTCTTTTTTCCCCTTTCAATCTCATTTATTTATATGCTAATACTAGTAACTATTTCAAATATGAGAAATAAGATATAGTAGCATTTATTCCAACTTTTTACCAGCAGTTGTTTACATTGCTCCTATAAAATCTGACTATACCAGCAGTTGTTGACTTTGCTGTTATAAAACATGTTTATACCAGCAGTTATTATGATGCTATACCAACAGTTTTTGCCTTTGCTACTATATACCAAATTTATACCAGCAATTTGTGTATCAGTTGGTATAAATTTATAGTTGCAGGGATCTAGTGGCAGGTCAGGATTTTGTAGTGGCAGTTGTACAATTGCTGGTATAAGTTTTAGTAACAGTTTTTGTTACTTTTAGCGGCAGTTTTACCTGCTGCTATAGCCCTATGTGTTTCGAAAACTTGATATTCATTTTTTTAATCAGTTTCCACCTATGAGTGTTTCGAAAACTTGATATTCATTTTTATTTTTTTTAATCATTTTTCGTCGAAGAGGGTTTCGAAAACTTGATATTCATATTTATTTTTTTATTAAGTTTTCGCTAATGAGTGTTTCAAAAACTTGATATTTATTTTTCTTTTTTTAATCAGTTTTCACCGATAAGTGTTTTGAAAACTTGATATTTATTTTCTTTTTTTAATGAGTTTTCGCCGATGAGTGTTTCAAAAACTTTATATTCATTATTTTTTTTAATCAGTTTTCGTCGATGAGTGTTTCAAAAACTTGATATTCATTTTTCTTTTTTCAGTAAGTTTTCGTTGATGAGTGTTTCGAAAACTTGATATTCATTTTTCTTTTTTTAATTAGTTTTTGCCAATGAGTGTTTCGAAAACTTGATATTCATTTTTATTTTTTTAATCAATTTTTGCCAATGAGTGTTTTCGAAAACTTGATATTCATTTTTCTTTTTTTAATCAGTTTTCGCCAATTAGTGTTATGAAAACTTGATATTCTGTTTTTTTTAATCAGTTTTCGACGATGAGTGTTTTGAAAACTTGATATTCATTTTTCTTTTTTTAATTAGTTTTCGCCGATAATTGTTTCAAAAACTTAATATTTATTTATGTTTTCTTTAATCAGTTTTTGCCGATGAGTGTTTCGAAAACTTGATAGTCATATTTCATTTTTTAATAAGTTTTCGCCGATTAGTGTTTCGAAAACTTGATATTCATTTTTCTTTTTTAATCAGTTTTCGCAGATGAGTGTTTTGAATACATGATATTCATTTTAATTTTTTTTAATCAGTTTTTGTCGATGCGGATTTTGAAAACTTGATATTCATTTTTCTTTTTTAGTGAGTTTTCGCTAATAAGTGTTTCGATATTTTTTTTTCTTTTTTTAATCAGTTTTCACCGATAAGTGTTTCGAAAACTTGATATTCATTTTTCTTTTTTAATTAGTTTTCGTCGATGAGTGTTTCGAAAACTTATATTCATTATTATTTTTTTAATCAGTTTTCCTCGATGAGTGTTTCGAAAACTTGATATTCATTTTTCTTTTTTTAGTAAGTTTTCGCTAATGAGTGTTTCGAAAACTTGATATTTATTTTTCTTTTTTTAATCAGTTTTCACCGATGAGAGTTTCGAAAACTTGATATTCATTTTCGTTTTTTAATCAGTTTTCGCCGATGAGTGTTTTGAAAACTTTATATTCATTATTATTATTATTTTTAATCAGTTTTCATCAATGAGTGTTTCGAAAACTTGATATTCATTTTTGTTTTTTAGTAAGTTTTCGCTAATGAGTGTTTCGAAAACTTGATATTCATTTTTCTTTTTTTAATCAATTTTTTCCAATGAGTGTTTTCGAAAACTTGATATTCATTTTTCTTTTTTTAATCAGTTTTCGCCAATTAGTGTTCTGAAAACTTGATATTCTGTTTTCTTTTTTTTAATCAGTTTTCGTCGATAAGTGTTTTGAATACTTGATATTTATTTTTCTTTTTTTAATCAGTTTTCGCCGATGATTGTTTTGAAAACTTGATATTTATTTTTCTTTTTTTTTTAATCAGTTTTCGCCGATGAGTGTTTCGAAAACTTGATAGTCATATTTCATTTTTTTATAAGTTTTCGCAGATAAGTGTTTCGAAAGCTTGATATTTATTTTCCTTTTTTAATCAATTTTCGCCGATGAGTGTTTCGAATACATGATATTCATTTTTAATTTTTTTAATCAGTTTTTGTCGATGCGGGTTTCGAAACTTGATATTCATTTTTCTTTTTTTAGTAAGTTTTCGCTAATAAGTGTTTCTAAAACTTTATATTTATTTTTCTTCTTTTAATCAGTTTTCACCGATAAGTGTTTCGAAAACTTGATATTCATTTTCCTTTTTTATTCAGTTTTCGTCGATGAGTGTTTGGAAAACATTATATTCATTATTATGTTTTTTAATCAGTTTTCGTCGATGAGTGTTTCGAAAACTTGATATTCATTTTTCTTTTTTTAATAAGTTTTCGCGAATGAGTGTTTCAAAAACTTGATAATTATTTTTCTTTTTTTAATCAATTTTCACCGATGAGTGTTTCGAAAACTTGATATTTATTTTTATTTTTTTTAATCAGTTTTTGTCGATGAGGGTTTCGAAAACTTGATATTCATTTTTCTTTTTTTAGTAAGTTTTTGCTAATGAGTGTTTCGAAAACTTGATATTTATTTTTCTTTTTTTAATCAGTTTTCACCGATGACTGTTTCGAAAACTTGATATTCATTTTTCTTTTTTAATCAATTTTCGCCGATGAGTGTTTCGAAAACTTTATATTTATTACTATTATTTTTAATCAGTTTTCGTCGATGAGTGTTTCGAAAACTTGATATTCATTTTTCTTTCTTCAGTAAGTTTTCGCAAATGAGTGTTTCGAAAACTTGATATTCATTTTTCTTTTTTTAATCAGTTTTTGCCGATGAGTGTTTCGAAAACTTGATATTCATTTTTCTTTTTTTAATCAATTTTTGCCAATGAGTGTTTTCGAAAACTTGATATTCATTTTTCTTGTTTTAATCAGTTTTCGCCAATTAGTGTTCTGAAAACTTGATATTCTTTTTTCTTTTTTTTAATCAGTTTTCGCCGATGATTGTTTCGAAAACTTGATATTTATTTTTCTTTTTTTAATCAGTTTTCGCCGATGAGTGTTTCGAAAACTTGATATTCATTTTCCTTTTTTAATCAGTTTTGGCTGATGAGTGTTTCGAATACATGATATTCATTTTTATTTTTTTAATCAGTTTTCGTCGATGCGGGTTTCGAAAACTTGATATTCATTTTTCTTTTTTTAGTAAGTTTTCGCTGATAAGTGTTTCGAAAACTTGATATTTATTTCTTTTTTTTAATCAGTTTTCACTGATGAGTGTTTCGAAAACTTGATATTGATTTTCCTTTTTTAATTACTTTTTGCCGATAAGTGTTTCTAAAACTTTATATTCATTATTATTTTTTTAATCAGTTTTCGTTGATGAGTGTTTCGAAAACTTGATATTCATTTTTCTTTTTAGTAAGTTTTTGCTAATGAGAGTTTCGAAAACTTGATATTTATTTTTCTTTTTTTAATCAGTTTTCGCCGATGTGTGTTTCGAAATCTTGATATTCATTTTTCTTGTTTTTTATCAGTTTTTGCTTATGAGTATTTCGAAAACTTGATATTCATTTTTCTTTATTAATAAGTTTTTACCGATGAGTGTTTCGAAAACTTAATCTTCATTTTTATTTTTTTTTAAACAGTTTTCGTCGATGAGTGTTTCGAAAACTTGATATTCATTTTTCTTTTTTTAGTAAGTTTTTGCTAATGAGTGTTTCGATAACTTGATATTCATTTTTCTTTTTTTAATCAGTTTTTGCCTATGAGTGTTTCGAAATCTTGATATTCATTTTTCTTGTTTTTTATCAGTTTTTGCCGATGAGTATTTCGAAAACTTGATATTCATTTTTCTTTATTAATAAGTTTTTGCCGATGAGTGTTTTGAAAACTTAATCTTCATTTTTATTTTTTTTAAATAGTTTTCGTCGATTAGTGTTTCGAAAAATTAATATTCATTTTTCTTTTTTTAGTTAGTTTTCGCTAATGAGTGTTTCGAAAACTTGATATTCATTTTTCTTTTGTCACGACCCTTGTTTAGAGGACCGTGACCGACACAGACACAGGGAATACCCCTATGCCTGTAAGCCTTATAACCTAATTGACAGAGTATCTATTATTGAAAATACATTCACATGCATTATAATACCATTGCTATACCGAAAATGGTGGCCTATCCTAGGCAAGCAAATCCACGGCCAGTGCCGCTTCAGGATATAGATATAGGAAAACACACATAATATATAACCTGTGTACTAGCTACACATCCGAAGATGCTGCCTATCCTATTCACATGCAACATATATATGTATATATATATTTTTTGAAAACAAATTTTCCCTGTATCGCAGTAAAATAAATCCTAATCTTTAAGGTGTGTGAACCTGACAGATCTAGATTTAGTGGTACAATCTAATTGGGTACGTCTACACTTTACTTTATGATACAATACAACAACAATCAAAGCCTTTTCCCACTAGGTAGGGTCGGCTATATGGATCAAGCGACGCCAACATGTTCTGTCTTTGCACATTTCTATGGTTAAGTTATTTATGGCTAGATCCCTCTTAATCGTTTCTCCTATTGTTTTCTTTGGTCTTCCCCTACCTCTAGTTATTAGGTTATCTTCCATTTGGTCAACTCTACGTACCGGAGCCTCTTCCGGCCGCCTTTGTACATGACCAAACCACCTAAGGCGTGTTTCGACTAATTTTTTGACAATAGGTGCTACCCCTACTTTCTCTCTAATATAATCATTCCTAATCCTATCCATTCTAGTGTGACCACTCATCCAGCGCAACATTCTCATTTCTGCCACGTTGAATTTGTGCTCATGTTAGCTTTTTATCGCCCAGCATTCAGTACCATACAGTAAAGCTGGTCTTATTGCGGTGCGATAAAATTTCCCCTTAAGCTTAAGCGGTACTTTCTTATCACAAATAACACCTGATGCCTTCCTCCATTTCATCTATCCTGCTTGGATCCTATGGTTTACATCTTCCTCTATTTCTCCATTATTTTGTATTATCGTTCCCAGATTCTTAAAACTTGTGACTTCCCGCATGGGGTGATCTCCAAGTTTCACCTCACTCCTAGAATCAGCGTCCCTACCACTAAATTTACATTTCATATACTCCGTTTTGCTTCGACTTATGCGAAATCCATATGTCTCCAAAGCTTGTCTCCATCTCTCTAATTTTTCATTTACTTGTTCTTTGGAATCTCCAACCAAGACTATATCGTCAGCAAAAATCATACACCTTGGTACTGCCTCTTGTATATGTTCATTGAGCACATCCAATACCAAATTGAAGAGGTAAGGGCTCAAAGCTGAACCTTGATGTAGTCCTATGGTTATAGGAAAATCCTTCGTAACACTACCTTGTGTTCTCACACAAGTCGTGACTCCATCGTACATGTCTTTGATTGCTCGGATATAGGCCACTCGTACTCCTTTCTTTTCCAAAGCCTTCCATAATACTTCTCTCGGTACTCTATCATAGGCCTTTTCCAAATCAATAAAAACCATATATAGATCCTTATGAGACCTCTGGTATCTCTCCATCAATCTTCTTAATAGATATATTGCCTCTATGGTTGACCTCCCTAGCATGAACCCAAATTGATTCTCTGTAATTCGCGTCTCCACCCTCAACCTCCGCTCGATAACCTTCTCTCATAGCTTCATAGTGTGGCTCTTGAGTTTGTTCCCCCTATAATTTGCACAATTTTGTATATCCCCCTTGTTCTTATACACTGGGATCAAAGTACTTTTCCTCCATTCATCCGACATTTTCTTGGATCTCAATATCACATTAAAAAGCTTTGTTAACCAATTTACGCTTTTGCTTCCTAGGCTCTTCCACACCTCAATGGGTATATTATCCGGTCCTACTGCTTTGCTATTATCCATTCTCTTCAATGCTTGTGCCACCTCGTGCTCTTGTATTCTCCGATAGAAACTATAATTGAGATCCTCTTCGTTAGTACTTAGCCCATCAGTATGACTAGCAGCCGTTTGTCCTTCATTAAAAAGTTTGTCAAAATAATCCTTCCATCGTTCTTGAATATCTTGGTCCTTTACCAAGATATTACCTTCTTCATCCTTTATACATTTCACTTGATCTATGTCTCTTGTCTTTCTCTCCTTACTCTTAGCAAGTTTGAATATTTTTCTCTCCCCATCTTTGGTTCCTAAAGATTGGTAAAACCCTTCGTAGGCCCTATTTCTTGTCTCTAACACTATCCTCTTAACATCTTTCTTAGCTACCTTATAGTTCTCCCAGCTTACATTATCTCTACATGACTGCCATGTTTTATAACATTCTCTTTTAACCTTAATATTATTTTGTACACTTTCATCCCACCACCAAGATTCTTTCCCCTTCGGTCCAAAACCTCTAGATATACCTAGTGTTTTAGTTGCCACGTTCCTAATTCCTTGTGCCCTTGTATTCCACATGTGGTTTGCATCTCCTTGTGTTTCCCAAGCCCTTTCTTCCAACATCTTTCTTTTGAAACTCTCTTGTTTTTCACCCTTCAAATGCCACCACCTTATTCTAGGGCTTGGCTTATGATTGTTTCGTTTTCCCCTACCCTTAACCTGAACATCCATTACCAAGACCCTATGTTGGGTAGTTAGGCTCTCTCCCGGAATGACTTTGCAATTGGTGCAACGTTTCCTATCTGATTTCCTTACCAAAAAGAAATCAATTTGGGAAGATGTCGCCCCACTCTTGTAGGTAATAAGATGCTCTACCCTCTTTTTAAAACAAGTGTTTGCTTTAATGAAATTAAAAGCTAAAGCAAAATCTAAGATTGTTTTACCCTCTGTGTTTACTTCTTCAATGCCATGTCCACCGTGATAACCTTCGTATCCTCTAGCGTCCCTCCCTACATGTCCATTTAGATCTCCTCCTAAGAAGATCTTTTCCCTAGACGCTATTCCCTGTATTAAAGCTTCTAGGTCCTCCCAGAATTTAAGCTTATGTTGTTCCCCTAATCCTACTTGTGGTGCGTAGGCACTAATAACATTAAAGGTCTCTCTATCCACTACAAGCTTTAGGGCAATTATCCTATCTCCAATTCTTTTTATTTCCACCACCTTGTCCTTCCATTCTTTATCTATAATTATACCTACCCCGTTTTTTGCTTTGGACTTGCCCGCATACCAAAGCTTAAAACCTGAAGTGTCTAATTCTCTAGCCTTATCTCCTACCCATTTAGTCTCTTGTAGGCACATTACATTTATCTTTCTCCTAATCATGGTGTCTACTATCTCCATCGATTTACCTGTAAGTGTGCCAATATTCCAAGTCCCAAAGCGTATCCTACCCTTATGGACTAGCTTCTTTACCCACATCCGTCCGCGAAAATGTGGGAACCCTTGCTTATTTTTCACTACATCCGGGCGTTGATGTAGCGACCCTTGCTCATTTGACACTGTACTCGAGCCATACAGCGCGTTGCTTCCGGGCAACGGCCTAGCATTAACATGTTTACGTCGTTGATCCATATTCATGAAGATTCGACAGAGTTTTTACGTTGGCTGTCGACTACCTAACACAACCCTCCTCCTTTATCCGGGCTTGGGACTGGCTATGCAAGCATAGGCAGAGTTTACTTTATGATACAATAATAAAGTAAATTAAATTAAAATTACAATTTATTCACCCACATGAACAAGTTGTGGGTCTTGGAAAGTTTTGTTCGTTTCTCGCTCCACCGAGACTTCTTCCACTTGTACTTAACCTGTATGTGTGTAGTAAAATGAGGTGTGAGTCTTAACCACGCGACTTAGTGAGGACTCTCCCATCACCAACGCAAGGCGGGCACCACAGCGCTGGGAATGGGAGTCATACACAACCACATGCAAAAACAACTGGTTACCATTAATTAGCATACACTCTTGGTGGCCACACAACAACAGAAATTTCACCCAATCACTCACATGCATTTAACAGATACAAGCATGCAACAGTTTATTCCACGTCATCAATCAGCAAGTAAACATGTAACATATAGTGCTGGCTCTTACTTACCGGTCTTCTCACGTTCAGCATGTTTGAATCAAACAAGACGTTGTGATGACGTAATCCTGTACGTCACCACTACGCTGCACAATCAGCATTTATATGCAAACACAGACAATTTGTACATACACACAAATACTATAGCATACATCTACTTAATTCCCCCACTCTGGGGTATCTACTAGCCACTACGTGGCTTTTCTACTTCGAACCCGTGCACTCGGGTTACTGGCCACCACGTGGCAAAGCATACTTAACCCATTCACTTGGGTACTGGTCACCTCGTGACAATTCTGTTAATTAAGCAATACTTAACCCATTCACTTGGGTACTAGTCACCTCGTGACAATTCTATTAATCAAACACAATCAACTTCTATCTATCAAACAACTGATGCGTAGCCACCACGTGGCACGTCCTGACCCCTTGCTGCGGGGCAATAACTTGAGCCCACTCGTCCATTACCCAACCAGACCACATGGCGGGCATGACACGACGTCTCGAAGCATGGCCACTGACACACCCTGGACCAACTCCACATGATGATTTCTCTTTCACTAGGTTAGGCTCACGGTTCACCCGTAGGTTCCTCCCATGTCTCCTTACCTTAGTCTCACATATTAATAGGATTCTTTGTATCTTTCCCGAAGGATCAACAATTCTTCTCCTTGTTAATATGGATGAGAATCCTTGACAGGATATAACTCATATACCCGTCCAGATGCACTCTCAGAGCCTCAAGTTATCGTCATAGCAATATAAAACCTTTCTGGCCCTATTGCCAGGATAGGGCAATGACCATGACATGGTGATAATAAAACTGAGGTCTCAAGTGTCATCTGACGTTGTTCTAGTCAATGTCTCACATCGCTAGCATAACCAAATCCGAAACCCACCAATAACTCCCTTTGCATGATTATAATTTAAGTCACCGTCGTGACGAGTTTTCAAAATAAAAGTTTAGTCCTTCCGTACAAGGACTCTTGCCACCGTCGTGGAAAAGATTTAATAAAATACTCATCATGCCTCCGGAGTGTACGAGTTGGATTTGTAACACACCAATCATAGCAAACAACTACTCTCTACTCCTATGTCTTCCTATCTAAGCTACTTTCCACAACATATTTTCTTGTTCCTTTATTTTTTTTAACATTCTATACCTCTAGCTAACACATACCAGACAAGCAGAGAATGTACATACTCATGTAATCCACATAAGCATACAACCCTAGGAGCAGAGATGGAAGAACCCTCACCTTGGCCAACCTTCCATGCAATCCCCTCCTGTAACTTTAGTCTCCTTGAAGTTCCTGTTGCACTCAATCGTGTGTCGTTGTTCCTATAAGAACAACATTTATTTCATTAAGGTTATTACTTAGGTTAACTTGCTTTTTATCTCTCCATTACTCTCACGTGTAGTCCACGGTTGCCACAAAGTCAAGCTCTTGGTCTTATTGGACTTCTCTATCCCGACTTATGTGTATCCTTCCTCGGACACTTGACTTACTCGCATATAACACTTGGATTTGAGTACTAGACCTCTATCTAACTTGTATTCGCATCTTAGGAAGCTTATCTAGCTTGGTTGCAAGGAATCCTAATTCTAGGAAGGTCTAAGCATTTTAATTCAACTTGTGTTTCTACTTGTGTAATATCCGAGATATTAATTTTTATTATTATCATTATTATTAATTCTAGGAAGGTCTAAGCATTTTCATCCCTAGAAAGTTGAAATAAAATGAAAAAGAAAGAAGAAATAGAAAATTTAAAATTTTACCCATGTTCAAATAAATAAAATAATAAAAGTAGGGTAAAAGTATAATTTTTTTAGGACCAAAAAGAAGTGGGGATTTAAAAAGGTGGGAAAGAAGTAGGATATACACTAAATAAATAAATAATATCTTTTTTAGTAATTGGGGTGCTTATACCCGTGCCCTTCTAGCCAACACACACACACTAGGCAACAAAACAAATAATATATATATATATATATATATAATATGTTAAAATGGGGGTCAAACCCGTGACCCCCATTCCATTAAAAAAAACAAGAACACAAAACGCACACACACCCACTTTCACTAACACACATATATAATAAAATAAATAAATAAATAAGAAGGCAGAAGCAAGCAGCCAACTCACACACACAAAACGCAAGACATAACAAATAGAAAAAAAATAGAAGCACGAAGCAGAAGAAACCGAGGACCACGCGTGAAGAAGAGGAGAGCACGAGACGGTGGGTTTGGCCAGATTTCTCGCCGGAGATCGTACTCCGGCGCCGGAGAAGGTGACCGGAGTCCTCTTTCATCACCACCAAACTCCCCATCCGATTGAATCAAGGTATGGAAGCCCCAATCCTTCAAAACCCCAATTTCTCCAATTTTGGGTATTTTAGGAATTCTTCAAATACTTCCAATCGGGGCATTCCGGGGTTTAATTTGTGCTTAGTGGAAATTAGGAAAATTTAGCTAGAAAATTCCTATAAATTGAATTATTGCTAGTTGGATGCATGTATAGGCTTGTATTGGAGTAGTATAGGTGTTCTAATTGCTGGAAATAGACAAGGGAATAAAGCTCGAGTATTTACCATTTCAACCAAAACCTAATCTGGTGAAAAAAGAGGCGAAATACTAAGCCACCGTACAGTAAGGAGTTGTGCGGTGGATTGGACACCTTGGTCTAGTCCGTGGGGGACACCTAAGACCCGCTAAATTGGTTTTAAGGCTCTAATTATACCTAATTATATTCTTATATATAATTAAAGAGGTAGTAATTAAGATTTTACTCAGCGAATAAGGGAGACGATGGAATGAGTAAGCTAGAGCCTCTTTTGAACCGTGAATTTAATTCTTTTATTAGTTAAATACCCATATGAACACATGAAGGGAAATTTAGACAAGTGGAAATCTCTAACCTAAGAAATTAGAGGTTCTAAATGGCTCGAAAGCGTGAAAGTCGAATGTGGGGCATTCTGGACTGTCAGAAAGAGCAAATAAGACGACGTAACGAACTAAATAATTAATTCTTGGAAAATAGCTAAAGGGTGCATAAGCATTAGCATGACACGTGCATGGTAGATGCTTAGTTACGCTTTATAAATTTCTTAAATATAATGTGTATAGGGCACCACAGAGTGATTAGAGCTTCACGCACTCCGAGTACTAATCAGGAGGGCCAACGAGGTGAGGGGCTCTCCCATCCCTGCCCCACAGGGTTGGATGACTACGTGGAAAATGTGGTTTTCTCTATTTTGTGCAAATTGATATATGGAATATATTTATATGAATAAATTTGTGTTACACGTATATGATTTGCAAGTAAGCAGTCAACGTGCAATAGTATATGTGCTTATATGATTAACCTCAAGATGTATATGTGCTATTGTGGCTCATTGAGCCTTATATGTTACCGTGGGTAGGATTGAGTCATAATTTCATATGTGAGGAGTTCAGTAATATTAGAAACCAATCACATCGATCGTCACCGTTAAGACCTTGTTCGTATGGTTTGTTGAGGAAAACTGAACCTAGGTTTCCGAATGTGAGTGAGAGGGTTGCTAATTCACACGTGTAATATTCAGTTAGTTAATAATAAGGCGTCTTTCAAGGTCGAATATGTTAGTTGAAGTTGTTTAGGTTAGTTCGGGTAGATCGAGTCGATTATCCTGTTTGGACAGACAGGATTCAGTTAACAGTAAGTATGCCACATAATGGCCATTACCTTGGTTTAACCGGGGTTAGACAAGTTGCCGGCTATTACTCTAAGCGTGCCTTGGAGTTAGAAAGTTCCTAGTGTGATCAACCAGGTTCGTACATGAAATTGCCTTCGGGCCAGTGTTTCTCTTAGCGTAATGCGAGAGACAGAAAGTGAGTGCCTACGTGCACAAGTTTATGTTAACTATGGAACCATATGTTATATGTTTATGATTGATTTACATGCGAATTAATAAATATGTTAGAAGCATGAAATAGGGTTTTAAATTGTGAATATGATTTACTGATTGCCTGATCATGTTAAAGATCATAATACAAATCCGTTTCATGCGCTTGTGGTTGTGGTTGCTCCCTTCCCCCAGCTGTAGTGGTACCCGCTGCTACGCCAGGGATGGGGGAGCTTCTCACTGAGTCTGTTCGACTCACCCCCTGTTTATATGTTTCAGATACAGGTGGTTCAGGAGTCGGGAACGCATCCACTTCTTCTCAAGGGGGCGGACAACTCTGAAGACCGTACGCTTTGTTCGCGTCGGTAGTTATTTTGGTTATGTATATATGTTGTGATGTGTATATATATAAATCCTTTTTGGGCGTGACGTATGTACGTTTACATCTGCTGTGTATATATATATATATATGTCACACTTGAGTTCTAGCATTGTCGGCTTCATACATATTAAAGTTAGGTCTTGGTGTTGGGAATTTAGGCTATGATATAGCATATATCATGTATATACATATATGATTTCTGCATGCGACTAGGATAGATCACACGCATTGAGGAGTGTGATCAATACGTAAATTATATGTATGTGTGACTGAATACCTGATTGTATGAAAATATGACTTCCGCATGTGAATAGGATAGATCACACGCATTGAGGCATGTGATCAATATGTAAACTATATGCAAGCGTGTGATTGAATATATGTATGACTGTATACAGAACTTCTGCATGTGAATAGGATAGATCACCCGCCCTAAAGTGCGTGATCAATATGTATACTATATGTACGTGTGAGTGATTATGTGTATATGTATAGATTGAAGCGGCGTTGAGCGATACGTGGATTGCATGTTACTTAGGTCACCGGATATAGATGGCCATAAATATCATATATTGTTTGTATTAGAAATGGGTAGTTATAAACATGTAAAATGCCAATCAGGGATTAGAGGCTTACGGGACAGTAGAAATCCTACTTCCCGTGCCAGTCACGGACGTCGATAGGGGGTCGTGACAAACTTAATTAGTTTTGGTCAATGAGTGTTTCGAAAACTTAATTTTCATTTTTCTTTTTTTGATAAGTTTTCACCGATGAGTGTTTCGAAAACTTGATATTTATTTTTCTTTTTTAATTAGTTTTGGTCGAAGAGGGTTTGAAAATTTGATATTCATTTTTCTTTTTTTAATCAGTTTTCGTCGTTTAGTGTTTTGAAAACTTGATATTCTTTTTTTCTTTTTTAATTCATTTTGGTCGATGAGTGTTTCGAAAACTTAATATTCATTTTTCTTTTTTTAATAAGTTTTCACCGATGAGTGTTTCGAAAACTTGATATTCATTTTTCTTTTTTAATTAGTTTTTGCCGATGAGTGTTTCGAAAACTTGATATTCATTTTTTATTTTTTTAATCAGTTTTCGCTGATGAGTGTTTCGAAAACTTGATATTCATTTTGCTTTATTAATCAGTTTTCGCCGATGAGTGTTTGAAAACTTGATATTCATTTTTCTTTTTTAATTAGTTTTGGTCGATGAGTGTTTCGAAAACTTAATTTTCATTTTTCTTTTTTTGATAAGTTTTCACCGATGAGTGTTTCGAAAACATGATATTCATTTTTCCTTTTTAATTAGTTTTGGTCGATGAGTGTTTGAAAACTTGATATGCTTTTTTCTTTTTTTAATAAGTTTTAACCGATGAGTGTTTCGAAATCTTGATATTTGTTTTTCTTTTTTTTTAATCTGTTTTCACCGATGATTGTTTCGAAAACTTGATAGTGATTTTTCACTTTTTAATCAGTTTTCGTCGATGAGTGTTTCTAAAACTTTATATTCATTTTTCTTTTTTTAATCAGTTTTCGCCGATAAGTGTTTTGAAAACTTGATATTCATTTTTTCTTTT
Organism: Senna tora; assembly: GCA_014851425.1. Lineage (NCBI taxonomy): Eukaryota > Viridiplantae > Streptophyta > Magnoliopsida > Fabales > Fabaceae > Senna > Senna tora. Next base: position 26,668,403 of record CM026262.1, read on the forward strand.
TTAATTCATTTTGGTCGATGAGTGTTTCGAAAACTTAATATTCATTTTTCTTTTTAAAATAAGTTTTCACCGATGAGTGTTTCGAAAACTTTATATTCATTTTTCTTTTTTAATTAGTTTTTGTCGATAAGTATTTCGAAAACTTGATATTCATTTTTTATTTTTTAATCAGTTTTCGCCGATGATTGTTTCGAAACTTGATATTCATTTTGCTTTTTTACTCAGTTTTCGCCGAAAAGTGTTTTGAAAACTTGATATTCATTTTAATTTTTTTTAATAAGTTTTCGTAGATGAGTGTTTCGAAAACTTGATATTCACTTTTATTTTTTTTTAGTAAGTTTTCGCTAATGAGTGTTTCGAGAACTTGATATTCATTTTTCTTTTTTTTAATCAGTTTTCGCTAATGAATGTTTCGAAAACTTGATATTCATTTTTCTTTTTAAATTAGTTTTGGTCGATGAGTGTTTCAAAAACTTAATTTTCATTTTTCTTTTTTTGATAAGTTTTCACCGATGAGTGTTTCGAAAACTTGATATTCATTTTTTCGTTTTTAATTCATTTTGGTCGATGAGTGTTTCGAAAACTTAATATTCATTTTTCTTTTTTTAATAAGTTTTCACCGATTACTGTTTCGAAAACTTGATATTCATTTTTTATTTTTTTAATCAGTTTTCGCCGATGAGTGTTTCAAAAACTTGATATTCATTTTGCTTTTTTAATTAGTTTTCGCCGATGAGTGTTTCGAAAACTTGATATTCATTTTTCTTTTTTTAATCATTTTTCGCAGATGAGTGTTTCGAAAACTTGATATTCATATTTCTTTTTTAATCAATTTTCGCCGATGAGTGCTTTGAAAACTTGATATTTATTTTTCTTTTTAAATTACTTTTGGTCGATGAGTGTTTCGAAAACTTAATTTTCATTTTTCTTTTTTTGATAAGTTTTCACCGATGAGTGTTTCGAAAGCTTGATATTTATTTTTCTTTTTTTAATCAGTTTTCGCCGATGAGTGTTTCGAAAACTTGATAGTCATTTTTCATTTTTTAATCAAATTTCGTCGATGAGTGTTTCGAAAACTTGATATTCATTTTTCTTTTCCTTAATAAGTTTTCGCCGATGAGTGTTTCGAAAACGTGATAGTCATTTTTCTTTATTTAATTAGTTTTCACCGATTAGTGTTTCGAAAACTTTATATTCATTTTTCTTTTTTTAATCAGTTTTCGCCAATGAATGTTTCGAAAACCTGATATTCATTTTTCTTTATTTAATTAGTTTTCCCCGATGAGTGTTTCGAAAACTTAATATTCATTTTTCTTTTTTAAATAAGTTTTCACCGATGAGTGTTTCGAAAACTTGATATTCATTTTTCTTTTTTAATTAGTTTTTGTCGATGAGTATTTCGAAAACTTGATATTCATTTTTTTTAATCAGTTTTCGCCGATGAGTGTTTCGAAAACTTGATATTCATTTTGCTTTTTTACTCAGTTTTCGCCGATGAGTGTTTGGAAAACTTGATATTCATTTTTTTTAATCAGTTTTCGTAGATGAGTGTTTCGAAAACTTGATATTCACATTTCTTTTTTTAGTAAGTTTTCGCTAATGAGTGTTTCGAAAACTTGATATTCATTTTTCTTTTTTTTTAATCAGTTTTCGCCGATGAGTGTTTCGAAAACTTGAATATTCATTTTTTTAATCAATTTTCGCCGATGAGTGTTTTGAGAACTTGATATTCATTTTTCCTTTTAAATTAGTTTTGGTCGATGAGTGTTTTGAAAACTTAATTTTCCTTTTTCTTTTTTTGATAAGTTTTCACCGATGAGTGTTTCGAAAACTTGATATTCATTTTTTCTTTTTTAATTCATTTTGGTCGGTGAGTGTTTCGAAAACTTGATATTCATTTCTTATTTTTTTAATCAGTTTTCGCCGATGAGTGTTTCGAAAACTTGATATTCATTTTGCTCTTTTAATCAGTTTTCGCCGATGAGTGTTTCAAAAACTTGATATTCATTTTTATTTTTTTTAATCAGTTTTCGTAGATGAGTGTTTCGAAAACTTGATATTCATTTTTCTTTGTTTTAATCATTTTTCGCCGATGAGTGTTTCGAAAACTTTATATTCTTTTTTCTTTTTTAATCAATTTTTGCCGATGAGTGTTTTGAAAACTTGATATTCATTTTTCTTGTCAAACTAGTTTTGGTTGATGAGTGTTTCGAAAACTTAATTTTCATTTTTTTTTATAAGTTTTCACCGATGAGTGTTTCGAAAGCTTGATATTTAGTTTTCTTTTTTTAATCAGTTTTCGCCGATGAGTGTTTCGAAAACTTGATAGTCATTTTTCATTTTTTAATCAGTTTTCTTCGATGAGTGTTTCCAAAACTTTATATTCAATTTTCTTTTTTTTTTAAATTGTTTTCGCCGATGAGTGTTTCGAAAAATTGATATTCATTTTTCTTTTCCTTAATCAGTTTTCGCCAATGAGTGTTTCGAATACGTGATAGTCATTTTTCTTTATTTAATTAGTTTTCACCGATGATGTAATACCCGAGAATATTTTAACTAACGTTATTAATTAAATTAAATTAATTAAATTAAAGGTGGAAAAAAATGAGATAAAAAGGAAAATAAATACACACTATCCTACTACTTGTTTTTTTTTTTAAAAAAACACAAATTAGTTAAATCCTAAATTTTTCTTTTTCATATTTTTTTTTATTATATCAGATGCCTTTTTTCTTTTTCTAATATATATATATATTAATTTAGTATGTATATATATATATATATATATATATATATATATATATATATTATAAGTAAAAGAAAAGGAATAAAAGAGAAAAGAGGAAAAAGAGATCAGATCGTGAAAAGGGAAAGAAAAAGAAAGAAAAGTAGCGTGAGGGAGAGGCGCTCAACGAGAGAACCACGAGAGGGAGAGGGCTGGCCATCGTAGCTCGACGGGAAGGCTCAAGGAGGAAGGGGTCACGCGTGGTGGTGGCCGGACGTCTACCGGAGCCGGAAAACGCCATCGTGGTGGCTGGAGGAGAGAGAGTGACGGGCTAGAGAGAGAAACAAGAGTAAGAGAGCTTTCTCGCCGGAAAACGCCGTCTCTTCACTGGGGAAGGTGGCTGGGAGTCTCCTCTACTCCATATCGTTCTTCTAACCGGTTGAATCGAGGTGAGAAGTCCCGAAACTCTTAAACCCCAATTTTATCAATTTTAGGGATTTTTGGAAAGACCCCAATTGATTCAATCTGAGTATTCTGGGTCCTAAATTGAAGTATATGCATGTTAGGAAGTGAGTTGAAAGCTTAGGAACTAGAACTAAATTGATCGAAATTTATCCGAGTTAGAAAACTAGTAGGAAAATATGATTGGTAATGTTTAAGGGTGTTGTGGACTGATTTGGGGTGAATTGAAAGGTTGAAGGGTAATTATATAATTGTTAAAAATTATTGGAATGTACGAGGGATTAAAACCCGAGTACTCACCGTCTCACCGGAACCCAATTCGGGGAAAAAGAGACAATTTTCCAATTTTACGCGTGTCCGGATATGTGTCTGCATATGCAGGTAAAGTGTTGAAAGTTAATTTGGTAAATGGAAATTTTAGACAAGTAGAATTTATGACTCTCTTGAGTCATAAATTCAAGACTTGGCTAATGGGAATTTCATATGGACACATAGAGATGAAATTGGGTAACCTTGCATTCCCAACTCAAGACTTCCGAATAGTGTGATTAAGCAAGGGTTGACTACGAATAGAAACATGCTAGGTGTTTCGAAAACTAGTTGAGGGCATTCCAAGCCAACAACTAGTCTATGGAATTAATTAGAGAGGACATGAGCATTAACATGACATGTATACGATAGTGGCTGAATTCTAAGTTTCTAAATTGCTCTAGTACATGTGTATAGGGTATCATACTGTGAGTGGACCTTCGGGCACACCGAGAGCCGATCAGAGGGGCCAACCAGGTGAGGAGCTTTCCTATCCTTGTCCTATAGGGTTGACTGTGGATATGGATATATGGTTTGCCTTCTTGCCTATTTGTAGGAATTACATGTTAGATAACATGCTATTGTTGTTCGTAAATTACAGTACATGTGAAAACGTGCTATATGTGTATATGTGAATTGTAAAAGCGATGGTGGCTCAAGGAGCCTTATACGAAAAGAAGGTCCTCGGGACCTATACAAGATCGGGGGTAGGATCGAGTCAATTTTATTTGGGAGAGTCTTGTGGTACTAGAAACCAACCTTATTGATTATTATCTGAAAAGTGTGGTGGTGTATGTAAACTCTTAAAGAAAAGGAACATAGGTGACCTTGTTTTAAACCGAGGGATTCCGGACTAGGAAAACCACTTGGAAATTTAGAATTTCCTAAGAAGAAGTAAAATAAATAAGTAGTGGTCCATAGGGGTCATTTATGGTACAACGCGGGAACCGAGTCTATCACGGGTGGTCCGGGTAGATCGAGTCTGTTAGCTTCAGTCAAACTCTCAGAAATACAAATTATATGAGTACACCACATTGTGGCTATTGCCTTGGGTAAACCGAGGTCAGATGAGTCGCCGGCTATGCTCCAAGTGAAGTCTTGGGGTCAGATTATTGTTCCAAGTATAGTCTTGGGACCAGGGGTTCCTAGAATGATCAACTAGGTTCCCATATTGCTCACGTGAGATATTGCCTTCGGGCCAGATTCTCTCCTAACGGAGATATGCCTTCGGGCCAGTTTAGGATTACGGCTAATTGAATATGGGTGACCACTTGGAGTTATATGTTAAATCGTGATATAATGTATCTATGAATTTGAACGTATGTGAAACCATGCTTTAAATTCTATATTGTGAATATGATATATGTTAATTGCCTGACCACCTAATATATGGAAATTTAAACCGTTATATGCGTATGTGTTTGTGATTGGCTCCTCTTCCCCAGTTGTAGTGGTACACGCTACTACACCAGGGATGAGAAAGCCTCTCACTGAGTCTGTTTGACTCACCCCAATGTTACATGTTACAGACACAAGTGGTATAGGCATCGGGAGCACTTCCACTTCATCTCAGGGAGGCAGACAGACTTAGAGACCGCACGCCTTGTTCGCGTGGGTAGTATTGATATATGTATTTTGTCAGGATGTATATGTATATGATTCTTTTGGTATAGCATTGTTTTTTACAGTTGCTATATACATATATGTATATGTCACACTCTAGAACTTTCGGCTTCATACAGATTAAAGAAATTGGTCTGGTTGTTGCGATCATAGGTTATGATATGATGAATATCATGTGTATATATATATATATATATGAATGTGACTTCCGCATGTGAATAGGATAGATCACACGCATTGAGCGTGTGGTCAATATGTAAATTTATATATAGGTGTGACTGAATACTTGAGTGTGTGAAAATACGGCTTCCGCATGCGAATAGGATAGATCACACGCATTGAGGCGTGTGATCAATATGTAAATTATATGCAGGTATGTGACTGTATACAAGGATTCTGCATGTGAATAGGATAGATCACCCACCCTGAGGCGCGTGATCAATATGTATATTATATGTACGTGTGATTGATTATGTGTATACGTATAGACTGAAGCGGCGTTGAGCGAGCCGTGGATTGCGTGCTACTTAGGTCATCGGATAGGGATGGTCATATATACTATATATTGTTTGTATTAGAAATGGGTAGTTATGCAGATATAAGGATGTCAATCAGGGATTAGAGGCTTACGGGATAGGAGAAATCCTACCTCCCGTGCCGGTCACGGACGTTCGATAGGGGGTAGTGACAAACTTGGTATCAGAGCCTGGTTACTTTAAACTGTATGAAGCCATAGGTATGACCGGGTGTCGGTTTACCCCTCTTTGTGTACCCGGGCACAACGTTGGAGTAAAAAGGCACTTTTGGAAGTACCCAGGAAAATTGTGTCAGCCTTTCTTTCTACTCTCTTTGATATGAAATGTCATTAATATACGTGTACTTATTAGGTGTGGTCCTTGTGCAGTATAGGGATGCCACCTATCATGAGACGGACTAGGGGTGGAGGGAGAACTCCTACTGAAATTGATCGAGAATCAGTTCGGGAGGAGGGAATGCCCACCCGAGGCCGAGGTAGAGGCCGTACTCGAGGCCGAGGTAGGGGTCGTGCCCGAGGCCGAGGTAGAGCACAAGTGAGAGGGGAAGAGAGGAGACAGTCACTGGAACCTCAACCCCAAGTAGAGACAGGTGCACCTTCCGTGGCGGAAATGCTCACGGCAGGATTTCAGGAACTAAGATAAGAGATGACGAGGCAAATACAGAGGGAGGTACGCCAGTTAATAGTCGGTGAGGAAGAACAAGAGAGGGTTTCTAGCAATCAAGAGATGGAGGTTGTTGAGGAAGAGGATAGGGAATGGCAACAACCACAGGAAATGCCTCGTGAGCCACGGGCAGCACCTAGAGAGCTGCCAATTTCAAAATTTCTGAAGCTTCACCCACCCACTTTCTGCGAAACTAGTGAGAAAGAGGATCCGCAGTACTTCATCAGAGATGTGGTTAGAATTGGGCACATGCTGAGGTGCTCAGGTCATGAGTAAGTGGAATTAGCTTCATTCCAGCTGAGGGGAGCGGCTAGAGTATGGATAGAGTCTGTACAGACGAGGTATTAACGTAGAGTGGCACCGATGACCTGGGAAGATTTTCAGAGGGAATTCCTGGGTCGGTTTCTACCTGAAGGCACCAAAGATGCTAAGCGTCAGCAATTCGAGGAGTTGTGGATGACGCCTAACATGACCGTGACGGAGTATGAACTACTTTTTACAGAACTAGCTCAATTCTCACCTGAGTTGGTTCCTGATGAAGAGGCGAGGGTCAAGAGATTCATACACCGACTCACGGAGCCGTTGTTTACTGCTTTGCTACCTCAGAGAAGACAGTTTGAGACTTTAGCTCAAGCAGCAGACTGTGCTAGAATGATTGAAACCAGGAAGAGGTATGGGACGTCTGTTGATCCTAAAGTCAAGTTAATTACAGGCAGTGACAGCCAAGGAGGTGGAAGTAAGAAAAGGAAGACAACAGGTGGAGGTGCAGGATATTCAGGGTCCGCAGGAGGACAATCCTCCACTACCACCCATGAAACATGTACAAGAGGTAATTTTCAAGGGGGACAGAGGGAACAAGGGGGTGGAAACGCCGGTAAGACAAAGCCCCAGTGTGCGACTTGCGGCAGATTTCATTTTGGTATATGCTGGAGACTGATAGGTGGATGCTACCACTGCGGCCAGATGGGCCATATGGCTAGAGAGTGTCCAAAAAAGAAAGAGGGTACAAGTGTGAGAAGCAATCCGACGCCGAGGAGTACACCTATTCTAGCTCCACCAGTGAGAACCGTGCCACCACAGGCAGCAAGTAAAGGTGCAGCTAGAGGCCGTGGTGCAGGGTCTAGTGGCCGAGGGCCAGGGGCGATAGGTGGAGGACAAGCGCGGGTATTTGCACTCTCTCAGCAGGATGCTCATGCATCAAATGTAGTTGTGACAGGTACTCTTATTGTCTACTCTCTTGAAGCACGAGTCTTATTTGATTCCGGCTCCACTCATTCCTATGTGTCACATGCATTTGCCTCTAAATTCAACAAAAGTCCATCTAGAATGGAAGCAACAGTACTGGTCTCTACTCCAATGGGAGAATCGGTACAAGTAGAGTATGTGCACAAGTCTTGCATTGTGGAGGTCGATGGTCATGAGACTGTGGTAGACCTTCGGTTGTTGTGTATGGTTGACCTTGATGTGATCCTTGGAATGGATTGGTTGTCGTCTTGCCATGCGGTTGTGGACTACAGGGCTAAACGCTTGAAATTCAATATGCCAAACGAGGAGCCCTTTGTGATACGGGGTGACGGAGCTGCACCGTATCCAAGCTTGATCTCAGCTTTGAAGGCATCCAAGTTACTGGCAAAGGGATGCAAAGGGTATTTGGCATTCGTCCAAGATACCACGAAAGAAGTACTTTCAGCGACTCAAGTACCTGTAGTGCAAGAGTTCTTGGATGTATTTCCAGAAGAATTACCGGGGTTGTCGCCCGATCGTGAGATTGAATTTGAAATTGAGCTGCAACCTGGTACCCAGTCCATCTCCACACCACCTTACCGTATGGCTCCGAAAGAGCTGAAGGAGCTACATACACAATTGCAAGAATTGCTTGACAAGGGTTTTATAAGACCCAGTTTCTCTCCTTGGGGTGCACCGGTCCTTTTTGTAAAGAAGAAGGATGGATCTTTGCGGTTGTGTATCGATTACCGAAAGTTAAACAAGGTGACGATTCACAATCAATATCCACTGCCGAGGATAGATGACCTATTTGATCAGTTGCAGGGTGCGAAGCGGTTTTCTAAGATTGATTTGCGATCTGGGTATCACCAATTAAAGATTCAAGAATCGGATATACCCAAGACCGCATTCCGAACCCGATATGGACATTACAAGTTCTTGGTGATGTCTTTCGGATTAACTAATGCTCCTGCAGCATTCATGGACACGATGAACAGGGTCTTTAAACCATTTCTGGACCGATTTGTCATTGTCTTCATTGACGACATATTGATTTATTCAAAGAATTCTAAGGAACATGCGGAACACTTGAGATTAGCATTGAAGAAGCTGAGAGAAGAGAAATTGTATGCCAAGTTCTCCAAGTGTGAATTCTGGCTTGACAGAGTTGCCTTTTTGGGTCACGTGGTATCATCAGAGGGAATCCACGTTGATCCAAGTAAGGTAGAGGCAGTGAAGAATTGGTCCCAGCCTACCTCTGTTACTAAAATTCGCAGTTTCTTGGGTTTGGCTGGATATTATAGAAGATTCGTGTAGGACTTCTCTAAGGTTGCTGCACCTATGACTAAGTTGACTCAGAAATGAGTGAAGTTTGTATGGGATGACAAGTGTGAGCAGAGTTTTCAGAAGCTGAAGGACAGCCTCACTACTGCTCCGGTGCTGGCATTACCTAAAGGCACAGGAGGGTATGTGGTATACTGTGATGCGTCGAGGATCGGGTTAGGGTGTGTCTTGATGCAGCACGGCAAGGTGATTGCGTATGCATCGCGACAACTGAGGAAGCATGAGAAGAACTACTCGACTCACGACCTCGAAATGGTGGCTATAGTATTCGCTTTGAAAATATGGAGACATTACTTATATGGTGAGACTTGTGAAATTTATACAGAGCACAAAAGCCTCAAATACATTTTCGAGCAGAAAGACTTGAACTTGAGACAACGACGATGGTTAGAGTTGTTGAAGGACTACGACTGCACGATCTTGTATCATCCAGGAAAGGCTAATGTGGTGGCCGATGCTCTGAGTCAGAAATCCATGGGCAGTCTTGCTCATATAAGTGAAGAAAGGAGACCGTTGATTAGAGAACTACACGATCTAGAGCAAACGGGAAATCAGTTTGAGATTGGAAGTTCTAACTCACTTTTAGCCCATTTGCAAGCTAAGTCCTCTTTGGTAGAAGAGGTGAAGGCTAGGCAAGATGAAGATACTGACCTCAAGCAAATTAGGGATACTGTAACTAAAGGGAAAGGGGACGACGTCCGATTCTCTATAGATGATTTTGGGATACTTTAGTTGGAGGGACGGTTGTGCGTCCCTATGGTTGATAACTTGAAAGAAAGAATCCTTGAAGAAGCACACCGGACAGCGTATACAATCCATCCGGGAGCTAATAAAATGTATCATGACCTGAAACAGTTGTATTGGTGGAATGGCATGAAAAAGGATGTCGCAAACTATGTAGCCAGGTATTTACTGTGCCAGCAAGTCAAGGCTAAACATCAGAAGCCCGCCGGAACATTACAACAGATAGAAATACCTGAGTGGAAATGGGAGAGGATAACGATGGATTTTGTAACAGGGTTGCCAAGGTCACAACGGGGATTTGATTCGGTTTGGGTAATAGTGGATCGCATGACTAAGTCCGCACACTTTCTGCCAGTTAAGACCACTTACGGAGTGAGTCAATATGCATAGATTTACCTATCAGAAATCGTTAGATTGCACGGTGTGCCAGTGTCCATAATATCTGATAGGGGTCCACAGTTCACTTCCAGGTTTTGGAAGTCATTGTAGGAAGTGTTGGGAACTAGAGTTGATCTGAGTATTGCGTTCCACCCACAGACCGACGGGCAATCAGAAAGAACCATTCAGATTCTTGAAGACATGCTTCGGGCGTGTATTATGGATTTCGGCGGAAGTTGGGAAAAGTATTTACCCTTGGCTGAGTTTGCGTACAATAATAGTTATCAAGAAAGTATTGAAATGGCACCCTTCGAGGCTCTGTACAGCCGTAGATGCAGATCCCCGATTGGGTGGTTCGAGGTCGGAGAAGCTAGCCTAGTCGGCCCAGAATTGCTACAAGATGCCTTACAGAAAGTAAAGTGTATAAGGGAGAGATTGCTGAAGGCTCAGGGTAGGCAAAAGTCTTATGCAGACAATCGAAGGAGGGAACTGGAGTTTGTCGTTGGTGATCAGGTGTTCTTGAGAATATCACCGATGAGAGGCGTGATACGGTTCGGTAAGAAGGAGAAGTTGAGTCCTCAGTATATCGGACCGTTTGAAATCTTAGAACGAGTTGGGAATGTGGCGTATCGGTTGGAATTGCCTACGGAATTGGAGGGGGTACACCCTGTCTTTCATGTATTGATGCTTCGGAAGTATCTTCCCGATCCCTCACACGTAATCCAATCGCAAGACGTGCAACTAACCAAAAATATGACGTATGAAGAGGAGCCAGTGGAAATCTTAGATCGGCAGTTGAAGAAACTCAGAACGAAAGAAATTCCATTGGTTAAAGTTTTGTGGAGAAACCACTCGACCGAAGAAGCTACATGGGAGGTCGAGGGTGAAATGCGCAGGACGTATCCTCATCTATTTCGAGACTAAGGTTAGTATTTTGTTTGAAATTCAGGGACCGAATTTCTTAAGGGGGAAGATTGTAATACCCGAGAATATTTTAACTAGCGTTATTAATTAAATTAATTAAATTAAAGGTGGAAAAAAATGAGATAAAAAGGAAAATAAATACACACTATCCTACTACTTGTTTTTTTTTAAAAAAAAACACAAATTAGTTAAATCCTAAATTTTTCTTTTTCATATTTTTTTTATATCAGATGCCTTTTTTCTTTTTGTAATATATATAAATATATATATATATATATATATATATATATATATAATTTAGTATGTATATATATATATATATTATAAGTAAAAGAAAAGGAATAAAAGAGAAAAGAGGAAAAAGAGATCAGATCGTGAAAAGGGAAAGAAAAAGAAAGAAAAGTAGCGTGAGGGAGAGGCGCTCAACGAGAGAACCACGAGAGGGAGAGGGCTGGCCATCGTAGCTCGACGGGAAGGCTCAAGGAGGAAGGGGTCACGCGTGGTGGTGGCCGGACGTCCACCGGAGCCGGAAAACGCCATCGTAGTGGCTGGAGGACAGAGAGTGACGGGCTAGAGAGAGAAACAAGAGGAAGAGAGCTTTCTCGCCGGAAAACGCCGTCTCTTCACCGGGAAGGTAGCTGGGAGTCTCCTCTACTCCATATCGTCCTTCTAACCGGTTGAATCGAGGTGAGATGTCTCGAAACTCTCAAAGCCCAATTTTATCAATTTTAGGGATTTTTGGAAATACCCTAATTGATTCAATCTGAGTATTCTGCGTCCTAAATTGAAGTATATGCATGTTAGGAAGTGAGTTGAAAGCTTAGGAACCAGAACTAAATTGATGGAAATTTATCCGGGTTGGAAAACTAGTAGGAAAATATGATTGGTAATGTTGAAAGGTGTTGTGGACTGATTTGGGATGCATTGAAAGGTTGAAGGGTAATTATATAATTGTTAAAAATTATTGGAATGTACGAGGGATTAAAACCCGAGTACTCACCGTCTCACCGAAACCCAATTCGGGGAAAAAGAGACAATTTTCCAATTTTACGCGTGTCCGTATATGTGTATGCATATGCAGGAAAAGTGTTGAAAGTTAATTCAGTAAATGGAAATTTTAGACAAGTAGAATTTATGACTCTCTTGAGTCATAAATTTAAGACTTGGGTAATGGGAATTTCATATGGACACATAGAGATGAAATTGGGTAACATTGCATTCCCAACTCAAGGCTTCCGAATAGTGTGATTAAGCAAGGGTTGAATACGAATAGAAACATGCTAGGTGTTCCGAAAACTAGTTGAGGGCATTCCAAGCCAACAACTAGTCTATGGAATTAATTAGAGAGGACATGAGCATTAACATGACATGCATACGATAGTGGCTGAATTCTAAGTTTCTAAATTGCTCTAGTACAGGTGTATAGGGCATCATACTGTGAGTGGACCTTCGGGCACACCGAGAGCCGATCAGAGGGGCCAACCAGGTGAGGGGCTTTCCTATCCTTGTCCTATAGGGTTGACTGCGGATATGGATATATGGTTTGCCTTCTTGCCTATTTGTAGGAATTACATGTTAGATAACATGCTATTGTTGTTCCTAAATTACAGTACATGTGAAAACGTGCTATATGTGTATATGTGAATTGTAAAAGTGATGGTGGCTCAAGGAGCCTTATACGAAAAAAAAGGTCCTCGGGACCTATACAAGATCGGGGGTAGGATAGAGTCAATTTTATTTGGGAGAGTCTTGTGGTACTAGAAACCAACCTTATTGATTATTATCTGAAAAGTGTGGTGGTGTATGTAAACTCTTAAAGAAAAGGAACATAGGTGACCTTGTTTTAAACCGAGGGATTCCGGACTAGGAAAACCACTTGGAAATTTAGGATTTCCTAAGAAGAAGTAAAATAAATAAGTAGTGGTCCATAGGGGTCATTTATAGTACAACGCGGAAACCGAGTCTACCACGGGTGGTCCGGGTAGATCGAGTCTGTTAGCTTCAGTCAAACTCTCAGAAATACAAATTATATGAGTACACCACATTGTGGCTATTGCCTTGGGTAAACCGAGGTCAGATGAGTCGCTGACTATGCTCCAAGTGAAGTCTTGGGGTCAGATTATTGTTCCAAGTATAGTCTTGGGACCAGGGGTTCCTAGAATGATCAACTAGGTTCCCATATTGCTCACGTGAGATATTGCCTTCGGGCCAGATTCTCTCCTAACGGAGATATGCCTTCGGGCCAGTTTAGGATTACGGCTAATTGAATATGGGTGACCACTTGGAGTTATATGTTAAATCATGATATAATGTATCTATGAATTTGAACGTATGTGAAACCATGCTTTAAATTCTATATTGTGAATATGATATATGTTAATTGCCTGACCACCTAATATATGGAAATTTAAACCGTTATATGCGTATGTGTTTGTGATTGGCTCCTCTTCCCCAGTTGTAGTGGTACCCACTACTACACCAGGGATGGGAAAGCCTCTCACTGAGTCTGTTTGACTCACCCCAATGTTACATGTTACAGACACAGGTGGTATAGGCATCGGGAGTAGAGCTGTCAAAATGGGTTCAACCCACCGGGTTGGCCCGTTTAACCCACCAATTTGGTGGGTTGGGTTTCAAAATTCCAACCCGTTTATTAAACGGGTTGGAAGAACCCGACCCACCTAACCCACCGGGTTAAGTGGGTTGGCTCGCGGGTTAGGTGGGTTGGCCCGTAACCCACCTAACTTAAAAAAAACAAAAAAAAAAAAATTCCTAATCATGTTTCTTTCTTTTTTTGATATTTTCATTTTTCACCATATTTGCAGGAGCCAGGAGGAAAATAAATGAGTAATGTTGTGATATTTTGACTATGTTTCATACTTTCATTGTTTTATTTTTAACTATTTGTGAGTGACATGATGAATGATAAATCTTTTCTTTTATTTTATCATATTAAATTTATTAGTTCATAAAAAATGTAAAAAAAAAAGTATAGATTTTCTTTTTAAAAAAAGTTAAAATTAAAAAAAAAATCAAAAAAAAAATAGGTGGGTTAGGTGGGTTGGCCCGACCCACCACCTTGGTGGGTCGGGTTGGGATTCCCAACCCGTTTAGTGGGGCCAACCCGTCACGGGTTCAACCCGTGGTGGGTCAACCCGTGTGGGTTAACCCGTGTGGGCCGGGTTGGCCCACTTTGACACCTCTAATCGGGAGCGCTTCCACTTCATCTCAGGGAGGCAGAAAGACTTAGAGACCGCACGCATTGTTCGCGTGGGTAGTATTGATATATGTATTTTGTCAGGATGTATATGTATATGATTCTTTTGGTATAGCATTGTTTTGTACAGTTGCTATATACATATATGTATATGTCACACTCTAGAACTGTCGGCTTCATACAGATTAAAGATTGGTCTGGTTGTTGGGATCATAGGTTATGATATGATGAATGTCATGTGTATATATATATATATATATATGAATGTGACTTCCGCATGTGAATAGGATAGATCACACGCACTGAGCGTGTGGTCAATATGTAAATTTATATATAGGTGTGACTGAATACTTGATTGTGTGAAAATACGGCTTCCGCATGCAAATAGGATAGATCACACGCATTGAGGTGTGTGATCAATATGTAAATTATATGCAGGTGTGTGATTGAATATATATGCTTGACTGTATACAGGGATTCTGCATGTGAATAGGATAGATCACCCGCCCTGAAGCGCGTGATCAATATGTATATTATATGTACGTGTGATTGATTATGTGTATACGTATAGAGTGAAGCGGCGTTGAGCGAGCCGTGGATTGCGTGCTACTTAGGTCATCGGATAGGGATGGCCATATATACTATATATTGTTTGTATTAGAAATGGGTAGTTATGCAGATATAAGGATGTCAATCAGGGATTAGAGGCTTACGGGATAGGAGAATATATAATACATATGGTCATCCATTTTCGGTGATCTAAGCAGTTGCAATCCACGGCTCATGGACGTCCGATAGGGGGTCGTGACAGATGAGTGTTTCGAAAACTTTATATTCATTTTTCTTTTTTTAATCAGTTTTCGCCGATGAATGTTTCGAAAACATGATATTCATTTTTCTTTATTTAATTAGTTTTTCCCGATGAGTGTTTCGAAAACTTAATATTCATTTTTCTTTTTTTAATCATTTTTCGCCGATGAGTGTTTCGAAAACATGATATTCATTTTTCTTTTCTTTTTTCAGTTTTCGCACATGAGTGTTTCAAAAACTTGATATTTACTTTTCTTTTTTTAATCAGTTTTCGCCGATAAGTGTTTCGAAAACTTGATATTCATTTTTTTTATTAATCAGTTATCGCTGATGAGTGTTTCGAAAACTTGATATTCATTCTTATTTTAAAAATTATTTTTCGCCGATGAGCGTTTCCAAAACTTGATATTCATTTTTGTTTTTTAATCAGTTTTCGCCGATGAGTTTTTCGAATTCTTGATATTCATTTTTCTTGTTTTTTATCAGTTTTCGCAGATGAGTATTTCGAAAACTTGATATTCATTTTTCTTTTTTAATAGGTTTTCACCGATGAGTGTTTCGAAAACTTAATCTTCATTTTTATTTTTTTTAATCAGTTTTCGTCGATGAGTGTTTCGAAAACTTGATATTCATTTTTGTTTTTTAGTAAGTTTTCGCTATCGGACGCCCGTGACCGGCACGGGAGGTAGGATTTATCCTATCCCGCAAGCCTCTAATCCCTGATTGACATTTTCACATGTTCATAACTACCCATTGCTAATATAAACAATATATAATACATATGGTCATCCATTTCCAGTGACCTAAGCAGTTGCAATCCACGGCTCGCTCAGCGCCGCTTCAGTCTATAAATATACACATATTCACGCACACGTACATATAGTATACATATTGATCACGCGCTTCAGGACGGGTGATCTATCCTATTCACATGCAGAAATCCTGTATACAGTCAAACATATATTTAATCACACACCTGCATATAGTTTACATATTGATCACACGCCTCAATGCGTGTGATCTATCCTATTCACATGCGGAAGCCATACTTTCATACAAACAGGTATTCAGCCACACATATATATAATTTACATATTGATCACACGCTCAAGGCGTGTGATCTATCCTAGTCGCATGCGGAAGTCATATATATATATATACATGATATATGCTATATCATAGCCTAAAGTCCCAATACCAAGACCTAACTTTAATCTGTATGAAGCCGACAATGCTAGAATTCAAGTGTGACATATATATATATACACAGCAGATGTAAACGTACATACGCCACGCCCAAAATGGACTCATATGTATATATGCATCACAACATATATACATAATCAAAATAACTATCGACGCGAACAAAGCGTGCGGTCTTCAGAGTTGTCCGCCTCCTTGAGAAGAAGTGGACGCGTTCCCGACTCCTGAACCACCTGTATCTGAAACATGTAAACAGGGGGTGAGTCGAACAGACTCAGTTACAACCTCCCCCATCCCTGGCGTAGCTGCGGGTACCACTATAGCTGGGGGAAGGGAGCAACCACAACCGCATACGCATGAAACGGATTTATATTGTGACCTTTAACATGATCAGGCAATCAATGTATCATATTCACAATTAAAAATCCTAATTCATGTTTCTAACATATTTATTAATCCGCATGTAAACCAATCATAAACATATAACATATGGTTCCATAGTTAACATATACTTATGCACGTATGCATTCAATTTCTGTCTCTCGCATTATGCTAAGAGAAATACTGGCCCGAAGGCAATTTCATGTTCGAACCTGCTTGATCACACCAGGAACTTTCTGACTCCAAGGCACGCTTAGAGTAATAGCCGGCAACTTGTCTAACCTCAGTTTAAACCAAGGTAATGGCCACTATGTGGCATACTTGCTGACGTCATAATCCTGTCTGTCCGACCAAGATGACCGACTCGATCTACCCGGACAATCTAACAAACTCAACTAACATATTTAACCTTGAGAGATGTCCTATTTGTAACCAACTGAATATCATACGTGTTCTTTAGTTAGGCCTAGATTTCCCCTGTTTCAATTATGCAACACTCTCACTCACATTTAACAACCTAGGTTCATTTTCCTCAATGTACCATACAGTCAAAACCTTTGCACGATGATCAATTTAAATGAGTTTCTAATATTAATAAAGCCTCACATGTGAAATTCCGACTCAATCCTACCCACGGTACCATATAAGGCTCAGTGAGCCACAATATAGCATATTCACTTGAGAATGAACATATAAACATATAAACAGTTTGCACGTCCACTATTTACTCACTAATCATATATGCGTAACGTAAATACATTTCGATAGACATATTTCATATATCAATTTGCACTAAATATAGCAAACCACATTTCCACGTAGTCATCCAACCTTGTGGGGCAGGGATGGGAGAGCCCCTCACCTCGTTGGCCCTCCTGTTCAGTCCTCGGAGTGCCTGGAGCTCCAATTACCCTGTGGTGCCCTATACACACATATATTTAAGAAATTTAGAACGCGTAACTAAGCATCTATCATGCACGTGTCATGCTAATGCTTATGCACCCTCTAGATATTTCCAAGAACTATTTATTTAGTTCGTTAGGTCGTCTTACTTGCCCTTTTTGAAAGTCAGTATTGTCTTATATCGACATTCAACACATTTGAGCCACTTAGAACCTCTAAATGCTTAGGTTAGAGATTCCCATTTGTCTAAATTTTTGCTTCATGTGTTCGTAAAGACTTCTAACCAATAAAAGAATATCTTTATGGCTCGAAAGAGGCCTTAGCTCACCCGTTCAATCGTTTCCCCTTATTTACCGAGTAAGAGTTCAATTATGACCTCTTTAATAATTATATATAAAAATATAATTGGGTATAAATAGAGCCTTGGGACCAATTTAGTGGGTCTTAGGTGTCCACCACGGACTAGACCAAGGTGTCCAACCAGCCGCACAGCTCTTTACTGTACGGTGGCTTAGTATTTCGCCTCTTTTTCACCGGATTGGGTTCCAGTTGAGACGGTAAATACTCGGGTTTTATTCCCTTGTATATTTCCACCAATTACAACACTTATTCTACTCCAATCAAAGCCTATTCATGCATTAAACCAGCAAAATTCGAATTTATAGCAATTTTCTAACCCAATTTCCATCATTTCCATACCCGGTCAATTCCTACGATTTCACTTCGATTCTGAACCTCACTAAGCTTTCAATAACATCCACTAAGTTCAAATTTAACCCCGGAATGTAATACCCCGGAAAATTTCGAGGATTAAAGAATGATTTATTTAAAATATCGAGGATTTAAGAATGATTTATTCCGGGGCCAGGAATTTAAAACCTCAGAAAGAATATAAAAAAAAGGTATGAAAGTTAAAAGAAACCGGAAAGGAATTTTTTTTGTTTTCAAAGATTATAATACAGAGAAAATTTTTCGAGGGTTAAAATAAAATAAAGGATGAAAGAAAGAAGAAAATAATTTTAGGATTTAATTCAGGACCTAAGAAATTGGAAACCTGAATTAAATAGGGAAAGGGATTAAATTAAAAGAAATACAAATTTGTTATTATTTATTTAATTCTTAATTAATTTTTTAATAATATTCATTTATTTTAATATTATTTATTTATTTATTATTTAATTATTATAATTATTTAAAAAAAGGGGGTGCCGTGGGTTTGTTGAAATAGAAAGAAAAAAAAGGAAAAAGAATTAAATAAAAGGAAGGAAAAAGAGAGAGAGAGGGAGAGCTACGTGAATTAAAAGAATAGAAATAGAAAAAGAAAGAAAAAGAGAGAAGAGAAAGAGAAAGAAAGAAAACGGGTGGAGAGAAGAAGAAGAAAGGAGGAGGGGAAGGACCACGGGTGGCCGGAAATCGACCGGAGAAAGGCGGTCCGACGCCGGAAACGACCACCGGAGTTCGACTACAATATCTCCTACACCTTCCACGAATCGAATTAAAGGTTGGTAATCCCAATTTCATTCGAAAACCCAAATTTCTTCATTTTTAGGAATTTCTTCGATTCACCTTCGATTAGGTTATTTCGAAGGTAGATTGAGACCTAGAAAGTGTTCTTGAACACTTAGTTGGGGTAGGAATCGAGATTATATTCTCGGATTTGCCCAAATTCAAATTTGAAAGGATTTGGGGTTAAGATTCTAATTATTAGCTGAACAAGACCCGTGAAGAGCTGGCCCGAGGTTACTAAGGTTGAACCTTGACTTTAACGTACCGGGTCCCTGCTCGGGTTGCCCAAATACACTTTAAGGGTGATGTTAAGGGCTCCAAACCTCTTCTTTTCAATATTAAACAACCTAGAATAATTCTAAATATGCTATCAAGCATCAAGGATTTTTTTTAGGTACCTTCTTGTTTCTCAAGGATGGAAACTTGCGGAACAATGAAGTCCAAATTTTAAAATGGTAATTTTATTCCTTCATAATTATTAGGAAGCCTTAAGTAGGATGAATTAGAGGTGTATTGAGGTTTAGAAACTAGATTTCTTAGAACCCGAGTAAGAACACAAGTTGAAACAAAAATGCTTAGACCTTCCTAAAATTAGGATTCCTTCCAATCAAATTAGATAAGCTTCTTTAGATGTGAATACAAGTTGGATAGAGGTTTAATACTCAAATCCAAGTATGTGAAACACTCAAGTAGAGTGTTATATACGAGTAAGTCAAGTGTCCGAGGAAGGATACGCATAAATTGGGATAGAGAAGTCCGATAAGACCAAGAGCTTGACTCTGTGTCAACCATGGACTACAGGTGAGAGTAATGGAGAGATAAATAACAAGCTAAGTAATAACTTTAATGAAATAAATGTTATCCTTATAGGAACAACGACGCACAATAGAGTGCAACAGGAACTCCGAGGAGACTTAAGTTACAGG
This sequence comes from Senna tora, assembly GCA_014851425.1. Taxonomy (NCBI): domain Eukaryota; kingdom Viridiplantae; phylum Streptophyta; class Magnoliopsida; order Fabales; family Fabaceae; genus Senna; species Senna tora. The sequence continues at coordinate 26,688,281 of CM026262.1, forward strand.
AGAGGATTGCATGGAAGGTTGGCCAAGGCGAGGGTTCTTCCATCTCTGCTCCTAGGGTTGTATGCTTATGTGGATTACATGAGTATGTACATTCTTTGCTTGTCTCATACGTGTTAGCTAGAGGTATAAAATGCTAAAACAATAAAAGAACTAGAAAATAGGTTGTGGAAAGTAGCTTGGATAGGAAGACATAGGAGTAGAGTATAATTGTTTGCTATGATTGGTGTGTTACAAATCCAACTCATACACTCCGGAGGCATAATGAGTATTTTATTAAATCTTTTCCACGACGGTGGCAAGAGTCCTTGTACGGAAGGACTAAGCTTTTATTTTGAAAACTCGTCACGACGGTGACTTAAATTATAATCATGCAAAGGGAGTTATTGGTGGGTTCCAGATTTAATTATGCTAGCGATGTGAGACATCGACTAGAACAACGTCAGATGGCACTTGAGACCTCAATTTTATAATCACCATGATGATGGTCATTGCCCTATCCTGGTAATAGGGTCAGAAAGCATTTATATTGCTATGACGATAGCTTGAGGCTCGGAGAGTGCATCTGGACAGGTATATGAGTTATATCTCATTGAGGATACTTGTACATATTAATAAGGAGAGGAATTGTTGATCCTTCGGGAAAGATACAATGAATCCTATTAATATGTGAGACCAAGATAAGGAGACATGGGAGGAACCTACGGGTGAACCGTGAGCCTGATCTTGCAGAAGAAAAATCATCCTGTGGAGTGGGTCCAGGGTGTGTCAGTGGCCATGCTTCGAGACGTCATGTCGTGCCCGCCATGTGGCCTGGTTGGGTAATGGACGAGTGGGCTCAAGCTATTGCCCCGCAGTGAGGGGTTAGGACGTGCCACGTTGTGGCTACGTATCAGTTGTTTGATAGATAGAAGTTGATTGTGTTTGATTAATAGAATTTTCATGAGGTGACTAGTACCCAAGTGAATGGGTTAAGCATTGTTTGATTAACAGAATTGTCACGAGGTGACCAGTACCCAAGTGAATGGGTTAAGTATGCTTTGCCACGTGGTGGTCAGTAACCCGAGTGCACGGGTTCGAAGTAGAAAAGCCACGTAGTGGCTAGTAGATACCCTAGAGTGGGGGAGATTAAGTAGATGTATGTTATAGTATCTGTCTGTATATACAAATTGTCTGTGTTTGCATATGATTGTTGATTGTGCAGCTTAGTAATGACGTACAGGATTACGTCACCACAACGTCTTGGTTGATTCAAACGTGTTGAACGTGAGAAGACCGGTAAGTAAAAGCCGGCACTATATGTTATATGTTTACTTGTTGAGTGATGATGTGAATTAAACTGATGCATGCTTGGATCTGTTAAATGCATGTGAGTGTTGGGTGAGATATCTGTTGTTGTGTGGTCGCCAAGAATGTATGCTAATTAACAGTAACCAGTTGTTTTTGCATGTGGTTGTGTATGACTCCCAATCCCAGCGCCATGGTACCCGCCTTGCGCCGAGGATGGGAGAGTTCTCACTGAGTCGTGTGGTTAAGACTCACACCTCATTTTTTACTACACAGAGACATGTTAAGTACAGGTGGAAGAAGTCTCGGTGGAACGAGGGTTGAGCAACACTTTCCAAGACCCACAACTTGTTCATGTGGGTGAATAAATTGTAATTTAATTTAATTTACTTTATTATTGTATCATAAAGTAAAAGGTAGACGTACCCAATTAGATTGTATTACTAAAAATCTATAACTATCAGTTTCACACACCTTAAAGATCAGGATCCGTTAGATTACGATGCAGGGAAAACTTGTTTCCAAAATATATATATACATATATCTATTGCATGCGAATAGGATAGGAAGCACCTTCGGATGTGTAGCCAGTACACAGGTTATATATTATGTGTGTTTTCCTATATCTATATCTTGAAGCGGCACTGGCCGTGGATTTGCTTGCCTAGGATAGGCCACCATTTTCGATGTAGCCATGGTATTATAATGCATGTGAATATATTTTTCAATAATAGCTATTCTGTCAATTAGGTGATAAGGCTTACAAGCATAGGGATATTCCCTGTGTCTATGCCGGTCATGGTCCTCTAAACGGGGGTCGTGACAAACTTGGTATCAGAGCCTGGTTGTTCTTTAAGGGTGTGAAGCTAACTAGTAGTCTCGGGTGTCAGTTGGGCTATCCATTATGAATCCGGACGTAACGATGGTTCCGACGGGCACTTGTGAGGTTGCTCAAGATGTTGAGTCATAATTTCTTTCGAGTCATCGCTTCAGGCATAGAATTTGTATGTGAAATTCTATGCAAAGCATATAACCTGTACGGTACACAAGTGCCGATGAGCACTAAGGAGTAAGGTGGGGTGGCAGTGACTCCGGGAACCTTAGGACGCCATAATAGGGAAAGTAGACATCCATGGAGGATGTTACCTAGACACAGAGACATTTGGTTGAATTATAGGCAGGAATGCGCTATAATGTGTGATTGTTGCAGCTGTCAAATGGGACGATGCGTCTGCTCTGTTAGCGGCGCGTTGTGTGCTATGGTATAGGCACAAGTTGTTTGATTATAGTATGGAATGCAAGTGGAATAGAAATATGCAGTGAATGGTAGTTCAGGCTTGGAATGGTTTGTAAAGTGAAAGAAAAGACACGCTTGGCGTGTAGAAAAGAAAGTAAGCCCATGGGTGATTGAAATGGAAAATTTACAGACAAGAATAAACAAGGCCAGGGGGCATCAGACAAACAGGAAGATGACCACGAGAATGGGTCACGATTGTGCGGTATGCTATAGCTGAAGGAAGTGAGTGGTCCTTCCTAGAAAGTAAATAGAAAAGAGGTGGTGTATGCCACAGCATAGAAGTAGAAGTCTACGGACTAGAAAATCAGGATATGGTATATGGAAGGGCAAAGGGGCCGAACCATATGCCGTAGAGATAGATGTTAAGAATTAGAGGCATATTTAAACGTGTAGAGCGTGACCATATGCCGAGCAGGAAACAGAGTAAATGGTAAGGCACAGGGAAGGAGCCTAGTCCAACCCTGCGCTCGATCCATGAACTGCTAGTTCCTTAAGCAAACAAGGGGGAAATGAGGGATTAAGCCCAACCAAACTCTCTTGGGTTGCTTAAGGAAGAGCATAAAGAATAGGATATTGATCACATGAGAAATTTTTGTAAAAAAATCTTTTTGGTCTTTTCACCGATGAGTGTTTCGAAAACTTGATATTCATTTTCCTTTTTTAATCAGTTTTCACCGATGAGTGTTTCGAAAACTTTATATTCATTATATTTTTTTTTAATCAGTTTTCGTCGATGAGTGTTTCGAAAACTTGATATTCATTTTTCTTCTTTCCGTAAGTTTTCGCTAATGAGTGTTTCGAAAACTTGATATTTATTTTTCTTTTTCCAATCAGTTTTCACCGATGAGTGTTTCGAAAACTTGATATTCATTTTTTTTAATCAGTTTTCGCCGATGAGTGTTTCAAAATTTTGATATTCATTTTTCTAGTTTTTATCAGTTTTTGCCGATGAGTATTTCGAAAACTTGATATTCATTTTTCATTATTATTAAGTTTTTACCGATGAGTGTTTTGAAAACTTAATCTTAATTTTTATTTTTTTTAAACAGTTTTCGTCGATTAGTGTTTCGAAAACTTGATATTCATTTTTCTTTTTTTAGTTAGTTTTCTCTAATGAGTGTTTCGAAAACTTGATATACATTTTCCTTTTTTTAATCAGTTTCTGCCGATGAGTGTTTCGAAAACTTGATATTCAATTTTCCTTTTTTAACCAGTTTTCGCTGATGAGTGTTTTCGAAAACTTGATATTCATTTTTCTTTTTTTAATCAGTTTTCGCCGATGAGTGTTTTGAAAACTTGATATTCATTTTTGTTTTGTTTAATCAGTTTTCGCCGATGAGTGTTTCGAAAACTTGATATTTATTTTTCTTTTTTTAATCAGTTTTCGCCGATGAGTGTTTCGAAAACTTGATAGTGATTTTTCATTTTTTTAATCAGTTTTGCCGATAAGTGTTTCGAAAACGTAATATTCATATTTTTTAAATAGTGTTCGCCGATGAGTGTTTCGAATACTTGATACTCATTTTTCTTTTTCTTAATCAGTGTTCGCCGATGAGTGTTTCGATAACGTGATTTTCATTTTTCTTGATTTAATTAGTTTTCACCGATTTGTGTTTCAAAAACTTGATACTCATTTTTTATTTTTTAATCATTTTTCGGCGATGAGTGTTTCGAAAACTTGATATTCATTTTCCTTTCTTAATAAGTTTTCGCCGATGAGTGTTTCGAATACATGATATTCATTTTTATTTTTTTTAATAAGTTTTCGTCGATGAGGGTTTCGAAAACTTGATATTCATTTTTCTTTTTTTAGTAAGTTTTCGCTAATGAGTGTTTCGAAAACTTGATATTTATTTTTCTTTTTTAACCAGTTTTCACCGATAAATGTTTCGAAAACTTGATATTCATTTTTCTTTTTAATCAGTTTTTGCCGATGAGTGTTTCGAAAACTTGATATTCATTTTTCTTTTTTTAATCAACTTTTGCCAATGAGTGTTTTCGAAAACTTGATATTTATTTTTCTTTTTCTTAATTAGTTTTCGCCGATGAGTGTTTCGAATACATAATATTCATTTTTATTTTTTTTAATCAGTTTTCGTCCATGAGGGTTTCGAAAACTTGATATTCATTTTTCTTTTTTTAGTAAGTTTTCGCTAATGAGTGTTTCGAAAACTTGATATTTATTCCTCTTTTTTTAATCAGTTTTCACCGATGAGTGTTTCGAAAACTTGATATTCATTTTCCTTTTTTAATCAGTTTTCGTCGATGAGTGTTTCGAAAACTTTATATTCATTATTATTTTTTTAATCAGTTTTCGTCGATGAGTGTTTCGAAAACTTAATATTCATTTTTGTTTTTTTAGGAAGTTTTCGCTGATGAGTTTTTTTAAAACTTGATATTCATTTTTCTTTTTAATCTGCTTTTGCCGATGAGTGTTTCGAAAACTTGATATTCATTTTTCTTTTTTTAGTCAATTTTTGCCAATGAGTGTTTTCGAAAACTTGATATTTATTTTTCTTTGTCTTAATCAGTTTTCGCCGATGAGTGTTTCGAAAACTTGATATTCATTTTTCTTTCTTTAATCAGTTTTCGCCGATGTGTGTTTTGAAAACTTGATATTCATTTTTCCTTTTTAATCAGGTTTCGCCGATGAGTGTTTTGAAAACTTGATATTCATTTTTCTTTTTTAATTAGTTTTGGTCGATGAGTGTTTCGAAAACTTAATTTTCATTTTTCTTTTTTTGATAAGTTTTCGCCGATGAGTGTTTCGAAAACTTGATATTCATTTTTCTTTTTTAATTAGTTTTGGTCGATGAGTGTTTGAAAACTTGATATTGATTTTTCTTTTTTCAATCAGTTTTCGCCGATGAGTGTTTTGAAAACTTGATATTCATTTTTCTTTTTTAATTCGTTTTGGTCGATGAGTGTTTCGAAAACTTATTATTCATTTTTCTTTTTTTAATAAGTTTTCACCGATGAGTTTTTCGGAAACTTGATATTCATTTTTCTTTTTTAATTAGGTTTTGTCATTGAGTGTTTCGAAAACTTGATATGCATTTTTTTAATTTTTTAATCAGTTTTCGCCGATGAGTGTTTCAAAAACTTGATATTCATTTTCCTTTTTTAGTCAGTTTTCCCGATGAGTTTTTCGAAAAATTGATATTCATTTTTATTTTTTTAATCAGTTTTCGTCGATGTGTGTTTCGAAAACTTGATATTCATTTTTCTTTTTTTTAATAATTTTTCGCTGATGAGTGTTTTGAAAACTTGATATTCATATTTGTTTTTTAATCAATTTTCGCCGATGAGTGTTTTGAAAACTTGATATTCATTTTTCTTTTAAAATTAGTTTTGGTCGATGAGTGTTTCGAAAACTTAATTTTCTTTTTTCTTTTTTTGATAAGTTTTCACCAATGAGTGTTTCGAAACTTGATATTCATTTTTCTTTTGAAATTAGTTTTGGTCGATGAGTTTTTGAAAAATTGATATTCATTTTTCCTTTTTTAATAAGTTTTAACCGATTAGTGTTTCGAAAGCTTGATATTTTTTTTTCTTTTTTTTAATCAGTTTTCGCCGATGAATGTTTCGAGAACTTGATAGTCATTTTTCATTTTTAATTAGTTTTCACCGATGAGTGTTTTGAAAACTTTATATTCATTTTTCTTTTTTTTTTTTAAATAGTTTTCGCCGATGAGTGTTTCGAAAACTTGATATTCATTTTTCTTTTCCTTAATTAGTTTTCGCCGATGAGTGTTTCGAAAACGTGATAGTCATTTTTCTTTATTTAATTAGTTTTCACCGATGAGTGTTTTGAAACTTGATATTATTTTTCTATTTTTGATCAGTTTTCACCGATAAGTGTTTCAGAAACTTTATATTCATTATTCATTATTATTAAGTTTTTACCGATGAGTGTTTCGAAAACTTAATCTTCATTTTTATTTTTTTAAACACTTTCCGTCGATTAGTGTTTCAAAAAGTTGATATACATTTTTCTTTTTTTAGTTAGTTTTCGGTAATGAGTGTTTCGAAAACTTGATATTCATTTTTCTCTTATTAATCAGTTTTTGCCGATGAGTGTTTCGAAAACTTCATATTCAATTTTCTTCTTTTAATCAATTTTCGCCAATTAGTGTTTTCGAAAACTTGATATTCATTTCTCTTTTCTTAATCAGTTTTCGTCGATGAGTATTCTGAAAACATGATATTCATTTTTCTTTTGTTTAATCAGTTTTCACCGATGAGTGTTTCGAAAACTTGATATTTATTTTTCTTTTTTAATCAGTTTTCGCCGATGAGTGTTTCGAAAACGTAATATTCATTTTTCTTTTATTTTTAAATAGTTTTCGCCGATGAGTGTTTCAAAAACTTGATATTCATTTTTCTTTTTCTTAATCAGTTTTCGTCGATGAGTGTTTTGAAAACGTGATATTCATTTTTCTTTATTTACTTAGTTTTCACCGATTTGTGTTTCGAAAACTTGATATTCATTTTTCTTTTTTTAATCATTTTTCACCGATTAGTGTTTCGAAAACTTTATATTCATTTTCCTTTTTTAATCAGTTTTCGCTGATGAGTGTTTCGAATACATGATATTCATTTTTATTTTTTTAATCAGTTTTCACCGATGAGTGTTTCGAAAACTTGATATTCATTTTCCTTTTTTTAATCAGTTTTCGCCGATGAGTGTTTCGAAAACTTTATATTCATTATTATTTTTTAATCAGTTTTCGTCGATGAGTGTTTCGAAAACTTAATATTCATTTTTGTTTTTTTAGGAAGTTTTCGCTGATGAGTTTTTTAAAAACTTGATATTTATTTTTCTTTTTAATCAGTTTTTGCCGATGAGTGTTTCGAAAACTTGATATTCATTTTTCTTTTTTTAATCAATTTTTGCCAATGAGTGTTTTCCAAAACTTGATATTCATTTTTCTTTTTTTAATAAGTTTTCGCCAATTAGTGTTCTGAAAACTTGATATTCATTTTTCTTTTTTTTAATAAGTTTTCGCCGATGAGTGTTTTGAAAACTTGATATTCATTTTTCTTTTTTTTTAATCAATTTTCGCCGAAGAGTGTTTCGAAAACTTGATATTTATTTTTCTTTTTTTTATCAGTTTTCGCCGATGACTGTTTCGAAAACTTGATAGTCATATTTCATTTTTTAATCAGTTTTCGCCGATAAGTGTTTCGAAAACGTATTATTCATTTTTTAAATAGTTTTCGCCGATGAGTGTTTCGAAAACTTGATATTCATTTTTCTTTTTCTTAATCAGTTTTCGCCAATGAGTGTTTCGGAAATTTGATATTCATTTTTTTAATCAGTTTTTGCCGATGAGTGTTTCGAAAACTTGATATTCATTTTTTTAGTTTTCGCCGATGAGTGTTTCGAAAACTTGATATTCATTTTTCTTTTTTAATCAGTTTTCGCCGATGAGTTTTTTGAAAACTTGATATTCATTTTTCTTTTTTAATTAGTTTTAGTCAATGAGTGTTTCGATAACTTAATTTTCATTTTTCTTTTTTTGATAAGTTTTCACCGATGAGTGTTTCGAAAACTTGTTATTCATTTTTTCTTTTTTTTAATCAGTTTTCGCCGATGAGTGTTTTGAAAACTTGATATTCATTTTTCTGTTTTAATTCGTTTTGGTCGATGAGTGTTTCGAAAACTTATTATTCATTTTTCTATTTTTAATAAGTTTTCACCGATGAGTGTTTCGAAAACTTGATATTCATTTTTCTTTTTTAATTCGTTTTTGCCGATGAGTGTTTCAAAAACTCTTTATGCATTTTTTTAATCAGTTTTCGCCGATGAGTGTTTCGAAAACTTGATATTTATTTCCTTTTTCTAATCAGTTTTCGCCGATGAGTTTTTGGAAAACTTGATACTTATTTTTTTTTTATCAGTTTTCGTAAATGAGTGTTTCGAAAACTTGATATTCATTTTTCGCCGATGAGTGTTTTGAAAACTTGATATTCATTTTTGTTTTTAAATTAGTTTTGGTCGATGAGTGTTTCGAAAACTTAACTTTCTTTTTTCTTTTTTTGATAAGTTTTCACCGATTAGTGTTCCGAAAACTTGATATTCATTTTTCTTTTTTAATTAGTCGATGATTGTTTGAAAACTTGATTTTTATTTTTCTTTTTTTAATAAATTTTTGTAATACACGAGAAATTTTTTCGAAGTTTATAATGAAATGAAAGGGAAAGAAATGAAGTATAAAATAATTTTTGGATCTAATTCAGGACCTAAGGAATTGGAAAACTGAATTAAATGGGGAAAATGGAGTAGAAAATATTTTTGGGTATTTAAATTTGGGATATAAAAGAAAAGAAAAAAATTAAATTGAAAAGAGGAGGCATTTAATTGGGAATATTTTTTCACCTCTTCTTTATTATAATTATTATTATTAGTATTATTATTTATTTATTTATTTATTTTATTATTATTATTATTATATATATATATATATTATTTTAATTAATTTGTTAAAACATGGGAGTGGGGTGCCGTGATATAAGATAAGAAAGGGAAGAAAGAATTGAAAAGAAAGAGAAAAGTGAGAAGGACAGAGAGAGAGAAGACGAGATCATAGAGAGAGAAAGGGAGGAGTGGACGGAGGAAGAAGGAGAAGAGGGAGGATCTCGCCGGAAAAGTCGCCGGAGAGAGCGGTCTGACGCCGGAAAAGCTCATCGGAGCTCGGCTACAACATCTTCCACACCTCCTACCAATCGAATCAAAGGTTGGTAACCCCAATTTCATTCTAAACCCTCAATTTCTCCATTTTTAAGGATTTCTTCGACCCACCTTCGATTGGATTGTTTCGAGGGTAGATTGAGACCTAGGAAGTGTTCTTGAACACCTAGTTGGGGAAAGAATCGAGACTATACCCTCGGGTTTAGCCGAATTGGAATTTTGAAGGGTTTGGGGTTGAAATTCTAATTATTCCTAATTTGGGGAAATTGTTGAAAATTAGGATTGAGCTTGGATTTGAGTAAATAGGCTTGGATTGGTATTATTGAAATTATATTGTTGAAATATTAGCTGAACAAGACCCGTGAAGAGCTGGCCCGAGGTTACTAAGGTGGAACCTTGACGCTAACGTGTCGGGTCCCTGCTCGGATTGCCCAAATACACTTTAAGGGTGACGTTGAGAGTTTTAAACATGTTCTTTTCAATCTTAAACACCCTAGAATAATTCTAAATATGCTATCAAGCATCAGGAATTATTTTAAGTACCCTCTTGTTCCTCAAGGATGGAAACTTGCGGAACAATAAAGCCCAAATTTTAAAGTGGCAATTTTATTTCTTCGTAATTATTAGGAAACCTTAAGTAGGATGATTTAAAAGTATATTGAGGTTTAGTAACTCAAATCCAAGGCTCCAAAAATCAATTCATGGTGAGCGATAGTTGTATGGAACCAAGTGCGTAGCACTTGAGACTCTCATAGAAGAGAGGGAAGACGGATAAGACCAAGGACTCGGTTCTTGGCGGCGTCTAGATGCATTTTTAGGCACGAGCATATCATATGCATATGAATTGCATATAGTTTGAGATGTTAACCACATGAATGCATTTGTTAGCGAACCACAACTCGTCCGGAGCGGGAGTTACTCCAAGACAAGCACAAGGAAGCCGTCCAGGTGAGGGGTTTCACATCCTTGCTCTACAGGGTTGATTGAGGATGTGGATATGTGGTTTGCCTACTTGCCTATTTGTAAGAATTATTTAGTGGTTAACATGCTATTGTTGTTCCTAAACTGTTATATATGAAAGTATCTGTATATGTGTGTTTGACTACAGGTAAAGAGGTACTGGAGGGTATCCATGTGATGGCATGAGATACGCCAAAACTATTCCGGGAAAGAAATCCAGCCACTAATGGCAAACCCGTCACGACACTCATTATTTACCGTCGCAACGGGTATCGTGCAAATACGATCTCGGATACGTCATAAATACGAAACCCGTCGCGACGTGTGGTCGTGCCGTCGTGACGGATAACCCTCCGCATGATTCTTCATAAATGCAGGTTATGTCGCGACGTACCTTTTTCCGTCGCGACGGCCAACCTTTATCGTCGCGACGCCCCTTTATTTAGTTTTATTATTTTTATTCATTTTCTTCCTTCTTTTCTTTTTATTCTTTATATTTTCAGCAGGTCAAAGTGAGGTGTTCACAGAGTCCCCTCTTTACTTTTCTTTTATTTCTAAAGGAACAAGTAAAGAAACAAAATGAAACCGAACTTGATCATTCATTATTTTTCTCTTTTGGGGGTAGAAAACACAGAGGGATAAAGTTAAATGCAATCCTACGGTCTCTATATGGCCTCATCCTACTCGTTACCGCTGCCTTCCTCATCACTTTCAGAGTGTTCTTGGGGCATGGGTGTGGGGATCACATCCTCGAATAGGTGGAAATGCCTTAGTAAGGATCGCATCCCTCCTTGTAAACCCCGGATGTCACCTCGGAGTCCTATTATCTCTTGCTCCTGGCGCTGGATTTGTCGAGTTAGAGCATCAAGTCGTTCCGCATCTGACCCTGCCGGGGCGCTTCGCTCTTGGGGATGATCTTGCTGCGGAGGCTGCTGCCTCTATTGCGGTGGGGGCTGCGGCTCTGAGTTGTTCAGAAGGATGTCGGCCCAGCCTTGGGGAGCGGGGAAGTCAGCCATATCTCTATCTTTCTTTAGGTAATAGATGGTGGCCATCTCGTAGTAATCCAATGCTCGGCGAACGACCTGATATCGTTCGCAGAAGGCGGTGAGGAAATGAGGGAAGGCAATGGCGGTAGGAGGACTTCGAGATCCCGGCTCCAGCCTGATGTCGTTGGCGTTATTGTGGAACTCCCTCCACATAATTGTTGGGAAGCAGAGCGGTGCTCTCCTCATGATCAGGAGGATGAGGACGCTTAACTTCCTGCTCAAGGATTCCCTGTGTTTTACGGGGACGACATTGCTGGTGAGGAAATTCTGCCAATTCTTGGTCATGTTATGGGTACCAATTCTTTTGAGCCCGTCACTTTTGGACTCCCGTGAGTCTTGCCCAGAAAAATTGAGGGTTGTCGCTATCTCCTCCTTTGGGTATCCCCCAGATAACGTCTGTGCAAATATGCAGTTGGGCTCCATCCGCAAATTATACATCTCGGCAAAGTGCTCGGGAGTTATTTCTGGGAGAGCGCATTCCCTGAGTATGAATGCTTTGCTTCGGGTGGTGGTGTACCCCACGTGATATTGATACACCAGAGGGACATTCCTTTGATTTGTGATCTTTAGCAAGTCATGGAGGCCGTAAAACTCGATGCCTTCCACGAACGAGGGACTAACTTCCAAGCGCTCCATGTTTCGTTCCGGATTCAATGACCTAGTCTGAATGGCGACCCGGTAACGCTCCTGGTCTATGGGAGGTTGAGATGAAGAGGAGGTGGCGGTACGAGATCTTTTATGATGAGCCATTTTCCTAAAAGGATAAGTCTTGGGTTAGTACTAGAAAATGATTAATTTCCCAAAAAAAAATGCTCCCCATGAATGCTAGGGTCGCGACAGGTAAGTCAGGGCGCCGCGACCCTTAGAACCATCACGACGGGCATATAAGCCGTCGTGATGGCCAGAGAAGAAAAATGGGAGGTCGCGACGCCTTCAAGGTGGCATCGCGACCCCGTGCCTTTTACTTACCTTGGGGCAGCGAGAGATGGATGTAGATGGATCCTTGGGGGCCTTCTTCTATCCGGCCTTTCTTCTTCTTTCTTCTTCCCTTTTTTTTAGAGAGTTTCAAGAGAGGGGAGAGAGGTTGTGGTATTCTGAATGCGACGGGTTTCCTTTAAAAAGCTTTTCTGAACTTACCCGTCGCGACGGCATATTAATGAGACTGCCTTTCAGGGCCAATCAGAGAGCACCCTCGTACCCGTCGCGACGCCTATCCCCCTTTTGACCCATTGACCGACCATTGGGAAGGGTGTCGCGATGCTACTCTCTACCATCGCAACGGTGTGCAGGATACGTCCACCCGTCGCGACCTAAATCGGTTGCGTCGCGACGGCATACCCCTTTCTCTCTTTTTTTTTTTGGATACCGAATCCTAGAACACTTACAAGTAGGATTTGATGAGACCAAGCCTGGCAGGTCTTGATAAAAAATATGGGCATCGTTATCCCTGAACACTTCTGGGCGGGATACTGATTTTCGTACCCAATCCCAAGAACACTCACTGGTGGGTTCGGATATCGAATCCTAGAACACTTACTGGTAGGATTCGAGAAGACCAGGTCTCGTAACACTTACTGGCGGGAGTTGATAAAAAATGTCGGTATCGTTATCCCCGAACACTTCTGGGCGGGATATTGATTCCCGTATCCAATCCCAAGAACACTCACTGGTGGGTTCGGATACCGAATCCTAGAACACTTACTGGTAGGATTCGAGAAGACCAGGTCTCGTAACACTTACTGGCGGGACTTGATAAAAAATGTGGGTATCATTATCCCCGAACACTTCTGGGCGGGATATTGATTTCCGTATCCAACCCTAAGAACACTCACTGGTGGGTTTGGATACCGAACCCTAGAACACTTATTGGTAGGATTCGAGAAGACCAGGCCTCGTAACACTTACTGGCGGGACTTGGTCAAAAAATGTGGGCATCGTTATCCCCAAACACTTCTGGGCGGGATATTGATTCCCGTATCCAACCCCAAGAACACTCACTGGTGGGTTTGGATACCGAATCCTAGAACACTTATTGGGAGGATTCAAAATCTCGAAACACTTTTGGCGAGATGTAGTAAGAAGATTCTTTAGTGTGATACTTCGTAAATACTGTTGAGTTGGGCATACCTTTTGACGAGATATTCCCCGAAAGGGCGAGGAACTCTCTAGCCTTGTTGAAGTTATTATTTGTCCTCTATACTGAGTGGGTGATCTAAGGTTACTGGGTTGCTTTCCTGTTACCTAAGCCAAACAACTATTCAGGTGCAAAATAATAATTGCAGAATTAACACATATTTATTTATCTATTATTTTAAATCAACAATGCAATAGTACGTGACTTGCATGGCGGGAAAAAGGTAAACAAATCTTATTGAAGGAATAATTATCTCTTTAATATTCATGAGTCAAAGTTGGTACATTTTGAGAAACTTTTAAGGACCACTGGAAACTTGCAGTGGTCTTCAGAAATGCGTGAAGGATGTTGCCCGACGATCCCGTGATTTTTACTGAGATACGAATCATATGCAATTCAAATACCCTTCTTCAGAGGCCACCTTCTTTATGCGTAGAACCTTTTGACTGAGTCAGAGTTAATCAATCGACCATATTCTTTTCCGTCTAGGTCTTCTAATATGAGGGCGCTGCCTGAGAATACGTGCTTGACCCTGAATGGTCCTTCATATGTTGGAGCCAATTTTCCTCTTGGGTCATTTTGGTTCGGTAGAATCTTTTTTGCTACCAAGTCTCCTTCTTCAAATGAGCGAGGTCGTACCTTTTTGTTGAAGGCTCGGGCTACCCTTGCTTGATAGAGCTGCCCGTGACATATAGCTTTTAGGCGTTTTTCGTCAATCAGGCTAATCTGATCATATTGGTGTTGTATCCATTGGTTTTCATCAAGGTCGGCTTCCGTGACGATTCGTAGGGAAGGGACTTGGATTTCTACGGGTAGGACTGCCTCCGTACTGTACGTTAGTGAAAAAGGGGTGGCTCCTGTCGAGGAGCGAGCGGTAGTACGATATCCCAGTAGGGCAAAGGGGAGCATTTCATGCCAATCTTTGTACGTAGTGGTCATCTTTTCTATGATTTTCTTTATACTTTTATTAGCCGCTTCTACCGCACCGTTCATCTGGGGACGATATGGCATTGAATTGTGATGTTTTATCCCATAGTTTTCATAGATCTTTTGCACTTTAGTTCCATTTAGATTGGTCCCATTATCAGTAATTATTCTTTCTGGGACTCCATATCTGCAAATGATATTGGCCTTTAGGAATCGCACAAATGTTTTTTGTGTAATTTTGGCATAAGAATTTGCTTCTATCCATTTGGTAAAATAGTCAATCGCCACTAGGATGAAGCGATGACCGTTTGATGCTTTTGGGTTTATGGGACCGATAATATCAATTCCCCATAGAGAGAAAGGCCACGGGGTAGTCATATTATGTAGCATTGTTGAGGGAGCATTGATTCTATCTGCATAGATTTGGCACTTATAACACTTGCGGACGTATTCAATGCAGTCACTTTCGAGCGTCATCCAGAAATACCCCATTCTTAGGATTTGGCGTGCCAGGGTATGCCCATTAGAATGGGTCCCGCATACCCCTTAATGAATTTCTGTCAAGATCTGATTGGCTTCGAGTGCATCAACGCAACGAAGTAGAACTCCTTCTGGCCTTTTCTTATACAATGTTCCCCCACTGAGGAAGAAGCTTGTGGCTAGTCGTCGGAGGGTCCATTTTTCACTTTCACTGACTCCATCCGGATATTCTTGTCTTTCTATATATGCCTGAATATCATGGAACCAAGGGAGACCATCGAGCTCTTGTTCAACCATTGAGCAATGAATTTCCATGTTTCTGTATTCCATCCTAGTGGGTTGGAGCGTGACCCCGCAATTGGTATCAAGCATTACTGCCAAGGTAGCCAGAGCGTCGGCGAATGAGTTCTTACATCTTGGCAAGTGATGGAAGTTTATGGACCTGAATTGGCTTGTTAGTTCTGTGAGGAACTTTTGGTATGGGATCAACTTAGGATCCTTGGTTTGCCATTCCCCTTTAGTTTGGTAGATTATCAAGGCCAAATCGCCAAAGACTTCTATTTCTCTGACTTTTAGTCTTATAGCAGCTTGTAGTCCACAAATGCAGGCCTCGTATTCCGCCATGTTATTGGTACATTCGAAATCTAGCTTGATCGCAATTGGAAATTGTTTCCCATCTGGAGATATAAGGACGGCTCTGATCCCATTTCCTAAGACGTTAACTGCCCCATCAAAGAACATCTCCCATGTTTTTGCGCAAGATTCTTCTTCTATTGTATTTAACCCTTCGTCTGGGAACTGATAGTCTGAGACATGCTCTTCGTCCAACGGGTTGCCGGCGAGATAATCGGCTATGGCGCTCCCCTTGACGAATTTTTGGGTGACATGTTTAATGTCGTATTATGCTAGTATTACCTGCCATTTAGAAATTCACCCAGATACATGTGGGCTTTCAAAAATGTATTTCATTGGATCCATCCACGATATGAGGAACGTCTCATAGTAAAGCATGTAGTGTCTTAATCGTCGTACCGTCCATGCAAGAGCGCAGCATGTTTTCTCGACCAAGGTGTATCGTGACTCGTTTGGGTCGAATTTCTTGCTCAGATAATAAATGGCACGTTCCTTTCCTATTGCAGGATTGTATTGTCCTAGGATGGCTCCCATAGATTCCTCTAGGACAGTTAGGTATAATATTAGAGGACTTCCTAGCGTAGGCGGAACTAACACTGGTGGGTTAGTAAGGTATTCTTTTACTGCGTCAAATGCTGACTGACACTCTGCATTCCATTCTAGCGATTGATTCTTCTTGAGAAGCTTAAAGAGGGGCGTGCATGTGGCCGTCACGTTACGAATGAAGCGAGCAATGTAATTTACCTTGCCTAAGAAACTCTGTATCTGCTTCTCTGTGGTGGGGGTGGCATCTCTTTGATAGCTCTAATCTTGTCAGGATCGACTTCGATTCCTTTTCGACTCACAATAAACCTGAGAAGTTTGCCCGACTGAGCCCCAAAGACACACTTATTGGGGTTGAGTCATAGTTTAAATTTTCGGAGTCTATCAAATAGCTTTCTCAAGACTTTGACATGATTTTCCCCTTCTGCAGACTTGGCCACCATGTCGTCTACGTAGACTTCGACTTCTTTGTGAATCATGTCATGGAATGGAACTACCATGGCCCTTTCGTAGGTTGCTCCCGCATTTTTGAGCCCGAATGACATAACTTTATAACAATAGGTCCCCCATTGCGTAATGAAGGTAGTCTTGGCCTTATCCTCAGGGTGCATGAGAATTTGGTTGTAGCCTGAATACCCATCCATGAATGAGTAGCGGAAACTTCCAGCCGTATTATCCACCAACACATCGATGTGCGGTAGTGGGAAATCATCTTTGGGAGAGGCCCTGTTGAGGTCCCTGTAGTCTACACACATTCGTACTTTCTCGTCTTTTTTAGGGACCGGTACTATGTTGGCCATCCATTCTGAATAGACTGATACCTCCAGAAAACCAGCGTCCCATTGTTTTTGTACCTCCTCTTTTATCTTGAGGGACATATCGGGTTTCATGCGTCTTAGTTTTTGCTTCTTCGGTTCCATGTGGGGGAATGTTGGTATTTTGTGGGCTGCAATGGTTGAATCTAGCCCGGTCATATCTTGATATGACCATGCAAATATATCCGAGTATTCCTTTAATAGAGAGATTAATTCTTCCCTTTCCGGATTGTCCACAATTTTTACTTCCTTCTTTTCTTTCTCAGTCCCCAAGTTTATAAGTTCGATTTCTTCTTGGTGTGGGACTATTCCTTTTTCATCTGACTTAACCATTTTGGCAAAGACTGGTGGAGTCTTCTCTTCATCGGGATCATTCTCATTTTGCATATGTTCATTATCCCAATGTTCATAAAAACCAGGAATCGCCGAATGGGGCGGAGTCTCGAAGAATGCTAATTCCCTGAGGGTAAAAAAGAACATGAATTAAGAGGCAAAGGAGAGAACTTTGAAAGAAGAGAGTACATACAAAATTTTAGTAAAATATGCCAGCCATTTCTTATTTAAAAGTTGATAAATGACAATAGATAAGCTCATATGTGTATTATTCTTTGATCTGAGTCTAGAGCTCAACTCTAGATCAATTACAATTCATATTTTACTTGGAACTATTGATTGCCAAGATCCAGTCTGCTTCCCAGTTCTTTTGATCCGCTTCCTCAGTCGCGCGCCATATGAGGGAGTCATCGCATGTTGCTTCTTCTTCTCCAATGGCCGAGACGCAGTTGTCCTTTTTGGCTGGCACGAACCTTTGGGTGAGAGGAACGTTTTCCTTTTGGTCACTTTCATCTTGGGTAGCCTTAGTGTATCCTAATCCGACTAAGGCCTCTCGTTCTTTGGGCTCGATGCATCGTGATATCCCAGTCAGCGCGGGATCCAAATCTCGCCCTTGTTTGTAGCCTTGTCTTGCCATAATTTTGGAAGCTACGCTGTTGATTTGGAAGGTTTCTTTAGGTCGCCTTTCTATTTCCAATCCTTGGAAAGAGGATTCCATAGCCTCTTCGGTACTGTCAATGAAGGGCACGGAAGAGGGATGATCGATCAACATGCTTTATTCCCCTTTGATAGTGATGACTCTTCCTTCTTTGAGGAATTTGATCTTTTGATGGAGAGTAGAGGGTACGGCCTTAGCCTCATGGATCCAGGGCCGCCCTAATAACATAGTATATGCGGCGTCAACTTCCATGAGTTGGAATGCGATGTCGAAGGTGAGGGGCCCTATTTCAATTGGAAGGGTAACTCCTCCCATGGCTTCCCTTCTGGTTCCATCGAAAGCCCGGACAATCATATTGCTTGCATCGATTCGTGTTGATTCTACAGGAAGCTGCTGAAAGGTAGTGACTGGCAAGACTTTCAGGGCTGACCCTCCGTCTATAAGTACTTTTGCTATCGTGAAGCCATAGCATTTCACAGTGATATGCAATGCTTTCATTCCTGGGCTAATCTCTTCTTCAGAGAAAGAAAAGGGTGGAAAGTGAGTGTTTCGGAAACTTGATATTCATTTTTTTTTTGTTTTAGTAAGTTTTCGCTAATGAGTGTTTCGAAAACTTGATATTCATTTTTCTTTCTTTAATCAGTTTTCACCGATGAGTGTTTCAAAAACTTGATATTCATTTTTCTTTTTTAATTAGTTTTGGTCGATTAGTATTTTTAAAACTTGATGTTCATTTTTCTTTTTTTTCATTAGTTCTCGCCGATGAGTGTTTCAAAAAGTTGATATTCATTTTTCTTTGTTTTAATCAGTTTTCACCGATGAGTATTTCGAAAACTTGATATTAATTTTTCTTTTTTTAATAAGTTTTCACCGATGAGTGTTTCAAAAACTTGATATTCATTTTTCTTTTTTAATTAGTTTTGGTTGATGAGTGTTTCGAAAACTTGATATTCATTTTTCTTTTTTTAATCAGTCTTTGCCGATGAGTATTTCGAAAATTTAATATTAATTTTTCTTTTTTTAATCAGTTTTCGCCGATGAGTGTTTCGAAAACTTGTTATTCATTTTTGTTTTTTTATCTGTTTTCACCGATGAGTGTTTCGAAAACTTGATATTCATTTTTCTCTTTCAATTAGTTTTGGTCGATGAGTGTTTCGGAAACTTGATATTCATTTTTCTTTTTTTAATAAGTTTTCACCGACGAGTGTGTCGAAAACTTGATATTTATTTTTCTTTTTTTTTAATCAGTTTTCGCCGATGAGTGTTTCTGAAATGTGATATTCATTTTTCTTTATTGAATTAATTTTCACCGATTAGTGTTTCGAAAACTTGATATTCATTTTTGTTTTTTCAATCATTTTTCGCCGATAAGTGTTTCGAAAACTTGATATTCCTTCTTCTTTTTTTAATCAATTTTCGCCGATGAGTGTTTCGAAAACTTGATATTCATTCTCCTTTTTTAATCTATTTTCGCCGATGAGTGTTTCGAAAACTTGATATTCATCTTTCTTTTTTTAATCAGTTTTCGTCGATGAGTGTTTCGAAAACTTTATATTCAATTTTATTTTTTTTAATCAGTTTTCGTCGGTGAGTGTTTCAAAAACTTGATTGTAATATCCGAGATATTTATTTTTATTATTATCATTATTATTAATTTATTTTTCTTAGGGAAAGAAAAAATAAATTAAATTAAAAAGTTAAAGACTTAAAAAATAAAATGGAAAAGGGAAAGAAATGGGACATTTATAATTTTTCTAGGACCTAAAAGAAAAAGAGGATATAACAAGTAAATAAGTCTTTCAAATATATATATATATATATATATATATATATAGATAATATCTAATAAATATATATATATAATAATAATATAAAATATATATATATATATATATATTAAAATAATTGGGGGGGGGGGGGAAACCGTGACCCCCCATCCCATCCCATTTACACACACACACCCATTAAAATAATTAAGCAGAAGCAAAAAAAAATGAGACCCTCCCCCATTCAGCAAACATAACAAATAAAAAAAAGGAGAGCACAAGCAGCGTGAAACTGGGCACGAAACCGAGAGCTCAAAGAGAAGGAGGAGGAGCACTTGCACGGCGGGAAACGGCCGGAGGGAGGGTTCCTCCGCCGGTGAGGGCCACCGGAGGTCATCTTGACCACCCATTAAGCTCCCCATCCGATTGAATCAAGCTATTGAAGCTCCAATCCTTCAAAACCCCAATTTTTCCAATTTTGGGTATTTTAGGAATTCTTTAATCTCCTCCAACCGGGGCATTCCGGGGTTAAATTTGAGCTTAGTGGATGTTATTGAAAGCTTAGTGAGGTTAAGAATCGAAGTTAAACGGTAGGATTTGACCGGGTATGGAAATCATGGAAATTGGGTTAGGAAATTGCTCTAAAATTCAAAATTGATAGTTTGATGCATGTTTAGGCTTGGATTGGAGTAGTATAAGTGTTGTAATTGCTGGAAATAGACAAGGGAATAAAGCTCGAGTATTTACCGTCTCAACCGGAACCCAATCCGGTGAAAAAGAGGCGAAATACTAAGCCACCGTACAGTAAGGAGCGGTGCGGTGGGTTGGACACCTCGGTCTAGTCCGTGGTGGACATCTAAGAACCGCTAAATTGGTTCCAAGGCTCTAATTATACCCAACTATATTTTTAGATATAATTAAAGAGGTAGAAATTGAGCTTTTACTCGGCTAATAAGGGAGACGGTGGAATGAGTAAACTAAAGCCTCTTTTGAGCCGTGAATTTAATTCTTTTATTAATTAAATACCCATATGAACTCATGAAGGTAAATTTAGAAAAGTGGGAATCTCTAGCCTAAGCTTCTAAAGGTTCTAAATAGCTTAAAAGTGTGAAAGTCGAATATGAAACATTCTGGACTTTCTGAAAGAGCAAATAGGACGACGTAACGAACTAAATGATTAGTTCTAGGAAAATGTCTAGAGGGTGCATGAGCATTAGCACGACACGTGTATGTTAGATGCTTAGTTACATGTTTCTAAAGTTCTTAAATATATGTGTATAGGGCACCACAGAGTGATTGGAGCTTCAGGCACTCCGAGGACTGATTAGGAGGGCCAACGAGGTGAGGGGCTCTCCCATCCCTGCCCCACAGGGTTGGATGACTACGTGGAAATGTGGTTTGCTCTATGTTGTGCAAATTGATATATGAACTATGTCTATCTGAATGTATTTATGTTACGCGTATATGATTAATGTGTAAACAGTGGACGTGCAAACTGTTTATATGTTTATATGTTCATTCTCAAGTGAATATGCGATATTGTGGCTCACCGAGCCTTATATGATACCGTGGGTACAATTGAGTCGGAATTTCATATGTGCGGGCTTATTAATATTAGAAACCCATTTAAATTGATCATCGTGCAAAGGTTTTGACCGTATCGTACATTGAGGAAAACTGAATCTAGGTTTTTAAATGTGAGTGAGAGTGTTGCATAATTGAAACGGGGGAAATCTAGGCCTAACTAAAGAACAAGTATGATATTCAGTTAGTTACAAATAGGACGTCTTTCAAGGTTAATTATGTTAGTTGAGTTTGTTTAGGTTGTTCGGGTAGATCGAGTCGGTCATCCTGGTCGGACAGACAGGATTATGACGTCAGTAAGTATGCCACCTAGTGACCATTAACTTGGTTTAAACTGAGGTCAGACAAGTTGCCGGCTATTACTCTAAGCGTGTCTGGAAGTCAGAAAGTTTCTAGTGTGATCAACTAGGTTCAAACATAAGATTGCATTCGGGCCAGTATTTCTCTTAGCGTAATGCGGGAGACAGAAAGTGAGTGCCTACGTGCACAAGTATGTGTTAACTATGAAACCAAATGATGTATGTTGAGATTGATTTACATGCGGATTAATAAATATGTTAGGAGCATGAATTAGGATTTTACTTGTGAATATGATACATTGATTGCCTGATCATGTTAAAGGTCACAATATAAATCTGCTTCATGCGTATGTGGTTGTGGTTGCTCCCTTCCTCCAGCTGTAGTGGTACCCGCTGCTACGCCAGGGATGGGGGAGCTCCTCACTGAGTCTGTTTGACTCACCCCCTATTTACATGTTTCAGATACAGGTGGTTCAGGCATCGGGAACGCGTCCACTTCTTCTCAAGGAGGCGGACAACTCTGAAGACCGCACGCATAGTCCGTGTGGGTAGTGTATTTTGGTTTATGTAAATAAATCAAGATGTATATGTATATATGACTCCTTTTTGGATGTAGCTTTTGTACATATACAACCGCTGTATATATATATGTTGAACTCTAGTATTGTTGGCTTCATACAGATTAAAGTTAGGTCTTGGTGTTGGGAATTTAGGCTATGATATAGCATAGATCATGTATATTCATATATGACTTCTGCATGCAACTAGGATAGATCACACGCCTTGAGGGGTGTGATCAATATGTAAATTACATATATCTGTGTGTGACTGAATACCTGATTGTATGAAAATATGGCTTCCGTATGTGAATAGGATAGATCACACGCATTGAGGCGTGTGATCAATATGTAAACTATATGCAAGCGTGTGATTGAATATATGTATGACTGTATACAGGAATTCTGCATGTGAATAGGATAGATCACCCGCCCTGAAGCGCGTGATCAATATGTATACTCTATGTATGTGTGAGTGAATATGTGTATATATATAGACTGAAGCGGCGTTGAGCGAGCCGTAGATTGTGAACTACTTAGGTCACCGGAGATGACCATATGTATTATATATTGTTTGTGTTAGAAACGGGTAGTTATAAACATGTGAAAATGTCAATCAGGGATTAGAGGCTTACTTCTCGTGCCGGTCACGGACATCCGATAAGGGGTCGTGACAAACTTAGTATTAGAGCCTGGTTATCTTTAAATTGTATGAAGCCATAGGTCTGACCGGGTGTCGGTTTATGCCTCGTTGTGAACCCGTGCGCAACGTGGGAGTAAAAAGGCACTTGTGGAAGTACCCAGGAAATTGAGTCAGCCATTTCTTTCTACTCTCTTTGATATGAAATATCATTGATATACGTGTATTCATTAGGTGTGGTCCTTGTGCAGTATAGGGATGCCACCGATTACGAGACAGGCTAGGAGTGGAGGGAGAACTCCTGCTGGAATTGATCAAGAGTCAGTTCGGGAGGAGGGAATGCCCACCCGAGGAAGAGGTAGAGGCCGTACCCGAGGCCGAGGTATAGGTCGTGCTCGAGGTCGAGGTAGAGCACAAGTGAGAGGGGAAGAGAGGAGGCAATCACCGGAACCTGAACCTCAAGTAGAGACAGGTGCACCTTCCGTGGCGGAGATGCTCACGGCAGGATTTCAAGAATTAAGAGCAGAAATGACGAGACAAATATAGAGGAAAGTACGCCGGTTAGTAGTCGGCGAGGAAGAACAAGAGAGAGTTCCTAGCAATCAAGAGATGGAGGTTGTTGAGGAAGAGGACAGAGAATGGCAACAACCACAGGAAGTGCCGCATGAGCCGCGGGTAGCACCCAGAGAGCTGCCAATTTCAAAATTTCTGAAGCTTCATCCACCCACTTTCTGCGAAACTAGTGAGAATGAGGATCCGTAGTACTTTGTGAGTGATGTGGTCAGAATTGGGCACATGCTGAGGTGCTCAGGGCATGAGTTAGTGGAATTAGCTTCAATCCAGCTGAGGGGAGCGGCTAGAGTATGGATAGACTCCGTACAGACAAGGTATTCAAGAAGGGTGGCACCGATGACCTGGGAATATTTTCAGAGGGAATTCCTGGGTCGGTTTCTATTTGAAGGCACCAAAGATGCAAAGCGTCAGCAATTCGAGGAGTTGTGGATGACGCCTAACATGACCGTGACAGAGTATGAGTTACTTTTTACGGAACTGGCTCAATTCTCACTTGAGTTAGTTCCTGATGAAGAGGTGAGGGTCAAGAGATTCATACACCGACTCACGGAGCCGTTGTTTACTGCTTTGCTACCACAGAGAAGACAGTTTGAGACTTTAGCTCAAGCCGCAGACTGTGCCAGAATGATTGAAACCGAGAAGAGGTACGGGACGGTGGTTGATCCCAAAGTCAAGTTGATTACGGGCAAGGACAACCAAGGAGGTGGAAGTAAGAAAAGGAAGACTGCAGATGGAGGTGCAAGATATTCAGGGTTCGCAGGAGGACAATCCTCAACTACCACCCATGAAATAGGTACAAGAGGCAATTTTCAAGGGGGACAGAGAGTGCAAGGGGGTGGAAATGTCGATAAAACAAGACCCTAGTGTGCGACTTGCGGCAGATTTCATTTTGGAATATGTCGAAGACTGACAGGTAGGTGTTACAACTGCGGTCAGGTGGGCCACATGGCTAGGGAGTGTCCAAAGAGAAAAGAAGGTACAAGTGTGAGAAGTAATCCGACGCCAAGAGGTACACCTATTTCAGCCCCACCAGTAAGAACCGTACCACCACAGATAGCAAGTACAGGTGCATCTAGAGGTCGTGGTACAGGATCTAGTGGCAGAGGGCCAGGGGCAGTAGGTGGAGGACAAGCGCGGGTGTTTGCACTTTCTCAGCAGGACGCTCATGCATCGAATGCGGTTGTGACAGGTACCCTTATTGTTTGCTCTCTTGAAGCACGAGTTCTATTTGATTCCGGCTCCACTCATTCTTATGTGTCGCATGCATTCGCCTCTAAATTCAACAAAAATCCTTCTAGAATGAAAGAAACAGTACTGGTCTCTACTCCAATGGGAGAATCGGTACAAGTAGAATATGTGGACAAGTCTTACATTGTGGAGGTCGATGGTCATGAGACTGTGGTAGACCTTCGGTTGTTGTGTATGGTTGATCTTGATATGATCCTCAGAATGGATTGGTTGTCGTCTTGCCATGCGGTTGTCGACTGCAGGGCTAAATGTTTGAAGTTCAATATGCCAAACGAGGAACCTTTTGTGATACGGGGTGACGGGGCTGCACCGTATCCAAACTTGATCTCGGCTTTGAAGGCATCCAAGTTACCTGCAAAGGGATGTAAGGGGTACTTGGCTTTGGTCAAGGATACCACGAAGGTAGTACTTTCACTGACGCAGGTACCGGTGGTGTGAGAATTCTTGGATGTGTTTCCAGAAGATTTGCCGGGGTTGCCGCCCGATCGTGAGATTGAATTTGAAATCGAGCTACAACCTGGCACCCAACCTATCTCCACACCACCTTACCGGATGGCTCCGAAAGAGTTGAAGGAGTTACATACACAATTGCAAGAATTGCTTGACAAGGGTTTTATAAGACCCAATTTCTCTCCTTGGGGTGCACCGGTTCTTTCTGTGAAGAAGAAGGACGGATCTTTGCGGTTGTGTATCGATTACCGAAGGCTAAACAAGGTGACGATCCGCAGTCAATACCCATTGCCGAGGATAGATGACCTATTTGATCAATTGCAGGGCGCAAAGCGATTTTCCAAGATTGATTTGCGGTCTGCGTACCATCAATTAAAGATTCGAGAGTCAGATATACCTAAGACTGCATTCCGGACCTGATATGGACATTACGAGTTCTTGGTGATGTCTTTCGGATTAACTAATGCTCCTGCAACGTTCATGGACATGATGAACAGGGTCTTCAAACCATTTCTGGACCGATTTGTCATTGTCTTCATTGATGACATCTTGGTTTATTCTAAGAATTCTGAAGAACATGCAAAACACTTGAGATCAGTCTTGCAGAAGTTGAGAGAAGAGAAACTGTATGCCAAGTTCTCCAAGTGTGAATTCTGGCTTGACAGAGTTGCCTTTTTGGGTCACGTGGTATCATCAGAGGGAATCCACGTTGATCCAAGTAAGGTAGAAGCGGTGAAGAATTGGTCCCAGCCTACCTCAGCTACTGAAATTCGCAGTTTCTTGGGCTTGGCTGGATATTATAGAAGATTTGTGAAGGATTTCTCTAAGGTCGCTGCACCTATGACTAAGTTAACACAGAAGGCGGTGAAGTTTATATGGGATGATAAGTGCGAGCAGAGTTTTTAGAAGTTGAAAGATAGCCTCACTACCGCTCCGGTGTTAGCATTACCTGAAGGCACAGGAGGGTATGTGGTATACTGTGACGTGTCGAGGATCGGGTTAAGGTGTGTCTTGATGCAACATGGCAAGGTGATTGCGTATGCATCACGACAACTGAGGAAACATTAGAAGAATTACCCGACTCACGACCTTGAGATGGCTGCCATAGTGTTTGCTTTGAAAATATGGAGACATTACCTATATGGTGAGACTTATGAGATTTATACAGACTACAAAAGCCTCAATTACACTTTCGAGCAGAAGGACTTGAACTTGAGACAACGTCGATGGTACGGTTAGAGTTATTGAAAGACTACGACTGCACGATCTTGTATCATCCAGGAAAGGCTAATGTGGTAGCCGATGCTCTGAGTCGGAAATCCATGGGCAGTCTTGCTCATATAAGTGAAGAAAGAAGACCGTTGATCAGAGAGTTGCACGAGCTAGAACAAACGGGGAATCAGTTTGAGATTGGGAGTTCTAACTTGCTTTTAGCTCATTTGCAAGCTAAGTCCTCTCTGGTAGAAGAGGTGAAGGGTAGACAGGAGGAAGATACCGACCTCAAGCAAATCAGGGATAAGGTAACTAAAGAGAAAGGGGACGACATCCGATTCTCTATTGATGATTTCGGAGTACTTCGGTTGGAGGGACGGTTGTGTGTTCCCATGGTTGATAACTTGAAAGAAAGAATTCTTGAAGAAGCACACTGGACAGCTTATACAATCCATCTGGGATCTAATAAAATGTATCAAGACCTGAAACAGCTGTATTGGTGGAATGGTATGAAGAGGGATGTTGCAAACTATGTAGCCAGGTGTTTAGTGTGTCAGCAAGTCAAGGCTGAACACCAGAAGCCCGCCGGAACATTACAACAGATAGAAATACCTGAGTGGAAATGGGAGAGGATAACGATGGACTTTGTAACAAGGTTGCCAAGATCACGACATGGATTCGATTCGGTTTGGGTGATAGTGGATCGGATGACTAAGTCCGCACACTTTCTGCCAGTTAAGACCACTTACGGAGTGAGTCAGTATGCGCAGATTTATCTATCAGAAATCCTTAGATTGCACGGAGTGCCAGTGTCCATAATTTCTGATAGAGGGCAATAGTTCACTTCCAGGTTTTGGAAGTCATTGCAGGAAGTGTTGGGAACGAGAGTCGATTTGAGTACTGCGTTCCACCCACAGACTGACGGGCAATCAGAAAGAACCATTCAGATTCTTGAGGACATGCTTCGGGCGTGTATTATGGATTTCGGCGGAAGTTGGGAAAGGTATTTACCTTTGGCTGAGTTTGCATACAATAACAGTTATCAAGCAAGTATTCAAATGGCACCTTTCGAGGCTCTGTACGGTCGTAGGTGCAGATCCCTGATTGGGTGGTTCGAGGTTGGAGAGGCTAGTCTAATCGGCCCAGAATTGCTACAATATGCCTTGCAGAAGGTGAAGTGCATAAGGGAGAGATTACTGACGGCTCAAAGTAGGCAAAAGTCTTATGCAGACAATCGAAGGAGAGAACTTGAGTTTGCCAGTGGTGAACAGGTGTTCTTGAGAATATCGCCGATGAGAGGTGTGATGCGGTTCGGTAAAAAGGGAAAGCTAAGTCCTCAATATATCGGACCGTTTGAAATCCTAGAACGAGTTGGAAATGTAGCGTATCGGTTGGAATTGCCTACGGAATTGGAGGGAGTACATCCTGCTTTTCATGATCAATGCTTCAGAAATATCTTCCCGATCCCTCGCACGTGATTCAATCGCAAGACGTGCAACTGACCGAAAATCTGACATATGAAGAGGAGCCAGTGGAAATCTTAGATCGGCAGTTGAAGAAACTCAGAATGAAAGAGATTCCATTGGTTAAAGTTCTGTGGAGAAACCACTCGACCGAAGAAGCTACATGGGAGGTCGAGGGTGAAATGCGCAGGACGTATCCTCATCTGTTTCAAGACTAAGGTTAGTAGTTTATTTGAAATTCAGGGACCGAATTTCTTAAGGGGGAAGATTGTAATATCCGAGATATTTATTTTTATTATTATCATTATTATTAATTTATTTTTCTTAGGGAAAGAAAAAATAAATTAAATTAAAAAAGTTAAAGAGTTAAAAAATAAAATGGAGAAGGGAAAGAAATGGGATATTTATAATTTTTCTAGGACCTAAAAGAAAAAGAGGATATAACAAGTAAATAAGTCTTTCAAAAAAAAATATATATATATATATAATATATAAATAATATCTAATAAAATATATATATATATTAAAATAATGGGGGGGCAAACCATGACTCCCCATCCCATCCCATTTACACACACACCCATTAAAATAATTAAGCAAAAGCAAAAAAAAAAAAAAAGAGACCCTCCCCCATTCAGCAAACATAACAAATAAAAAAAAAGGAGAGCACCAGCAGCGTGAAACTGGGCACGAAACCGAGAGCTCAAAGAGAAGGAGGAGGAGCACTTGCACGGCGGGAAACGGCCAGAATCACGCCGGAGGGAGGGTTCCGCCGCCGGTGAGAGCCACCGGAGTTCATCTTGACCACCCATTAAGCTCCCCATCCAATTGAATCAAGGTATGGAAGCCCCAATCCTTCAAAACTCAAATTTTTCCAATTTTGGGTATTTTAGGAATTCTTCAATCTCTTCCAATCGGGGCATAACGGGGTTAAATTTGAGTTTAGTGGATGTTATTGAAAGCTTAGTGAGGTTCAGAATCGAAGTTAAACCGTAGGATTTGACTGGGTATGGAAATCATGGAAATTGGGTTAGGAAATTGCTCTAAAATTCGAAATTGATAGTTTGATGCATGTTTAGGCTTGAATTGGAGTAGTATTAGTGTTGTAATTACTGAAAATAGACAAGGGAATAAAGCTCGAGTATTTACCGTCTCAACCGGAACCCAATCCGGTGAAAAAGAGGCGAAATACTAAGCCACCGTACAGTAAGGAGCGGTGCGGTGGGTTGGACACCTCGGTCTAGTCCGTGGTGGACATCTAAGACCCGCTAAATTGGTTCCAAGGCTCTAATTATACCCAACTATATTTTTAGATATAATTAAAGAGGTAGAGATTAAGCTTTTACTCGGCGAATAAGGGAGACGGTGGAATGAGTAAACTAAAGCCTCTTTTGAGCCGTGAATTTAATTCTTTTATTAGTTAAATACCCATATGAACTCATGAAGGGAAATTTAGACAAGTGGGAATCTCTAACCTAAGCTTCTAAAGGTTCTAAATAGCTCGAAAGTGTGAAAGTCGAATATGAAACATTCTGGACTTTCAGAAAGAGCAAATAGGACGACGTAACGAACTAAATGATTAGTTCTTCGAAAATGTCTAGAGGGTGCATGAGCATTAGCACGACACGTGTATGTTAGATGCTTAGTTACATGTTTCTAAAGTTCTTAAATATATGTGTATAGGGCACCACAGAGTGATTGGAGCTTCAGGCACTCCGAGGACTGATCAGGAGGGCCAACGAGGTGAGGGGCTCTCCCATCCCTGCCCCACAGGGTTGGATGACTACGTGGAAATGTGGTTTGCTCTATTTTGTGCAAATTGATATATGAACTATGTCTATCTGAATGTATTTATGTTACGTGTATATGATTAATGTGTAAACAGTGGACGTGCAAACTGTTTATATGTTTATATGTTCATTCTCAAGTGAATATGCGATATTGTGGCTCACCGAGCCTTATATGATACCGTGGGTAGGATTGAGTCGGAATTTCATATGTGAGGGTTTATTAATAATAGAAACCCATTTAAATTTATCATCGTGCAAAGGTTTTGACCGTATGGTACATTGAGGAAAACTGAATCTTGGTTGTTAAATGTGAGTGAGAGTGTTGCATAATTGAAACTGGGGAAATCTAGGCCTAACTAAAGAACAAGTATGATATTAAGTTAGTTACAAATAGGACGTCCACTACTAGAAAAACTGCTATTAGTGACCGCTATTTGTGACTGACATAAAATCAGTCACTAAAATCATGAAATACTAACTGATTTGTGACTAACGTAAAAATCAGTTAGTAAATTCTTAAAACTCCTAAAATTAGTGACTGAAATGTCAGTTACAAATTATCAGTCACTAAGTAGTTACTAATCAGTCAATTTTCAGTCAAAAATACACTTAATTAAAAAAATTATTTAATCATAAAAAAGCATAAATTTAGTGACTGAATTATATTTTTTTAAAAAAAAACTAAATTAAAAAAAAAAATTTTGGCTCCAAATGAAATTTTTGGCTCTCTGCTCCACAAAACAAAAATTTTAGTCGACGCCTTGCCCTAACGCTGAAGCACAAATCCACACCTTGCCCTAACGCTGAATCGACGCTCTTCTCCTCCTCGTCTTCTCCAGCATCGTTCACTACACCGTTCGACGCTCTTCTCCTCCTCGTCTCCTCCTCGTCCTCTTCGTTCTCAGCCTCTCCGATTCTTGCATCACTGTAAGTGCATTGCATTCTTCCGTTTTTTTGTTTATGTGTTGTGAGAAATTCATTCAACTCTATTACATCTTTCTCTTCCCTTCTTCTTCAAATCAAAATTCTCTTGTATAATTAAGAAGCCCATACTGCAGACATTGATATCTCGCTTTCCTTTGCCATCCAGCGCTTACGTTAAGCAACACACACAATGCTCAAACCGTAGTCGGTTCAAAGCTCAGAACCTTGGTTTGTGCGTTGACTTGACATCTTCACATCCGTCTCTTTAGGTAATATAATTATTAAAGTGGGAGACAGTTTATACTTTATATGCCTTCTTACTCATTGCTCATCATAATCCAGTATCCACAATGATCTGTTCATATGTATTAGAGTTTTGACTTTTCCGGAGTGAAATACTTTCTGTTCTTATAGGTAGAATGGTTAGCAGCATTAAATTAGTTCATTTGCTGTGAATTGCTACTGTTTGCTTAATCCGTGTGCTTTCTTTCCAGTTGTTACCATTTGAGTCATATAACATTTGGAGGGAAGCATATGTTCACACTTTGTGCTCATCATTTTTATTACTGCCTTGTTATCTACATTTTCCTTGTTCATAACCTCCTCTTGATGATAGAAAATTCTTCAATAATCGCAATTTAAGGCAAACTTATATATTGTGTTCCAGAGTGATGGGTGGATTTGCTTTTGTCCAAAAATCTTTATGAACTTTGATGTATTGGTTAATCATGCCTTAGTGAGTAGCCAAGAAACTCCTATCTCATATCTAAAATAATGATTAAGGTTTTGTAGAAAGGAAGCTTAGAAAAGTTGAACACTCTTCACAGGGTAAATAAGTGTGTTTTTCCCCTTATGAAAGGCTTCAAGTTAGTTTTGCAATATTTGCTTTGAAAATGAAGTGTTCAATTCTGGTACAAAACATTATGCTGAGGGCGATGAAGGGGGTGGGGTATTCCTTACTTGGACCAAGATTGGGATTTGGGAGGTCATTGTTAAATACATTGTGGATATATATATGTTACTCCTTCCTTGCTATTAATAATATATATTACTTTTCATATCATTAATTTTTTAAAGGGTAAAATTAAAACTCCATAATGCAAAAAATAACCCAAAAGCAAGAATGAAATTTGAGGGAAAACCTCAAAATATAAAGAGCTGAACAAGAAGAGAAGCTAGCTCAAACATTGACGAGCCCTGGTTGAAGCTTTCAATAAGAGAAAAGTACATAAATTCATGTTTGGTAACATAATTTATGCACCAAACGATAAAACCAAATCTTTGTTAATAATTATTTTAGTCAATTCTAAAGATCATCACAAATAAATTTAATCAAATCATTGATGCGCCCAGTCAAATTATACATGAACAGAATTCAAATTGAACACCAGTACAAAACTATTTCATTCAGTACATCTCGACCGATCCAAAACCCTTGTTGTATCTACCGTAGACATGCTGGAGAAAAGACTATTGCCTTTGACCCAAGGAAGCTTCTATGGCTTGGTTCTGCTGCAGAACCATGGTTCTGGTTCTTGGTTCTGCAGCAGAAGTTCTGCTGCAGCAGCCATGGTTCTGCTGCAGAACCAGTTCCATGGTCTGGTTCTGCTGTAGAACCATGGCTTGGTTCTGCTGCAGAACCAGAAATGATTAATTATGTTAGTTGAGTTTGTTTAGGTTGTCAGGGTAGATCGAGTCGGTCATCCTGGTCGGACAGATAGGATTATGACGTCAGTAAGTATGCCACCTAGTGGCCATTACCTTGGTTTAAACTGAGGTCAGACAAGTTGCCGGCTATTACTCTAAGCGTGCCTTGGAGTCGGAAAGTTCCTAGTGTGATCAACTAGGTTCGAACATAAGATTGCCTTCGGTCCAGTATTTCTCTTAGCATAATGTGGGAGACAGAAAGTGAGTGCCTACGTGCACAAGTATGTGTTAACTATGAAACCAAATGATGTATCTTGAGATTAATTTACATGCGGATTAACAAATATGTTAGGAGCATGAATTAGAATTTTACTTGTGAATATGATACATTTTTCGTTGGTGAGTGTTTCGAAAACTTGATATTCATTTTTCTTGTTTCAGTAAGTTTTCGCTAATGAGTGTTTCGAAAACTTGATATTAATTTTTCTTTTTTTAAATCAGTTTTCGCCGATGAGTGTTTCGAAAACTTGATATTCATTATTCTCTTTCAATTTTTTTTGGTCGATGAGTGTTTCGAAAACTTGATATTCATTTTTCTTTTTTTAATAAGTTTTCACCGATGAGTGTGTTGAAAACTTTATATTTATTTTTTTTTAATCAATTTTCGTCGATGAGTGTTTTTGAAATGTGATATTCATTTTTCTTTATTTAATTAATTTTCACCGATGAGTGTTTCGAAAACTTGATATTCATATTTTTAATCATTTTTCGCCGATGAGTGTTTCGAAAACTTGATATTCATTTTTCTTTTTTTAATCAGTTTTCGCCGATGAGTGTTTCAAAAACTTGATATTCATTTTTCTTTTTTAATCTATTTTCGCCGATGAGTGTTTCGAAAACTTGATATTCATTTTTCTTTCTTTTAATCAGTTTTCGCCAATGAGTATTTCGAAAACTTTATATTCATTTTTCTTTTTTAATTAGTTTTTGCCGATGAGTATTTCGAAAACATGATATTAATTTTTCTTTTAAATCATTTTTCGCCAATAAATGTTTCGAATACTTAATATTCTTTTTTTCTTTTTTAATTAGTTTTGGTCGATGAGTGTTTCGAACACTTGATATTCATTTTTATTTTTTTAATAAGTTTTCGCCGATGAGTGTTTCGAATACTTGATATTCATTTTTCTTTTTTTTTTAATCTGTTTTCACCGATGAGTGTTTCGAAAACTTGATATTTATTTTTCTCTTTAAATTAGTTTTGGTCAATGAGTGTTTCGAAAACTTGATATTCAGTTTTCTTTTTTAATTAGTTTTGGTCAATGAGTGTTTCGTAAACTTCATATTCATTTTTCTTTTTTTAATCAGTTTTTTCCGATGAGTATTTCCAAAACTTAATATTAATTTTTCTTTTTTTAGTCAGTTTTCGCCGATGAGTGTTTCGAAAACTTGATATTCATTTTTCTCCTTCAATTAGTTTTGGTCGATGAGTGTTTCGAAAACTTGATATTTATTTTTCTTTTTTTAATAAGTTTTCACCGATGAGTGTGTCGAAAACTTTACTTTTATTTTTCTTTTCTTAATCAGTTTTCGTCGATGAGTGTTTTGAAAACTTTATATTCATTTTTAGTTTTTTAATCAATTTTCGTTGGTGAGTGTTTCGAAAACTTAATATTAATTTGTCTTTTTTTAGTAAGTTTTCGCCGATGAGTGTTTCGAAAACTTGATATTCATTTTTCTTTTTTTTAATTAGTTTTCGTCGGTGAGTGTTTCGAAAACTTGATATTAATTTTTCTTGTTTTAGTAAGTTTTCGCTAATGAGTGTTTCGAAAACTTGATATTAATTTTTCTTTTTTTAATCAGTTTTCGCCAATGAGTGTTTCAAAAACTTGATATTCATTTTTCTTTTTTTTAAACAGTTTTCACCGATGAGTGTTTCTGTAATACCCGGGAATTTTTTTTTCTAAAACTTTAAAATAAAATAAAAGGGAAAGAAAGGAAGTAGAAAATAAATTTTTAGGATTTAATTCAGGACCTAAGAAATTGGAAACCTGAATTAAATAGAGAAAATGGATAAAATTGGAGATATTTTTCAGCCTTACCTATTTAATATTATTATTATTATTATATATTGAAAAATAAAAGAAAATAAAAAGAAAAAGAAAAGAAGTAGGAAATTAAACCAAAAATAAGTTTTAATTATATTTAGTAAATTATTAATTATTAGTTATTTTATTATTTATTTATTTATTTTATTATATATATATATATATATTAAAAAATTTTAGTTAATTATTTTAAAAAAGGGGAGGGGGTATGCGTGTATTCATAAAGAAAGAAAGGAAAAAGGCATAAGGAAATAAAGAAAGAGACGGATAGAAAGAAAGAAGGAAGAAGAAAGAAAGAAGAGAGAGAGGAAGAAGAGGCGTGGAGGAGAAGAAGAAGAAGAGTTGGGGTTCGCCAGAAAAGTGACCGGGGAGAGCTAGTTGACGCCGAAAAAAGTCACCGGAGCTCGGGTACAACGTCTCGTACACCTTCCACCAATCGAATCAAAGGTTGGTAACCCTAATTTCATTCGAAAACCTCAATTTCTTCATTTCAAGGGATTTCGAGGGTAGATTGAGACCTAGGAAGTGTTCTTGAACACTTAGTTGGGGTAAGAATCGAGACTATACCCTCGGGTTTAGCCGAATTCGAATTTTGAAGGATTTGGGGTTTAAATTCTAATTATTCATAAATTGGAAAAATTGTGATAATTAGGATTGAGCTTGGATTTGAGTAAATAGGCTTGGATTGGAATTATTGAAATTATATTGTTGAAATATTAGCTGAACAAGACCCGTGAAGAGCTGGCCCGAGGTTACTAATGTGGAACCTTGACGTTAACGTGCCGGGTCCCTGCTCGGATTGCCCAATTACACTTTAAGGGTGATATTGAGGGCTCCAAACCTCTTCTTTTCAAACTTAAACACCCTAGAATAATTCTAAAAAAAGTTATCAAGCTTCCAGAATTATTTTAGATACTTTCTTGTTTCTCAAGAATGGAAACTTGCGGAACAATAAAGTCCAAATTTTAAAGTGACAACTTTATTTCTTCGTAATTATTAGGAAACCTTAAGTAGAATAATTTAAAAGTATATTGAGGTTTAGTAACTCAAATCCAAGGCTCCAAAATCAATCCAAGGTGAGCAATAATTGTTCGAAACCAAGTGTGAAGCACTTGAAACTCTCATGGAAGAGAGGGAAGACGGATAAGACCAAGAACTCGGTTCTTGGCGACGTCTAGGTGCATTTTTAGGCACAAGCATATCATATGTATATGAGTTGAATATAGTTAAGATTGTTAACCACGTGAATGCACTTGTTAGGAAACCACGATTCGTCCGAAGCGGGAGTTACTCCAGGACAAACGCAAGGGAGCCGTCCAGGTGAGGGGTTTCCCATCCTTGCCCTACAGGGTTGATTGAGGATGTGGATTTGTGGTTTGCCTACTTGCCTATTTATAAGAATTATTTAGTGGTTACCATGCTGTTATTGTTCCTAAACTGTTATCTATGAAAGTATTTGTATATGTGTGTTTGACTACAAGTAAAGAGGTACTAGAGGGTATCCATGTGTTGACATGAGCTACGCCGAACAGTACAAGTAAGGGGGTAAGTTGTTGATTGAGTCCAAGGTTTGTTTTACCCTATTAATTAGAAACTCATTAAAGAAATCGTATAGAAGTTGTTATTTTAATTTTAGTTAATTATTTTAAAAAAGGGGAGGGGGTATGCATGTATTCATAAAGAAAGAAAGGAAAAACGCATAAGGAAAGAAAGAAAGAGACGACTAGAAAGAAAGAAGGAAGAAGAAAGAAAGAGAGAGAAAGAAGAGAGAGAGGAAGAAGAGGCGTGGAGGAGAAGAAGAAGAAGAGTTGGGGTTCGCCGGAAAAGTGACCGGGGAGAGCTAACCGACGCCGGAAAAAGTCACCGGAGCTCGGGTACAACGTCTCCTACACCTTCCACCAATCGAATCAAAGGTTGGTAACCCTAATTTCATTCGAAACCCTCAATTTCTTCATTTTAAGGGATTTCTTCGATCCACCTTCGATTGGATTGTTTCGAGGGTAGATTGAGACCTAGGAAGTGTTCTTGAACACTTAGTTGGGGTAAGAATCGAGACTATACCCTCGGGTTTAGCCGAATTCAAATTTTGAAGGATTTGGGGTTGAAATTCTAATTATTCATAAATTGGAAAAATTGTGATAATTAGGATTGAGCTTGGATTTGAGTAAATAGGCTTGGATTGGAATTATTGAAAATTATATTGTTGAAATATTAGCTGAACAAGACCCATGAAGAGCTGCCCTGAGGTTACTAATGTGGAACCTTGACGTTAACGTGCCGGGTCCCTGCTCGGATTGCCCAATTACACTTTAAGGGTGATATTGAGGGCTCAAAACCTCTTCTTTTCAATCTTAAACACCCTAGAATAATTCTAAAAAGAGTTATCAAGCATCCAGAATTATTTTAGATACTTTCTTGTTTCTCAAGAATGAAAACTTGCGGAACAATAAAGTCCAAATTTTAAAGTGGCAACTTTATTTCTTCGTAATTATTAGGAAACCTTAAGTAGGATAATTTAAAAGTATATTGAGGCCAAGGCTCTCAAGGAAGAGAGGGAAGACGGATAAGACCAAGAACTCGATTCTCGGCGACGTCTAGGTGCATTTTTAGGCACGAGCATATCATATGCATATGAGTTGCATATAGTTAAGATTGTTAACCACGTGAATGCAATTGTTAGGAAACCACGATTCGTCCGGAGCGAGAGTTACTCCAGGACAAACGCAAAGGAGCCGTCCAGGTGAGGGGTTTCCCATCCTTGCCCTACAGGGTTGATTGAGGATGTGGATTTGTGGTTTGTCTACTTGCCTATTTGTAAGAATTGTTTAGTGGTTACCATGCTGTCGTTGTTCCTAAACTGTTATTTATGAAAGTATTTGTATATATGTGTTTGACTACAAGTAAAGAGGTACTAGAGGGTATCCATGTGATGACATGAGATACGACGAACAGTACAAGCAAGGGGGTAAGTTGTTGATTGAGTCCAAGGTTTGTTTTACCCTATTAATTAGAAACTCATTAAAGAAATCGTATAGAAGTTGTTAGTAAACGTCGACGTTTCACGGTAATTGAACTTAGGGAAGTCCTTAGAGCTAGGTTATGATCTAAACCAAGGGTTTGGGAACAATATGAGGATTAATACGATTTCTTAATTGATTAGTGAGTCGTAGGGGTGTTCACACTACTTAGGTAAAGTCAGTTTAGGACAGTAATGGGTAGATAGAGTCAGGATCCCAGCTGAAAGCTTGGAAAGAGAAACAAATTAAAACGATTGCCCGTTGAGGCCATTGCCCTAGCCTGGCACTAGGGTCAGTTAAACATTAAAAGAATTTGCCCGTTGAGGCCATTGCCCTAGCCTAGTACTAGGGTCAGTTAAAGAGTACAGCATTTGCCTGTTGAGGCCATAGCCCTAGCCTGACACTAGGGTCAGTAAAGATTTGCCCGTTGAGGCCATTGCCCTAGCCTAGCACTAGGGTCAGTTAAACATTAAAAGAATTTGTCCGTTGAGGCCATTGCCCTAGCCTGGTACTAGGGTCAGTTAAGTGATTTACAATTTTTTTATTATATGTTAAAAATGTTATTGCTTGTTTACGAGAAGCATGATAGAAAAGCATGTCCGTAGGTTTATCTGTGATTTTAATGTTATATTAATATTGTCTGATCGTAATATAACATTTGATAAACTGGACTTTCATGCGCATGTGATTGTGGGTGTTTCCCTTTCCCTAGCTGTAGTGGTACCCACCGCTACGCCGAGGATGGGAAGCTCCTCACTGAGTCTGTTTGACTCACTCCCTTTGCTTCAATGTCCCAGATACAGGGATCGGGCAGGCATCGACGTCCGGACAGTGATACGGACATCAGACCATCCTTACGCTCTTGTTCGCATGGGTGGACTCCTTTGGTTATTTTGATTTCTCTTGTTGTACATATTTTAAAGTTGTAAGAGTTGTATATATATATTTACAGCTTTTGATATGTACCTACTCTAGAATTGTCCGCTTCACATGTACTTAAACACAGGGTCCAGTTGGGGATAAACTAGGATATATGTTTGAGTATATAAACTTCTGCATGTGAATAGGATAGATCGTACGCATTGAGGCGTACGGTCAATATGATATGGATATATATTATGTGTGCTTGCTGCATGTGAATAGGATAGATCGTACGTATTGAGACGTACGGTCAATACGATATTAATATTTACATATGAGTGCTGATAATATATCTATACACTGGATTGAGCTGAAGCGGTATTGAGCGAACTGCGGATTGCAGGTTAATTAGGCCACCTGTGAGGTGTGGCCACTAGTATGATATATATATATATATATATATATATATATATATATATATATATATATATATATATATTGATTGTATAGCAGGGTAATTATAATCATGTTTACAGGATAAGGCTTACGGGTTTAGAGGTAAAAGTCTATTCCCGTGCCGGTCACGTACTCCCGATTTGGGGTCGAGACAGTTTCGAAAACTTGATATTCATTTTTCTTTTTTAATTAGTTTTGATCAATTAGTGTTTCGAAAACTTGATATTCATTTTTCTTTGTTTTAATCAGTTTTCGCCGATGAGTGTTTCGATAACTTGATATTCATTTTTCTTTCTTTTAATCAGTTTTCACCGATGAGTATTTCGAAAACTTGATATTAATTTTTCTTTTTTTAATCAGTTTTCGTCGGTGAGTGTTTCGAAAACTTCATATTCATTTTTCTTTTTTAATAAGTTTTCACCGATAAGTGTTTTGAAAACTTGATATTCATTTTTCTTTTTGAATTAGTTTTGGTCGATGAGTGTTTCGAAAACTTGATGTTCATTTTTCTTTTTCATTTAGTTTTGGTCGATGAGTGTTTCGTAAATTTCATATTCATTTTTCTTTTTTTAATCAATTTTTGCCGATGAGTATATTGAAAACTTAATATTAATTATTCTTTTTTAGTCAATTTTCGCCGATGAGTGTTTCGAAAACTTGATATTCATTTTTCTTTTTTTTAATCTGTTTTCACCGATGAGTGTTTCGAAAACTTCATATTCATTTTTCTCTTTCAATTAGTTTTGGTCGATTAGTGTTTCGAAAACTTGATATTCATTTTTCTTTTTTTAATAAGTTTTCACCGATGAGTGTGTCGAAAACTTGATATTTATTTTTCTTTTTTTTATTCAGTTTTCGCCGATGAGTGTTTCAAAAACTTTATATTCATTTTTATTTTTTTTAATCAGTTTCCGTCGGTGAGTGTTCCGAAAACTTGATATTAATTTTTCTTTTTTTAGTAAGTTTTCGCCGATGAGTGTTTCGAAAACTTGATATTCATTTTTCTTTTTTTTAATCAGTTTTCGTCGGTGAGTGCTT
The DNA here is from genome assembly GCA_014851425.1 of Senna tora. NCBI lineage: Eukaryota > Viridiplantae > Streptophyta > Magnoliopsida > Fabales > Fabaceae > Senna > Senna tora. The sequence continues at coordinate 26,727,718 of CM026262.1, forward strand.
CAAAAACTTGATATTCATTTTCTTTTTTTAATCAATTTTCGGCGATGAGTGTTTCGAAAACTTGATATTCTTTTTTCTTTTTTTAATCAGTTTTCACCGATGAGTGTTTCGAAAACTTGATATTCATTTTTCTTTTTTAATTAGTTTTGATCGATGAGTGTTTCGTAAACTTCATATTCATTTTTCTTTTTTTAATCAGTTTTTGCCGATGAGTATATCGAAAACTTAATATTAATTATTCTTTTTTAGTCAGTTTTCGCCGATGAGTGTTTCGAAAACTTGATATTCATTTTTCTTTTTTTTAATCTGTTTTCACCGATGAGTGTTTCGAAAACTTGATATTCATTTTTCTCTTTCAATTAATTTTGGTCGATTAGTGTTTCGAAAACTTGATATTCATTTTTCTTTTTTTAATAAGTTTAGACCGATGAGTGTGTCGAAAACATGATATTTATTTTTCTTTTTTTATTCTGTTTTCGCCTATGAGTGTTTCAAAAACTTTATATTCATTTTTATTTTTTTAATCAGTTTTCGTCGGTGAGTGTTTCGAAAACTTGATATTAATTTTTCTTTTTCTAGTAAGTTTTTGCCGATGAGTTTTTCGAAAAGTTGATATTAATTTTTCTTTTTTTAATCAGTTTTCGTTGGTGAGTGTTTCGAAAACTTCATATTCATTTTTCTTTTTTTAATAAGTTTTCTCCGATAAATGTTTCGAAAACTTGATATTTATTTTTCGTTTTTAATTAGTTTTGGTCGATGAGTGTTTCGAAAACTTGATATTCATTTTTCTTTTTTAATTAGTTTTGGTCGATGAGTGTTTCGTAAACTTCATATTCATTTTTCTTTTTTTAATCAGTTTTTGCCGAGGAGTATTTGAAAACTTAATATTAATCTTTCTTTTTTTAATCATTTTCCCCGATGAGTGTTTCGAAAATTTGATATTCATTTTTCTTTTTTTAGTAACTTTTGGCTAATGAGTGTTTCCAAAACTTGATATTAATTTTTATTTTTTTAATATGTTTTCGCTGATGAGTGTTTAGAAAACTTGTTATTCATTTTTCTTTTTTTATCAGTTTTCGTCGGTGAGTGTTTCGAAAACTTGATATTTATTTTTCTTGTTTTAGTAAGTTTTCGCTAAAGAATGTTTCGAAAACTTGATATTAGTTTTTCTTTTTTTAATCAGTTTTCGCCGATGAGTATTTCGAAAACTTGATATTCATTTTTCTTTTTTTTTTTAATCAGTTTTCGTCGGTGAGTGATTCGAAAATTGATATTCATTTTTCTTGTTTTAGTAAGTTTTCACTAATGAGTGTTTCAAAACTTGATATTAATTTTTCTTTTTTAATCAGTTTTCGCCGATAAGTGTTTTGAAAACTTGATATTCATTTTTCTTTTTTTTAATCAGTTTTCACCGATGAGAGTTTCAAAAACTTGATATTCATTTTTCTTTTTTAATTAGTTTTCACCGATAAGTGTTTCGAAAACTTGATATTCATTTTTCTTTTTTTAATCAGTTTTCGCCGATGAGTGTTTAGAAAACTTGATATTCATTTTTCTTTTTTTTAATCAGTTTTCACCGATGAATATTTCGAACACTTGATATTAATTTTTCTTTTTTTAGTCAGTTTTCGTCGATGAGTATTTCGAAATCTTAATATTCATTTTTCTTTTTTTAGTCAGTTTTCGCCGATGAGTGTTTCGAAAACTTTATATTCTTTTTTCTTTTTTTTTAATCAGTTTTCACCGATAAGTGTTTCGAAAACTTGATTATCATTTTTTATTTTTTAATTAGTTTTCACCGATAAGTGTTTCGAAAACTTGATATTCATTTTTCCTTTTTAATTAGTTTTGGTCGATGAGTGTTTCGAAAACTTGATATTCATTTTTCTTTTTTAATTAGTTTTCGTCGGTGAGTGTTTCGAAAACATGATATTAATTTTTCTTTTTTTAGTAAGTTTTCGCCGATGAGTGTTTCGAAAAGCTTATATTCATTTTTCTTTTTTTAATCAGTTTTCATCGATGAATGTTTCGAAAACTTGATATTCATTTTTCTTGTTTTAGTAAGTTTTTGCTAATGAATGTTTCGAAAACTTGATATTAATTTTTCTTTTTGTAATCAGTTTTCGCCGATGAGTGTTTCGAAAACTTGATATTCATTTTTCTTTTTTTAATCAGTTTTCGCCGATGAGTGTTTCGAAAACTTGATATTCATTTTTCTTTTTTTTAATCAGTTTTCACCGATGAGTGTTTCGAAAACTTGATATCCATTTTTCTTTTTTAATTAGTTTTGGTCGATGAGTGTTTCGAAAACTTTATATTCATTTTTCTTTTTTAATTAGTTTTGGTCGATGAGTGTTTCGAAAACTTGATATTCATTTTTCTTTTTTTAATCAGTTTTTGCCGATGAGTTTTTCGAAAACAATATTAATTTTTCTTTTTTTAATCATTTTCGCCGATGAGTGTTTCGAAAACTTAAAATTCATTTTTCCTTTTTAATTAGTTTTGGTCGATGAGTGTTTCGAAAACTTGATATTCATTTTTCTTTTTTAATTAGTTTTGGTCGATGAGTATTTCGAGAACTTGATATTCATTTTTCTTTTTTTAATCAGTTTTTGCCGAAGAGTGTTTCGAAAACTTGATATTCATTTTTCTTTTTTAATTAGTTTTGGTCGATGAGTGTTTCGAAAACTTCATATTCATTTTTCTTTTTTTAATCAGTTTTCGCTAATAAATGTTTCGAAAACTTGATATTCATTTTTTCTTTTTTTTAATCAGTTTTCACCGATGAGTATTTCATAAACTTGATATTAAATTTTCTTTTTTTAATCGGTTTTCGTCGGTAAGTGTTTCGAAAACTTCATATTCATTTTTCTTTTTTTAATAAGTTTTCACCGATAAGTGTTTCGAAAACTTGATTTTTATTTTTCTTTTTTAATTTGTTTTGGTCGATGAGTGTTTCGAAAACTTGATATTCATTTTTTTTTTTAATTAGTTTTGGTCGATGAGGTTTCGTAAATTTCATATTCATTTTTCTTTTTTTAATCAGTTTTTTGCCGATGAGTATTTCGAAATTTAATATTTATTTTTTCTTCTTTTAGTCAGTTTTTCGCCGATGAGTGTTTCTAAACTTGATATTCAATTTTCTTTTTTTTAATCTCTCACCGATGAGTGTTTCGAAAACTTGATATTCATTTTTCTCTTTCAATTAGTTTTGGTCGATGAGTGTTTCGAAAACTTGATATTCATTTTATTTTTTTTAATAAGTTTTCACCGATGAAAGTGTCGAAAACTTGATATTTATTTTTCTTTTTTTAATCACTTTTCGCCGATGAGTGTTTCGAAAACTTAATATTCATTTTTATTTTTTTTAATCAGTGTTCGTCGGTGAGTGTTTCGAAAACTCGATATTCATTTTTCTTTTTTTAATAAGTTTTCACCGATGAGTGTTTCGAAAACTTGATATTCATTTTTCTTTTTTAATTAGTTTGGGTCGATGAGTGTTTCGAAAACTTGATATTCATTTTTCTGTTTTATTTAGTTTTGGTTGATGAGCGTTTCGAAAACTTGATATTCATTTTTCTTTTTTAATCATTTTCGCCGATGAGTGTTTCGAAAACTTGATATTCATTTTTCTTTTTTAGTAAGTTTTCGCTAATGAGTGTTTCGAAAACTTGATATTAATTTTTCTTTTTTTAATAAGTTTTCGCTGATGAGTGTTTCGAAAACTTGATATTCATTTTACTTTTTTTTAATAAGTTTCCGTCGGTGAGTGTTTCGAAAACTTGATATTTATTTTTCTTTTTTTAATCATTTTTCACCGATGAGTGTTTCGAAAACTTGATATTCATTTTTCTTTTTTAATTAGTTTTCATCGATTAGTATTTCGAAAACTTGATATTCATTTTTCTTTTTTTAATCAGTTTTCGCCGATGAGTGTTTTGAAAACTTGATATTCATTTTTCTTTTTTTTAATCAGTTTTCACCGATGAGTATTTCGAACACTTGATCTTAATTTTTCTTTTTTTAGTCAGTTTTCGTCGGTAAGTGTTTCGAAAACTTCATATTCATTTTTCTTTTTTTAATAAGTTTTCACCGATATGTGTTTTCGAAAACTTGATATTCATTTTTCTTTTTTAATTAGTTTTGGTCGATGAGTGTTTCGAAAACTTGTGTCATGACCCCGATTTGGAGGACCCTAACTTATGCGTATCCTTCCTCGGACACTTGACTTACTCGAATATAACACTCTACTTGAGTGTTTCACATACTTGGATTTGAGTCTTAGACCTCTATCTAATTTGTATTCGCATCTAAGGAAGCTTATCTAGCTTGGTTGGAAGGAATCCTAATTTTAGGGAGGTCTAAGCATTTTGATCCAACTTGTGTTCCTACTTGGGTTCTAAGAAATCTAGTTTTTAAACCCCAATATACCTCTGTTTATCCCTACTTAAGGTTTCGAAATATTTATGAGGGTGAGAAGGTTGAAATTTTAGAAATTGGATTTCATTGTTCCGCAAGCTTCCACTCTTGGGAAACAAGAAAGTACCTAAATTAATTCTTGATGCTGGATAGCATATTTAGAATTATTCTAGGGTGTTTAAGATTGAAAAGAAGAGGTTTGGAGCCCTCAACATCACCCTTAAAATGTATTTGGGCAACCCGAGCAGGGACCCGGGACGTTAACGTCAAGGTTCAACCTTAGTAACCTCAGGCCAGCTCTTCACGGGTCTTGTTCAGCTAATATTCCAACCATATAATTTTAATAACACCAATCCAAGCCTAATTACTCAAATCCAAGCTTAATCCTAATTATCAACAATTTCCCCAATTTATAAATAATTAGAATTTTAACCCTAAATCCTTCCAAATTCGAATTTGGGCAAATCCGGAAATATAATTTCGATTCCTACCCCAACTAAGTGTTCAAGAACACTTTCTAGGTCTCAATCTACCCTCGAAACAACCCAATCGAAGGTGGATCGAAGAAATCCCTAAAAATGAAGAAATTGGGGTTGCAACCTTTGATTCGATTGGTGGAAGGTGTAGGAGATGTTGTAGTAGAACTCCGGTGGTCGTTTCCGGCGTTGGACCGCCCTTCTCCAACCGATTTCCGACGAAATCCCCCTCTTCCCCTTCTTCCTCATCTTCTTCTCGACGCCCTCTCTCTCTCACTCACAAACTCTCTCTCTTTTTCTCTCATGCTCTCTCTCTCTCTCTCTCAATCATGCTTTCTTTCTCTCTTTTTCTCTTTTTATTCTTTCTACCTAACTACCCCACGTCTACTTTTCCAATTCATTTAATAATAATAATAAAATAATCATTATAATGAATAAATAAAATAATTATAATTAAAATAAAATAATTAATAATTAATAATTAAATAATTAAATACTAAATAATAAATAAATATAATTAAAATTAAATTAATTAATAATTTAATATATCATAAATAATATGTATTTTTAATTTAATCACTATCCCTATTTAATTCAGATTTTCAGTTTCTTAGGTCCCGAATTAAATCCTAAAATTATTTTCTATTTCTTTTTCCTTCCCTTTTATTTTATTTTAAACTTTGAATTTTTTTTTGGGTATTACAATTTTTGAAAATAAAAATTTCCTTTCCGGTTTCTTTTTTAACTTTCATACTTCTTCTATATTCTTTTTTTTTAAAGGTTTTAATTCTAGCCCCGGAATAAATCATTCTTAAATCCTCGAAATTTTCCTGGGGTATTACATTTTTCCCCCCTTAAGAAATTCGGTCCCCGAATTTCATCTCCTTCGTGAGGTGTTGGCTTGTTGCCCTCCCTTGGCTCAATTTCATCTATGGTTTCCTTCAATGTGGATGTTTTTTTTTTACCGTTTTACCCTACAGTTCATCTTTCTTTCCTAGAGACTCAAGGTCTCTTTCTGGTTTCTACATATTCTTTCTGTGATCGTTGGTATTTCTAGTTTCGTAGTTAACCACTCCTCCGCAAGGTGTTAACCGATAGACTCCATCTGTCGTCGTATCCTTCCCCGAGGATACCTAACTTTCCTAGTTTCAATTTACTTTGTGCTACTAATTTTGCAATGGAGTATCTGACACGTACCACATACCATGCTTCAATTGGTTCTCCGAGGAGTTAACTATTGCCTATCTAGTGAGGCTTACCTTGACTCAATCTGCTTGTCTGACTAGCTACCTCGTAGTTACTTCTTATATCCGTCTTGGAGCACGCCAAGACACTAGCTATTTGCATAGCACACTAGGTTCTATTTCTATAAACTCTAACTGACGAAGTACTCCCCTACATCGGGGTCCCCGTACCTAAGTCTCCTCTACTACCAAGCAGCTACCCTTCTGCCGGTGTTCCCCCGATATATTCTTTGTAAATGACTTCTCCAGAAAGTCAGTTTACATATTATTACACCCTTACTCTACATCTAGACTTACCGCTTACACGGCATACACCCTACGTAGGGGTTTATACTTTGTGCCATCAGTGTACCCAATCCTTCCGAGGTTGTTACACTCACTATCGACTCAGTTTACCCTACTCGTGTCCTAACGAAACTAAATGCCATGGCACTAGCACAACTATGTGTTACACTTACCGTTTCTCCACCAAACAGTAATGAGCTTACATTTATGACTAGTGTTTCCCTTTCTTTTTCGGACTTCTACACTTACCTTAGTGGTTTCCATAGCCACTTCAAGTTACTCCCTGTCGAATCCTGTGTCTGACTGACTTAGACTCTTCTCTGACTATTACTTGTAGTCGTTTCTGTTTATAATGGACACTCACTAGTCTCCTCCTTACCATCATACTCATTACTCTGCCTCAGATTCAGTTTGGTCTCCACATCGAAGACCTCGCTGAACACGACTATGACTGTGGATCTATACCATTCTCAGGTAGTCCACTTAGAGTTGCACATCCCATGCTAACTCTACTCGTTGGGTTTCCGTTGGCCTTTACCCCAACTTGACCCACTCGGACTCCTCAACTCACTTAGATCCTGTATTCTTACTTGGAATACTTGATCCGTTAACTCCAGTATGAACCTTTCATTAATATAATAATCATAATAATAATCATTATAATAATAATAATAAAATAATCATTATAATGAATAAAGAAATAATTATAATTAAAATAAATAATTAATAATTAATTAATAAATACTTAAATAATAAATAAATATAATTAAAATTAAATTAATTAAAAATTTAATATATAATAAATATATGTATTTTTAATTTAACCCCTTTCCCTATTTAATTCAGGTTTTCAGTTTCTTAGGTCTCGAATTAAATCCTAAAAATTATTTTCTACTTCTTTTTCCTTCCCTTTTATTTAATTTTAAACTTCGAAATTTTTTTGGGTATTACAATTTTTGAAAATAAAAATTTTCTTTCCGGTTTCTTTTTAACTTTCATACTTCTTCTATATTTTTTTTAAGATTTTAATTCCTAGCCCCAGAATAAATCATTCTTAAATCCTTGAAATTTTAAATAAATCATTCTTTAATTCTCGAAATTTTCGGGGGTATACATCTTGATATTCATTTTTCTTTTTTAATTAGTTTGGGTCGATGAGTGTTTCGTAAATTTCATATTCATTTTTCTTTTTTTAATCAGTTTTTGCCGATGAGTATTTCGAAAACTTAATATTAATTTTTCTTTTTTTAGTCAGTTTTCGCCGATGAGTGTTTCGAAAACTTGATATTCATTTTTCTTTTTTTAATCTGATTTCACCGATGAGTGTTTCGAAAACTTGATATTCATTTTTCTCTTTCAATTAGTTTTGGTCGATGAATGTTTCGAAAACTTGATATTCATTTTTCTTTTTTTAATAAGTTTTCACCGATGAGTGTGTCGAAAACTTGATATTTATTTTCTTTTAATCAGTTTTCACCGATGAGTGTTTCGTAAACTTGATATTCATTTTTATTTTTTTCTAATCAGTTTTCGTCGGTGAGTGTTTCGAAAACTTGATATTCATTTTTCTTTTTTAATTAGTTCTGGTCGATGAGTGTTTCGAAAACTTGATATTCATTTTTATTTTTTAATTAGTTTGGTCGATGAGTGTTTCGAAAACTTGATATTCATTTTTCTTTTTTTTAATCAGTTTTTGCCGATGAGTATTTCGAAAACTTAATATTAATTTTTCTTTCTTTAATCGTTTTCGCCGATGAGTGTTTCGAAAACTTGATATCATTTTTCTTTTTTTAGTAAGTTTTCGCTAATGCATGTTTCGAAAACTTGATATTAATTTTTCTTTTTTTAATAAGTTTTCGCCGATGAGTGTTTCGAAAACTTGATATTCATTTTTCTTTTTTTAATCAGTTTTCGTCGGTGAGTGTTTCGAAAACTTGATATTCATTTTTCTTATTTTAGTAAGTGAAGCTAATTAGTGTTTCGAAAACTTGATATTAAAATTTCTTTTTTTAATTAGTTTTCGCCGATGAGTGTTTCGAAAACTTGATATTCATTTTTCTTTTTTTAATCAGTTTTTCACCGATGAGTGTTTCGAAAACTTGATATTCGTTATCTTTTTTAATTAGTTTTCATCGAGTTAGTATTTCGAAAACTTGATATTCATTTTATTTTTTAATCAGTTTTCGCGATGAGTGTTTCGAAAACTTGATATTCATTTTTCTTTTTTTAATCAGTTTTCACTAATGAGTATTTCGAACACTTGATATTAATTTTTATTTTTTTTATTAGTTTTCGTCGGAGAGTGTTTCGAAAACTTCATATTCATTTTCTTTTTTTAATAAGTTTTCACCGATAAGTGTTTGAAAACTTGATATTCATTTTCTTTTTTAACTAGTTTTGGTCGATGAGTGTTTCGAAACTTGATATTCATTTTTCTTTTTTAATTAGTTTTGGTCGATCAGTGTTTCGTAAACTTGATATTCATTTTAATTTTTTTAATCAATTTTGCGGATGAGTATTTCAAAGACTAATATTCATTTTTCTTTTTTTTTTTATTCAGTTTTCGCCAATTAGTGTTTCGAAAACTTGATATTCATTTTTCTTTTTTTTAAACTGTTTTCACCGATGAGTGTTTCGAAAACTTGATATTCATTTTTGTCTTTCAATTAGTTTGGTCGATGAGTGTTTCGAAACTTGATATTCATTTTCTTTTTTAATAAGTTTTCACCGATGAGTGTGTCGAAAACTTGATATTTATATTTCTTTTTTAATCAATTTTCGCCGATGAGTGTTTGGAAAAACTTTATATTCATTTTATTTTTTTTTTAATCAGTTTTCGTCGGTGAGGTTTCGAAAACTTAATATTCATTTTTCTTTTTTTAATAAGTTTTCACCGATGAGTGTTTCGAAAACTTGATATTTATTTTTTCTTTTTTAATTAGTTTTGGTCGATGAGTGTTTCAAAACATGATATTCATTTTGTTTTTTACTTAGTTTTGGTCGATGAGTGCTCAGAAAACTTGATATTCATTTTTCTTTTTTAATCAGTTTTTGTCGATGATTATTTCGAAAACTTAATATTAATTTTTCTTTTTTTAGTCAGTTTTCGCCGATGAGTGTTTCCGAAAACTCGATATTCATTTTTTTAATCTGTTTTTCACCGATGAGTGTTTCAAAAACTTGATATTCATTTTTTCTCTTTCAATTAGTTTTGGTCGATGAGTGTTTCGAAAACTTGATATTCATTTTCCTTTTTTAATAAGTTTTCACCGATGAGTGCTGTCGAAAGCTTGATATTTATATTTCTTTTTTTTAATCAATTTTTGCCGATGAGTGTTTGGAAACTTTATATTCATTTTAATTTTTTTTAATCAGTTTTCGTCGGTGAGTGTTTCGAAAACTTAATATTCATTTTTCTTTTTTTAATAAGTTTTCACGGATGAGTGTTTCGAAAACTTGATATTTATTTTTTCTTTTTTAATTAGTTTTGGCCGATGAGTGTTTCAAAAACTGATATTCATTTTTGTTTTTTACTTAGTTTTGGCCGATGAGTGCTCAGAAAACTTGATATTCATTTTTCTTTTTTTAATCAGTTTTTGTCGATGATTATTTTGAAAACTTAATATTAATTTTTCTTTTTTTTAGTCAGTTTTCGCCGATGAGTGTTTCGAAAACTCGATATTCATTTTTTTAATCTGTTTTCACCGATGAGTGTTTCAAAAACTTGATATTCATTTTTTCTCTTTCAATTAGTTTTTGGTCGATGAGTGTTTCGAAAACTTGATATTCATTTTCCTTTTTAATAAGTTTTCACCGATGAGTGTGTCGAAAGCTTGATATTTATATTTCTTTTTTTAATCAATTTTTTGCCGATGAGTGTTTGGAAAACTTTATATTCATTTTAATTTTTTTTAATCAGTTTTCGTCGGTGAGTGTTTCGAAAACTTAATATTCATTTTTCTTTTTTTAATAAGTTTTCACGGATGAGTGTTTCGAAAACTTGATATTTATTTTTCTTTTTTTAATTAGTTTTGGCCGATGAGTGTTTCAAAACTTGATATTCATTTTTGTTTTTTACTTAGTTTTGGCCGATGAGTGCTCAGAAAACTTGATATTCATTTTTCTTTTTTTAATCAGTTTTTGTCGATGATTATTTTGAAAACTTAATATTAATTTTTCTTTTTTTAGTCAGTTTTCGCCGATGAGTGTTTTGAAAACTGATATTCATTTTTTTTAATCTGTTTTCACCGATGAGTGTTTCAAAAACTTGATATTCATTTTTCTCTTTCAATTAGTTTTGGTCGATGAGTGTTTCGAAACTAATATTCATTTTCTTTTTTTAATAAGTTTTCGCCGATGAGTGTGTCGAAAACTGATATTTATTTGTTTTAATCAGTTTTCGCCGATGAGTGTTTCGAAAACTTTATATTCATTTTTATTTTTTTTAATCAGTTTTCGTTGGTGAGTGTTCGAAAACTGATATTCATTTTTCTTTTTTAATAGTTTTGGTCGACGAGTGTTTCGAAAACTTGATATTCATTTTTCTTTTTAATTAGTTTTGGTTGATGCGTGTTTGGAAAACTTGATATCATTTTTCTTTTTTGATCAGTTTTTGCGATGAGTATTTCGAAAATTAATATTAATTTTCTTTTTTTAATCAGTTTTTGCCGATGAGTGTTTCGAAAACTTGATTTTTATTTTTCTTTTTTAGTAGTGTTTTGAAAACTTGATATTAATTTTTCTTTTTTATTAAGTTTTTCGCCGAGTGAGTGTTGTCGAAAACTTGATATTTAATTTCTTTTTTTAATCAGTTTTCGCCGATGAGTGTTTCGAAACTTTATATTCATTTTTATTTTTTTTAATCAGTTTTCGTCGGTGAGTGTTTCGAAAACTGATATTCATTTTTCTTTTTTTTAATAAGTTTTCACTGATGAGTGTTTCGAAAACTTGATATTTATTTTTCTTTTTTAATTAGTTTTGGTCGATGAGTGTTTCGAAAACTGATATTCATTTTGTTTTTTTACTTAGTTTTGGTCGATGAGTGTTCAGAAAACTTGATATTCATTTTTTCTTTTTTTAATCTATTTTTGCCGATGATTATTTCGAAAACTTAATATTAATTTTTCTTTTTTTAATCAGTTTTCGACGATAAGTGTAATACCCGGGAATATTTTAACTAGCGTTATTAATTAAATTAAATTAATTAATTTAAAAGCGGAAAATGAGATAAAAAAAATAATAGACACCTACCCTATTACTTATTATGTTGTAAATACAAAGCATTTTTAAATCCTATTTTTTTCATATTTTATTTATTACTCTTATATCATATTTCCTTTTTTTTCTTTTTGTAATATATATATATTAATTTAATATATATATATTTTATATAAGTAAAGAAAAGGATAAGTAAAAGAAAGAGGAAAGAAAATCAGAAGGGGGAGGGGGTCGAGAAAAGAGAAAGACGAAGAGAGAGCCGAGAGAGGTGGAGAGCAGACGGAGAAACGCATGGAGGAAGGGAGTGCGCGAGCTGGGGGTGGCCAGACGTGCGAGGGAAGCCGGCTGGAGTTCGTTGCCGTCGCTGTGTGCTGGAGAGAGAGAGAGAGTTACGGGGTTAGAGAGAGAAAGTAAAGGGAGAGAGCTCCCACGCCGGGAAAAACTCGCCGGGAAAACGCCGTCTCTTCACCGGGGAAGGTAGCTGGGAGTCTCCTCTACTCCATATCGTTCTTCTAACCGGTTGAATCAAAGTGAGAAGTCCCGAAACTCTCAACCCCAATTTTATCAATTTTAGGTATTTTTGGAAAGACCCCAATTGATTCAATCTGAGTATTTTGGGTCCTAAATTGAAGTATTGCATGTTATTAAGTGAATTGGAAGCTTAGGAATCGGAACTAAATTAATGGAAATTTATCGGGTTGGAAAACTAGTAGGAAAAATATGATTGGAATGTTTAAGGGTGTTGTGGACTGATTTGGGATGCATTAATATGAGGAATTGTGATTATAGGATTGTTAAAATTATTAGAACGTACGAGGGAGTAAAACCCGAGTAATCACCGTCTCACCCGGAACCCGGTTCGGGGGAAAAAGAGACAATTCTCTAATTTACGCGTATCCGGATATGTGTATTCATGTGTAGGTAAAGTGTTGAAAGTTATTTTAATAAATGGAAGTCTTGGACAAGTAGAATTTATGACTCTCTGAGCCATAAATTCAAGACTTGGGTAATGGAAACTTCACATGGACACATAGAGGCGAAATTGGGTAACTTTGCATTCCCAAATCAAGGCTTCCGAATAGTGTGATTAAGCAAGGGTTGAATACGAATAGAAGCATGCTAGGGTTCCGAAAACTAGTTGAGGGCATTCCAAGCCAACAACTAGTCTATGGAATTAATTAGAGAGAACATGAGCATTAGCGTTACATGTACACGATAGTGGTTGAATTTCAAGTTTTTAAATCTCTCAAGTATATGTGTATAGGGCACCATACGGTGAGTGGACCTTCGGGCACACCGAGAGCCAATCAGAGGGGCCAAACAGGTGAGGGGCTTTCCTATCCTTGTCCTATAGGGTTGACTGCGGATATGGATATATGGTTTGTCTTCTTGCCTACTTGTAGGAATTTTATAATAGATAACATGCTATTGTTGTTCCTAAATTACAGTATATGTGAAAACGTGCTATATGTGTGTATGTGAATTGTAAAAGCGATGGTGGCTCAAGGAGCCTTATATGAAAAGAAGGTCCTCGGGACCTATATATGATCAGGGGTAGGATCGAGTCAATTTTAATTGGGAGAGTCTTGTGGTACTAGAAACCCACCTTATTGATTATTATCTGAAAAGTGTGGTGGTGTTTGTAAACTCTCAAAGAAAGGAACATAGGTGACCTTGTTTTAAACCGAGGGATTCCGGATTAGGAAAACCACTTGGAAATTTAGAATTTCCTAAGAACAAGTAAAATAAATAAGTAGTGGTCCATAGGGGTCATGTATGGTACAACGCGGGAACCGAGTCTATCACGGGTGGTCCGGGTAAATCGAGTCTGTTATTTTGAGTCAAACTCTCAGAAATACAAAGTATATGAGTACACCACATTGTGGCTATTGCCTTGGGTAAACCAAGGTCAGATGAGTCGCCGGCTATGCTCCAAGTGAAGTCTTGGGACCAGGGGTTCCTAGAATGATCAACTAGGTTCCTATATTGCTCACGTGAGATATTGCCTCCGGGCCAGATTCTCTCCTAACGGAGATATGCCTTCGGGTCAGTTTATGATTACAATTATTTGAACATGGATATCCACATGAAGTCATATGTTAAACTATGATATGATGTATGTGTGAATTGGAACGTATGTAAAACCATGCTTTAATTCTATGTTGTGGATATGATATATGCTATTTGCGTGACCACTTAATATATGGAAATTTAAATACGTTATGTGCGTATGTGTTTGTCATTGGCTCCTTTTCCCCAGTTGTAGTGGTACCCGCTACTACACCAGAGATGGGAGAGCCTCTCACTGAGTCAGTTTGACTCACCCCAATTTTAAATGCTACAGACACAGGTGGTATAGGCATCGGGGGCGCTTCCACTTCATCTCAGGGAGGCGGACAGACTTAGAGACCGCACGCATTGTTCGCGTGGGTAGTACTGTTATATGTATTTTGTCAGGATATATATGTATATGATTCATTTTGGTATAGCATTGTTTGTACAGTTGCTATATACATATATGTATATGTCACACTCTAGAACTGTCGGCTTCATACAGATTAAAGATTGGTCTTGTTATTGGGAATATAGGTTATGATATGATGAGTATCATGTGTATATATATATATGTGACTTCCGCATGTGAATAGGATAGATCACACGCACTGAGCGTGTGGTCAATATGTAAATTTATATATATGTGTGACTGATTACTTGATTGTGTGAAAATACGGCTTCCGCATGCGAATAGGATAGATCACACGCATTGAGGCGTGTGATCAATATGTAATTATAAGTAGGCGTGTGATTGAATATATATACTTGACTGTACACAGGAAATTCTGCATGTGAATAGGATAGATCACCCGCCCTGAAGCGCGTGATCAATATGTATATTATATGTACGTGTGATTGATTATGTGTATATGTATAAACTGAAGCGGCGTTGAGCGAGCCGTGGATTGCGTGCTACTTAGGTCACCGGATAGGGATGGCCATATATACTATATATTGTTTCTAATAGAAATGGGTAGTTATGCATATATAAGAATGTCAATCAGGAATTAGAGGCTTACGGGATAGGAGAAATCCTACCTCCCGTGCCGGTCACGGACGCCCGATAGGGGGTCGTGACAATAAGTGTTTCGAAAACTTGATTTTCATTTTTCTTTTTTAGTAAGTTTTCGCTAATGAGTGTTTCAAAAACTTGATATTAATTTTTCTTTTTTTAATAAGTTTTCACTGATGAGTGTTTTCGAAAACTTGATATTCATTTTTTAATCAGTTTTCGTCGGTGTGTGATTCGAAAACTTGATATTCATTTTTCTTGTTTCAGAAAGTTTTCGCTAATGAGTGTTTCGAAAACTTGATATTCATTTTTCTTTTTTTTAATCAGTTTTCACCGATGAGTGTTTCAAAAACTTGATATTCATTTTTTCTTATTAATTAGTTTTGATCAATTAGTATTTCGAAAACTTGATAGTCTTTTTTTCTTTTTTTTAATCAATTTTCGTCGATGAGTGTTTCGAAAACTTGATATCATTTTCATTTTTTTAATCAGTTTTCACCGAATAGTATTTCGAAAACTTGATTTTAATTTTTCTTTTTTTAATCAGTTTTCGTCGGTGAGTGTTTCGAAAACTTCATATTCATTTTCTTTTTTTAATAAGTTTTCACCGATAAGTGTTTCGAAAACTTGATATTCAATTTTCTTTTAAATTAGTTTTGGTCGATGAGTGTTTCGAAAACTTGATATTCATTTTTCTTTTTTAATTAGGTTTGATCGATGAGTGTTTCGAAAACTTGATATTCATTTTTCTTTTTTAATTAGTTTTGCTCGATGAGTGTTTCGAAAAACTTGATATTCATTTTTCTTTTTTTAATCAGTTTTTGCCGATGAGTATTTCGAAAACTTAATATTAATTTTTCTTTTTTTAATCAGTTTTCGCCGATGAGTGTTTCGAAAACTTGATATTCATTTTTCTTTTTTTTAATCAGTTTTCACCAATGAGTGTTTCGAAAACTTTATATTCATTTTTCTTTTTTTAATAAGTTTTCACCGATGAGTTTTTCGAAAACTTGATATTTATTTTTCTTTTTTAATTAGTTTTGGTCGATGAGTGTTTCGAAAACTTGATATTCATTTTGTTTTTTACTTAGTTTTGGTCGATGAGTGTTCTGAAAACTTGATATTCAGTTTTCTTTTTTTAATCTATTTTTGCCGATGATTATTTCGAAAACTTAATATTAATTTTTCTTTTTTTAATCAGTTTTCGACGATAAGTATTTCGAAAACTCATTTTCATTTTTCTTTTTTTTAGTAAGTTTTCGCTAATGAGTGTTTCGAAACTTGATATTAATTTTTCTTTTTTTAATAAGTTTTCGCCGATGAGTGTTTCGAAAACTTGATATTCATTTTTTTTTAATCAGTTTTCGTCGGTGTGTGATTCGAAAACTTGATATTCATTTTTCTTGTTTTAGTAAGTTTTCGCTAATGAGTGTTTCAAAAACATGATATTGATTTTTCTTTTTTAATCAGTTTTCACCGATGAGTGTTTCGAAACTTGATATTCATTTTTCTTTTTAATTAGTTTTGATCGATTAGTATTTCAAAAACTTGATTTTCATTTTTCTTTTTTTAATCAGTTTTCGTTGATGAGTGTTTCGAAAACTTGATATTCATCTTTCATTTTTTTAACCAGTTTTCACCGAATAGTATTTCGAAAACTTGATATTAATTTTTATTTTTTTAATCAGTTTTCGTCGGTGAGTGTTTCGAAAACTTCATATTCATTTTTCTTTTTTTAATAAGTTTTCACCGATAAGTGTTTCGAAAACTTGATATTCAATTTTCTTTTTAAATTAGTTTTTGTCGGTGAGTGTTTCGAAAACTTGATATTCATTTTTCTTTTTTAATTAGGTTTGATCGATGAGTGTTTCGAAAACTTGATATTCATTTTTCTTTTTTAATTAGTTTTGCTCGATGAGTGTTTCGAAAACTTGGTATTCATTTTTCTTTTTTAATCAGTTTTTGCCGATGAGTATTTCGAAAACTTAATATTAATTTTTCTTTTTTTAATCAGTTTCGCCGATGAGTGTTTCGAAAACTTGATATTCATTTTCTTTTTTTTTAATCCGTTTTCACCAATGAGTATTTCGAAAACCTGATATTTATTTTTCTTTTTAAATTAGTTTTGGTCGATGAGTGTTTCGAAAACTTGATATTCATTTTTCTTTTTTTAATCAGTTTTTGCCGATGAGTATTTCGAAAACTTAATATTAATTTTCTTTTTTTAATCAGTTTTCGCCGATGAGTGTTTGGAAAACTTGTTATTCATTTTTGTTTTTTTAATCAGTTTTCACCAATGAGTGTTTCGAAAACTTGATATTCATTTTTCTTTTTTAGTAAGTTTTCACCGCTGAGTGTGTCGAAAACTTGATATTTATTTTTCTTTTTTATAATCAGTTTTCGCCGATGAGTGTTTCGAAACTTTATATTCATTTTTATTTTTTTTAATCAGTTTTCGTCGGTGAGTGTTTCGAAAACTTGATATTTATTTTTCTTTTTTAATTAGTTTTGGTCGATTAGTGTTTCGAAAACTTGATATTGATTTTTCTTTTTTAATTAGTTTTGGTTGATGAGTGTTTCGAAACATGATATTCATTTTTTTTTTAATCAGTTTTTGCCATTGAGTATTTCGAAAACTTAATATTAATTTTTCTTTTTTTAATCATTTTCGCCGATGAGTGTTTCAAAAACTTGATTGTCACGACCCTAAATCGGGAGCACGTGACCAGCACGAGAATAGACTTTTACCTCTAAACCCGTAAGCCTTATCCTGTAAACATGACTATAACTACCCTGCTATACAATCAATATATATACATGATACTAGTGGCCACACCTCACTGGTGGCCTAATTAACTTGCAATCCGCGGTTCGCTCAATACCGCTTCAGCTCAGCCCAGTGTATAGATATATATATATATATATATATATATATATATATATATATATATATATATCAACACTCATATTATAAATATTCATATCATATTGACCATACGTCTCAATACGTGCGATCTATCCTATTCACACGCAGCAAACACACATAATATATATATATATATATCCATATCATATTGACCGTACGTCTCAATGCGTACGATCTATCCTATTCACATGCAGCAGTTATATACTCATACATATATCCTAGATTTTCCCCCAAACTGGACCCTGTCCTTAAGTACATGTGAAGCCGACAAGTCTAGAGTAGGTACATATCAAAAGCTGTAAATATATATACACAACTCTTACAACTTATAATATGTACAACCGAAAGAGTCAAAATAACAAAAAGTGTCCAGCCACGCGAACTAGTGCGTAAAGGATGGTCTGATGTCCGTATCACCGTCCGGACGTGGATGCCTGCCCGATCCCTGTATCTGAAACATTGAAGCAGAGGGAGTGAGTCAAACAGACTCAGTGAGAAGCTTCCCATCCTCGGCGTAGCGGCGGGTACCACTACAACTGGGGAAAGGGAAATACCCACAATCACATGCGCATGAAAATCCAGTTTATCAAATGTTATATTACGATCAGGCAATATTAATATAACATTAAAATGAAAGATAAACCTACGGATCATGCTTCTCATAGTCAAGCAAACACTTTTAACATATCATTTGAAAACTGTAAATCACGTAACTGACCCTAGTGCCAGGCTAGGGCAATGGCCTCAACGGGCAATTTATTTTAAATCTTTTACTGACCCTAGTGCCAGGCTAGGGCAATGGCCTCAACGGGCAAATCTTTTAGTCTTTTACTGACCCTAGTACCAGGCTAGGGCACTGGCCTCAACGGGCAAATGCTTTATTCTTTAACTGACCCTAGTGACAGGCTAGGGCAATGGCCTCAACGGGCAAATGCTTTACTCTTTAACTGACCCTAGTGCCAGGCTAGGGCAATGGCCTCAACGGGCAATTATTTTAACTTGTTTCTCTTCCCAAGCTTTTAGTCGGGATCCTGACTCTATCTACCCATTACTATCCTAAACTGACTTTACCTAGGTAGTGTGGACATCCCTACAACTCACTAATCAATTAAGAGAATGTATTAATCCTCATATTGTTCCCAAACCCTTGGTTTAGATCATAACCTAGCTCTAAGGTCTTTCCTAAGTTCAATTACCATAAAACGTCGACGTTTACTAACAACTTCTATACGATTTCTTTAATGAGTTTCTAATTAATAGGGTAAACCAAACCTTGGACTCAATCAACAACTTACCCCCTTGCTCGTACTATTCAGCGTATCTCATGTCATCACATGGATACCCTCCAGTACCTCTTTACCTGTAGTCAAACACACATATACAAATACTTTCATATATAACAGTTTAGGAACAACAATAGCATGTTAACCACTAAATACTTCTTACAAATAGGCAAGTAGGCAAACCACATATCCACATCCTCAATCAACCCTATAGGACAAGGATGGGAAACCCCTCACCTGAACGGCTTCCTTGTGCTTGTTCTGGAGTAACTCCCGCTCCGGACGAGTCGTGGTTCCCTAATGAATGCATTCAAGTGGTTAACATCTCAACTATATGCAACTCATATGCATATGACATGCTCGTGACTAAAAATACCTCTAGACGTCGCCAAGAACCGAGTTCTTGGTCTTATCCGTCTTCCCTCTCTTCCATGAGAGTCTCAAGTGCTACACACTTGGTTTCTTACCATTATCGCTCACATTGAATTGATTTTGGAGCCTTGGATTTGAGTTACTAAACCTCGATATGCTTCTAAATTATCCTACTTAAGGTTTCCTAATAATTACGAAGAAATAAAATTGCCACTTTAGAATTTGGATTTTATTGTTCCGCAAGTTTCCATTCTTGAGAAACAAGAAAGTACCTAAAATAATTCTTGATGCTTGATAACATTTTTAGAATTATTCTAGGGTGTTTAAGATTGAAAAGAAGAGGTTTGGAGCCCTCAATATGACCCTTGAAGTGTAATTGGGCAATCCGAGCAGGGACCCGACACGTTAATGTCAAGGTTCCACATTAGTAACCTCGGGCCAGCTCTTCACGGGTCTTGTTCAGCTAATATCTAAACAATATAATTTCAATAATTCCAATCCAAGCCGATTTACCCAAATCCAAGCTCAATTCCTAATTATCAATAATTTCCTCAATTTATGAATAATTAAAATTTCAACCCCAAATCCTTCAAAATTCGAATTCGGCTAAACCCGAGGGTATAGTCTCGGTTTTTACCCCAACTAAGTGTTCAAGAACACTTCCTAGGTCTCAATTTTCCCTCGAAACAACCCAATCGAAGGTGGATCGGTGAAATCCCTAAAAGTGAAGAAATTGGGGGTTTCGAATGAAATTGGGGTTACCAACCTTTGATTCGATCGATGGGAGGTGTGGAAAATGTTGTAGTCGAGCTCCGGTGAGCTTTTCCGGCGTTGACTAGCTCTCCTCCGGCCAGATTCCAATCCTTCCTCTTCTTCTTCCTCACGCCTCTCCTCCTCTCTCTCTCTCTCTCTCTCTTTCTTTCTTTCTTTTCTTCCTCTTCTAACCCGTGGCTCTCCTTCCTCTTCCCTTTCTCTTTATTTTCTTTCTTGTCCTTCTACTTTCCTTTTAAGACACGCACAACCCCTTTTAAAATAAAAAAAACAATAAAAATAAATAAAATAAATAATTATATAACTAATTACTCATAATAATAATTATAATAAGGAAAAGGTGGAAAAATATCCCCAAATTAATCCTCCTCTTTCCAATTAAATTTTTATTTTCTCTTATATCCCAAATTAGACACTCAAAAATATTCCCTACTCTCTTTTTCCCATTTAATTCAAGTTTCCAATTCCTTAGATCCTGAATTAAGTTCAAAATATTTTTCTACTTCAATTCTTTCCCTTCCATTTCATTTTAAACTTCGAAAAAATTTCCCGGGTATTACAATCTTCCCCCCTCAAGAAATTCGGTCCCCGAATTTCAGTTAACATACTAACCTTAGTCTTGAAATAGGTGAGGATATGTCCTGCGCATCTCCGCCTCAACTTCCCACGTTGCTTCTTCAACCGAATGGTTTCGCCACAGGACTTTCACCAAGGGTATTTCCTTTGACCTCAGCTTCTTCAACTGGCGATCTAGGATTTCCACTGGCATCTCCTCATAAGTTAGACTTTCAGCTAGTTGTACTTCTTGGGGTTGGATTACGTGAGAGGGATCTAGCAGGTACTTTCGAAGTAGACACGTGAAACACCGGATGAACTCCTTCCAACTCCGCTGGCAATTCTAGATGGTAGGCAACATTCCCCACGCATTCTAGAATCTCAAACGGTCCGATGTATCTTGGACTTAGCTTGCCTTTCTTGCCAAATCTCATCACGCCCTTCATCGGTGAAATTTTTAAGAAAACCTGCTCACCCACAGCAAACTCTAACTCTTTTCTCCGGTAGTCAGCATACGACTTCTGCCTACTCTGAGCTGTGACAAGCCTTTCTCTAATGGACTTTATCTTGTCCAAAGCATCCTGCACAAGTTCTGGACAAACCAACTTGGCCTCTCCGACCTCAAACCACCCAATCGGAGACCTGCACTTCCGACCATACAAAGCCTCGAAGGGTGCCATCTGAATACTGGATTAGTAATTGTTGTTCTAAGCAAACTCCGCCTCAAAGGGTGTTATTGAAAGCTTAGTGAGGTTCAGAATCGATGCTAAACCGTAGGAATTGACCGGGTATGGAAATTAGGAAAATTTAGCTAGAAAATTGCTATAAATTCGAAATTTATAATTCAATGCATGTTTAGGCTTGGATTGGAGTAGTATAAGTGTTATAAGTGCTAGAAATAATCAAGGGAATAAAGCCCGAGTATTTACCGTCTCAATTGGAACCCAATCCGGTGAAAAAGAGGCGAAATACTAAGCCGCAGTGCCGTAAGGAGCTGTGCGGTGGGTTGAACACCTCGGTCTAGTCCGTGGTGGACACCTAAGACCAGCTAAATTGGTTCCAAGGCTCTAATTATACCCAATTATATTTTTATATATAATTAAAGACGTAGTAATTAAGCTTTTATTCGGCGAATAAGGGAGACGGTGGGATGACTAAGCTAAAGCCTCTTTTGAGCCGTGAATTTAATTCTTTTATTAGTTAAATATCTATATGAACACATGAGTGAAATTTAGACAAGTGGGAATCTCTAACCTAAGCAATTAGAGGTTTTAAATGGCTCGAAAGTGTGAAAGTCGAATGTGGGGCATTCGGGGGCTTTCAGAAAGAGCAAATAAGACGACGTAACGAACTAAATAATTAGTTCTTGGAAAATATCTAGAGGGTGCATGAGCATTAGCATGAGACGTGCATGTTAGATGTTTAGTTACACGTTCTAAACATGAGCATTACGCGTGTATGATTTGCAAGTAAGTAGTCAACGTGCAATAGTATATGTGCTTATATGATTAATCACAAGGTGTATATGTGCTATTGTGGCTCACCGAGCCTTATATGACACCGTGGGCAGGATTGAGTCGGAATTTCACATGTGAGGCTTTATTAATATTAGAACTCATTTAAATTGATTATCGTGCAAAGGTTTGACCGTATGGTACATTGAGGAAAATGAACCTAGGTTGTTAATTGTGAGCGAGAGGGTTGCATAATTGAAACGGGGGAAACTAGGCCTAGCTAATTCACACGTGTAATATTCAGTTAGTTATTAATAGGGTGTCTTTCAAGGTCGAATAGGTTATTTGAACTTGTTTAGGTTAGTTCGGGTAGATCGAGTCGGTTATCCTGGTCGGACAGACAGGATTCAGTTAACAGTAAGTATGCCACATAGTGGCCATTACCTTGGTTTAATCGGGGTCAGACAAGTTGCCGGCTATTACTCTAAGCGTGCCTTGGAGTCAGAAAGTTCCTAGTTTGATCAACTAGGTTCGAATAAGACATTGCCTTCGGGCCAGTATTTCTCTTAGCGTAACGCAGGAGACAGAAAGTGAATGCCTTCGGGACAGTATTTTTCTTAGCGTAATGCAGGAGACAGAAAGTGAATGCCTACGAGCATAACTATGTATGACTTATGAAAAGATATGATATATGTTTATAACTGGTTTACATGCGGATTAATAAACATGTTAAGAGCATGAATTAGGATTTTTAATTGTGAATATGATATATTGATTGCCTGATCATATTAAAGGTCACAATATAAATCTGTTTCATGCGCATGTGGTTGTGGTTGCTCCCTTCCCCCAGCTATAGTGGTACCCGCTGCTACGCCAGGGATGGGGGAGCTTCTTACTGAGTCTGTTCGACTCACCCCCTATTTACATGTTTCAGATACAGGTGGTTCAGGAGTCGGAAACGCGTCCACTTCTTCTTAGGGAGGCGGACAGATCTGAGGATCGTACGCTTAGTCCGCGTCGGTAGTTATTTTGATTACATACACATGTTGTGATGTATATGTATATGAATCCTTTTTGGGTGTAGCGTTTGTACAGATACAACTGCAGTATATATATACGTCCTATTCTAGCATTGTCGGCTTCATACAGATTAAAGTTAGGTCATGGTATTGGGACTTTAGGCTATGATATAGCGTATATCATGTATATGTATATATGACTTCCGCATGCGACTAGGATAGGTCACACACCTTGAGGGGTGTGATCAATATGTAAATTATATATATGTGTGACTGAATACCTGATTGTATGAAAATATGGCTTCCGCATGTGAATAGGATAGATCACACGCATTGAGGCGTGTGATCAATATGTAAACTATATGCAGGTGTGTGATTGAATATATACTTGACTGTATACAGGAATTCTGCATGTGAATAGGATAGATCACCCGCCCTGAAGCGTGTGATCAATATGTATAATGTGTATATGTATAGACTGAAGCAGCGTTGAGCGAGCCGTGGATTGCACGCTACTTAGGTCACCGGATATGGATGGCCATAAATGCTATATATTGTTGTATTAGAAATGGGTAGTTATAAACATGTGAAAATGTCAATCAGGGATTAAAGGCTTACGGGATAGGGGAAATCCTACTTCTCGTGCCGGTCACGGACGTCCGATAGGGGGTGACATGAGTGTTTCGAAAACTTGATATTCATTTTTCTTTTTTTAATAAGTTTTCACCGATGAGTGTGTCGAAAACTTGATATTTATTTTTCTTTTCTTTAGTCAGTTTTTGCCGATGAGTATTTCGAAAACTTTATATTCATTTTTATTTTTTTATAATCAGTTTTTGTCGGTGAGTGTTTCGAAATTTGATATTCATTTTTCTTTTTTAATAAGTTCTCACCGATGAGTGTTTCGAAAACTTGATATTTATATTTCTTTTTTAATTAGTTTTGGTCGATTAGTGTTTCGAAAACTATATATTCATTTTTTTTTAATCAGTTTTCGTCGGTGAGTGTGTTCGAAAACTTGATGTTAGTTTTTCTTTTTTAATTAGTTTTGGTCGATGAGTGTTTCAAAAACTTGATATTCATTTCTCTTTTTTAATTAGTTTGGTTGATGAGTGTTTTGAAAACTTGATATTCATTTTCTTTTTTTAATCAGTTTTTGCCGATGAGTATTTCGAAAACGTAATATTAATTTTTCTTTTTTTAATCATTTTCACCGATGAGTGTTTCGAAAACTTAATATTCATTTTTCTTTTTTTAGTAAGTTTTCGCTAATTAGTGTTTCAAAAACTTGATATTAATTTTTCTTTTTCTAATAAGTTTTCGCCGATGAGTGTTGTCACGACCCCCGTTTAGAGGACCGTGACCGGCACAGACACAGGGAATATCCCTATGCTTGTAAGTCTTATCACCTAATTGACAGAATATCTATTATTGAAAATACATCCACATGCAGTATAATACCATGGCTACACCGAAATGGTGGCCTATCCTAGGCAAGCAAATCCACGGCCAGTGCCGCTTCAGGATATAGATATAGGAAAACACACATAATATATAACCTGTGTACTGGCTACACATCCGAAGATGCTGCCTATCCTATTCACATGCAACAGATATATGTATATATATATTTTTGGAAACAAGTTTTCCCTGCATCGTAATCTAACGGATCCTGATCTTTAAGGTGTGTGAAGCTGACAGTTCTAGATTTAGTGATACAATATAGTTGGGTACGTCTACCCTTTACTTTATGATACAATAATAAAGTAAATTAAACTACAATTACACTTTATTCACCCACATGAACAAGTTGTGGGTCTTGGAAAAGTGTTGCTCAACCCTCGTTCCACCGAAACTTCTTCCACCTGTACTTAACCTGTCTCTGTGTAGTAAAAATGAGATGTGAGTCTTGACCACGCGACTTAGTGAGGACTCTCCCATCCCCGGCGCAAGGTGGGTACCATAGCGCTGGGTTTGGGAGTCATACACAACCACATGCAAAAACAACTAGTTACTGTTGTTAGCATACATTCTTGGTGATCACACAACAACTGAAATTTCACCCAAACACTCACATGCATTTAATAACTGTAAACATGCAGCATTTTATTCCACGTCATCAATCAACAATTAAACATGTAACATATAGTGCCGGCTTTTACTTACCGGTCTTCTCACGTTCAGCATATCTGAATCAAACAAGATGTTGTGATGACGTAATCCTGTACGTCACCACTCCACTGCACAATCAGCAATAATATGCAAACACAGACAATTCTTTAAGTACACGCAGATACTATAACATACATCTACTTAACTTCCCCCACTCTGGGGTATTTACTAGCCACTACATGGCTTTTCTACCTCGAACCCTTGCACTCGGGTTGCTGGCCACCACGTGGCAAAGCATACTTAACCCATTCACTTGGGTACTGGTCACCTCGTGACAATTCTGTTAATCAAACAATACTTAACCCCTTCACTTGGGTACTAGTCACCTTGTGACAATTCTATTAATCAAACACAATCAACTTCTATCTATCAAACAACTTATACGTAGCCACCACGTGGCACGTCCTGACCCCTTGCTGCAGGGCAATAGCTTGAGCCCACTCGTCCATTACCCAACCAGGCCACATGGCGGGCACGGCACGACGTCTCGAAGCATGGCCACTGACACACCCTGGACCAACTCCACAGGATGGTTTCTCTTTTACTAGGTTAGGCTCACGGTTCACCCGTAGGTTCCTCCCGTGTCTCCTTACCTTAGTCTCACATATTAATAGGATTCTTTGTATCTTTCCCGAAGGATCAACAATTCTTCTCCTTATTAATATGTACAAGTATCCTCAACAGGATATAACTCATATACCCGTCTCTGAGCCTCAAGCTATCGTCATAGTAATATAAAACCTTTCTGACCCTATTGCCAGGATAAGGCAATGACCATCGTCATGGTGATTATAAACTGAGGTCTCAAGTGCCATCTGACGTTGTTCTAGTCGATGTCTCACATCGCTAGCATAACCAAATCCGAAACCCACCAATAACTCCTTTTGCATGATTATAATCTAAGTCACCGTCGTGACGAGTTTTCAAAATAAAGCTTAGTCCTTCCGTACAAGGACTCTTGCCACCGTCGTGGAAAAGATTTAATAAAATACTCATCATGCCTCCGGAGTGTAAGAGTTGGATTTGTAACACATCAATCATAGCAAACAATTAAACTCTACTCCTATGTCTTCCTATCCAAGCTACTTTCCACAACCTATTTTCTAGTTCTTTCATTCTTTTAGCATTATGTATCTCTAGCTAACACCTACCAAGCAACCAGAGAATATACATACCCATGTAATCCACATGAGCATACAACCCTAGGAGTAGAGATGGAAGAACCCTCACCTTGGTCACTTTACTTAACATTTCCTTTGAGCACTCTTGTCTCCAAGGAAGTACTTGAATCCTATCACATACAACCAATTCAATCCATATCAATTTTCATACATCAACTTCTATTTCACCACATAAGTCCTATCACATATAATCATTTCCACCATATTCTAAATTCATAATTACATAGCAACTTAAAACTACATTCAAGGCTAACCCAAAATCCCTTATTAAGCTAAGGTCATCATTAGAGTTCTTTTTAAGTAAAAACAATTTATGCTTAAGTAAACAAGTCTTGCCACTTGCTCACTCTCCAAGCTCCTTCAATGAAGGATTTTTGCCAAATATGGAAACTTCTTATTTTCACCATGGGTCCACACATAAAAAAAAATCCAACCATTGGGTAATCTCTCATTTCATTAAAAAGTGTAAGCAATTCATTTAGAACCCAAACAAACCAACAATTTTTTATCTAGAATGTTGTTTGATCTTTGAAATGACACTTAAAAGTTGGTTAACTCATTTTAGTTGAAGGAAAAGGAACCATTCAAATTAAGGAAGAAATAACAACTTTTCAAAACTAGAAACTTGGTAGTGTGTAAAACAGAACCGCTAACTTTCGAGAAACTTCCCAGAAAATCTAACCGTTGGACTTTTTAGTAAAAATACAAATTAGAAAGCTTAGGATGTTATCTTTCATATGGCTTTGGAATCACTCAAATCCATTAAGTAACGAATTCAGAAAACACACTTAAACAAGCAAGATCAGATTCAAAACAGCACGCAACATTTGTCAAGCTTCATTGAAATGGTCATATCTCCTTCCATACTTAACGAAGTTATTTGATTCTTCTTTCTAAATCAAGATTAGAGATAAAATATTCTAATTATCAATTCATTACAGAAAGGATTTGAGCCATTTAAGAGCAGTAATTTAAAACAGTAGCCAATCATACAAAAATTCCGCATCAGTTTAGAAAACAGAACCGCTGACTTCCGAGGCAATTTTCAGAAGATCTAACCGTTGGAATATTTTGGAAAAATACAATTTATAAATCTTAGACTGTTAGCTTTCATATGGATTTGGAATCATGCAAATCCATCAAGAAACGAATTCAGAAAACACGTTTAAACAGAGCAAGGTCAGATTCAAAACAATTCAGTTTATGGCTGTAAACATGCTCTACGAATTTGTCAAAATTAAACCCGATTTTTTCTTCTTTCCTTCCATGAATCCAATGATTCAATCCTTAAAATGTATATTTGAATTATGGGTTTTAGTTTCTTAGGTTTCCACAACCTTTCCTTCCATAAACACCATCAATCTAAGCTCAAACAACATCCAACAACATCAAATCAAGTCTTTAATCTCAAGAAAGTGAAGAACATGATGACTCATAATCTCTAAATCAACAACCAACAAAATCCAGCACACTCATAACAAAATACATCCATAGAAATGTTGTAAATAGTAAGAATGCAAGTTTTATCCCCCATGGTTGTAGAAATCAAGTGGTTTTTCACAAAATCTTCAAAATCAAGAAAATGGGTTCAAAGTTGAAAATGGGGTTAGAGAGCTAATCCTACCTTAATGAAGAAGATAGAGGTTGAGAGGGTCCCTTGAGTGCTACTCCAGTCACCGGCCACCGGGACCTTCACCTTCAACCTTCAAGACTCCTCCAGTTTGGCTCTCTTAGGGTTTGAGAGTTCTCCCTTGGCCAAGTGTGTGTGAGAATGTCGAATGGATGAGTGATGATGATGGGAGGAGGGTTAAAAATGTTAGTTAGGGAAAATAACTCTTTTCCCTTGACTATCTATTCTTATTTCCTTTCACTCTATCAATTTCTATTTCATTTCACTAAAGTCCCAATTTCTTAGGTCCTGAATTAAATTCTGAAAATTATTTTCTACTTCTTTTCTTTCCCTTTCACTTTATTTTAAACCTCGAAAAAATTTCTTTCGGTTTCTTTTAACTTTCACATATATTTTATTTTATTTTATTTTTTCTAAGGTTTTAATTCTTAGCCCCGGAATAAATCATTCTTAAATCCACGAAATTTTAAATAAATCATTCTTTAATCCTCGAAATTTTCCAGGATATTACAGAGTGTTTTGAAAACTTCATATTCATTTCCTTTTTAATCTATTTTCGCCGATGAGTGTTTCGAAAACTTGATATTTATTTTTCTTGTTTTAGTAACTTTTCGCTAATGAGTGTTTCGAAAACTTGATATTAATTTTTCTTTTTTTAATCAGTTTTCGGCGATGAGTGTTTCGAAAACTTGATATTCATTTTTCTTTTTTAATTAGTTTTGATCGATTAGTATTTTGAAAACTTGATATTCTTTTTTCTTTTTTTTAATCATTTTTCACCGATATTTCGAAACTTGATATTCATTTTTCTTTTTTTTAATCTGTTTTCACCGATGAGTGTTTCAAAAACTTGATATTCATTTTTCTCTTCAAATTCGTTTTGGTCGATGAGTGTTTCGAAAACTTGATATTCATTTTTCTTTTTTTATTAAGTTTTCACCGATGAGTGTGTCGAAAACTTGATATTTATTTTCTTTTTTTTTAATCAGTTTTCGCCGATGAGTGTTTCGAAAACTTTATATTCATTTTTATTTTTTTTAATCAGTTTTCGTCGGTGAATGTTTCGAAAACTTGATATTCATTTTTCTTTTTTAATAAGTTTTCAGCGATGAGTGTTTCGAAAACTTGATATTCATTTTTCTTTTTAATTAGTTTTGGTTGATGAGTGTTTTGAAAACTTAATATTAATTTTTCTGTTTTTAATCAGTTTTCGCCGATGAGTGTTTCGAAAACTTGATATTCATTTCTCTTTTTTTTAATCAATTTTCACCGATTAGTGTTTCGAAAACTTGATATTCATTTTTCTTTTTTTAGTAACTTCTCGCTAATGAGTGTTTCAAAAACTTGATATTCATTTTTCTTTTTTTAATCAGTTTTCGCTGATGAGTGTTTCGAAAACTTGATATTCATTTTTCTTTTTTAGTAAGTTTTCACTAATGAGTGTTTCGAAAACTTGATATTATTTTTTTAATAAGTTTTCACCAATGAGTGTTTCGAAAACTTGATATTATTTTTTTAATAAGTTTTCACCAATGAGTGTTTCGAAAACTTGATATTCTTTTTTCTTTTTTTTTAATCAGTTTCTTCGGTGAGTATTTCGAAAATTTGATATTCATTTTTCTTGTTTTAGTAAGTTTTCGCTAATGAGTGTTTCGAAAACTTGATATTAATTTTTCTTTTTTTAATCAGTTTTCGCCGATGATTGTTTCGAAAACTTGATATTCATTTTTCTTTTTTTAATCAGTCTTCACCGATGAGTGTTTCGAAAACTTGATATTCATTTTTCTTTTTTAATTAGTTTTGATCGATTAGTATTTCGAAAACTTGATATTCATTTTTCTTTTTTTAATCAGTTTTCGCCGATGAGTGTTCGAAAACTTGATATTCATTTTTATTTTTTAATCAGTTTTCACCGATGAGTATTTTGAAAACTTGATATTAATTTTTCTTTTTTTAATCAGTTTTCGTCAGTGAGTGTTTGGAAAACTTCATATTCATTTTTCTTTTTTTAATAAGTTTTCACCGATAAGTGTTTCGAAAACTTGATGTAATACCCCGGAAAATTTTGAGGATTAAAGAATGAATTACTTAAAACCTTAAAAAAAATATAGAAAAAGTACGAAAGTTAAAAAGAAACCAGAAAAGAATTTTTTTTTCAAAGATTGTAATACCCAAGAAAATTTTTCGAAGTTTAAAATAAAATAGGTCAAATGCTCATTTTGGTCCTCTATGTTTCACACAAGTTTTAAATTGGTCTTTTATCATTCAAAAGTTCTATATTGGTCCTTTATGTTTCCCAAAAAGTTTATATTTGTCCTTCAGGTTTCATTGAAGTTCTATATTGGTCATTTATGTTTCATTGAAGTTCTATATTGATCCTTTATGTTTCATTGAAGTTCTATATTGGTCCTTTATGTTTCATTGAAGTTTTATATTAGTCCTTTATGTTTCATTAAAGTTATGTAATACCCCGAAAAATTTCGAGGATTAAAGAATGATTTATTTAAAATTTCGAGGATTAAAGAATGATTTATTTCGGGGCTAAGAATTTAAAACTTTAAAAAGAATATAGAAAAATATATATATAAAAGTTAAAAGAAATCGGAAAGGAAAATTTTTTTCAAAGATTGTAATACCCGAGAAAATTTTTTGAAGTTTAAAATAAAATAAAAGGGAAAGAAAAGAAGTAGAAAATAATTTTTATGATTTAATTCAGGACCTAAAAAATTGGATACCTGAATTAAATAGGGAAAGAGATTAAATTAAAAATATATATTAGTTATTATTTATTTAATTATTAATTAATTAATTTATTTTAATAATACTTATTTATTTATTATTATAATTATTTATTATTATTATTATAGTGGTGGCGTTAGGTTAGGCTAGGTAGATAGAGAAAAAATATATATATATATATATATATATATATATATAGAAAGGAAAGGAAAAAGAGAGAAGAAAGAAAGGAAATAAAAGAAAAGAAAATAGAGAGAGGGGGCTACGGGGGACCTTATCACGGGCCTTAAAGCCCGCCCGGCCCGATAGGCCTGGCCCGCTAAAATGCAAAAATGAGCCCGAGCCCGAAAGCCCGTTTTTAAAAAAAGCCCGCAAAAAACGGGCCGGGCTCGAGCTTTTTTAAAGCCCGGCCCGCATTATATGTACTTATATATATATATATATTACATTAAAATAAATAAATAACTCAATCTAGTATAGAATAAATACCAACCTAATTGATAACTTATTTTAATGTTTGATATCCAAGGTTTTGTATTTGATTCATTCAATCTTATATATTTTAACATTTCAAAAATTCAATCTTACAGGGGAGACTAGCTTCCAACTTCCAATTAACTAGCATTACACTAATTTTCCTAGAGCGCGTGTATCATTTTCTTCACACAATTCATTAGGAGCAAATTCAAGCTCTCTCAGAGTGGGTAATTTGTTATATATTCTGGATACAAATATGTATATATATATACATATTTTGTAACCAGATTCCAGAATATATAATATATTTTGGATACAAAATATGTATATCTTTATATACAATCCGTATAAAATGTTTATATATATAATACATTAAAATCTTTTAACTATCTATTTTTAAGAAACAAAGTATCTTTTTTATCTTAGATGAAACATGAAACAAACTATAAAAAAAAATATGGGACAAAATATGGCGGCCCGGCCCGTTTTTATTTTATACGGGCCGAGCCCGGCCCTTTTTTTAGTTTTAAAAAAATGGGCCCGGGCCGGGCTCGGGCTTGAATTTTTAGTCAAAAAGCCCGCAAGCCCGGCCCGTGATCAGGTCTACGGGGGACGAGAGAAGAAGAAGGAAGAAAGGAAATGGAGGAGAGGGAGAGAGAGGGGAAGAAGGAGGACCGCCAGAAAAGTGGCCGGAGAAGAGCTAGCCGACGCCGGGAAGAGTCACTGGAGCTCGGTTAAACATCTTCCACACCTCCCACCAATCGAATCAAGGTTGGTAAGCCCAATTTCATTCGAAACCCTCAATTTCTCCATTTTTAGGGATTTCTTCGATTCACCTTCGATAGAGTTGTTTCGAGGGTAGATTGAGACCTAGAAAGTGTTCTTGAACACTTAGTTGGGGTAGGAATCGAGATTATATTTCCGGATTTGCCCAAATTCGAATTTGGAAGGGTTTGGGGTTAAAATTCTAATTATTCATAAATTGGGGAAAATTGTTGATAATTAGGATTGAGCTTGGATTTGAGTAAATAGGCTTGGATTGATATTATTAAAATTATATAGTTGAAATATTAGCTGAACAAGACCCGTGAAGAGCTGGGCCGAGGTTACTAAGGTTGAACCTTGACGTTAACGTACCGGGTCCCTGCTCGGGTTGCCCAAATACACTTTAAGGGTGACGTTGAGAGTTTTAAACCTCTTCTTTTCAATCTTAAACACCCTAGAAAAATTCTAAAAATGCTATCAAGCATCAAGAATTATTTTAGGTATCTTCTTGTTTCTCAAGGATGGAAACTTGCGGAACAATGAAGTCCAAATTCTAAAATGGTAATTTATTCCTTCATAATTATTAGGAAGCCTTAAGTAGGGTATATTAGAGGTATATTGAGGTTTAGAAACTAGATTTCTTAGAACCCGAGTAAGAACACAAGGTAAATCATAATGCTTAGACCTTCCTAAAATTAGGATTCCATCCAACCAAGCTTGATAAGCTTCCTTAGATGCAAATACAAGTTAGATAGAGGTCTAATACTCAAATCCAAGTATATGAAACACTCAAGTAGAGTGTTATATTCGAGTAAGTCAAATTTTCGAGGAAGGATACGCATAAGTCGGGATAGAGAAGTCTGATAAGACCAAGAGCTTGACTCTGTGGCAACCATGGACTACATGTGAGAGTAATGGAAAGATAAATAACGAATTAAGTTAAGTAATAACTTTAATGAAGTAAATGTTGTTCTTATAGGAACAACGGTACGCAATAGAGTGCAACAGGAACTCCGAGGAGACTACAGTTACAGGAGAGGATTGCATGGAAGGTTGGCCAAGGTGAGGACTCTTTCATCTATGCTCCCAGGGTCGTATGCTTATGAGGATTACATGAGTATGTATATTCTCTGCTTGTCTGGTACGTGTTAGCTAGAGGTATAAAATGCTAAAAAAATGAAAGAATTAGAAAATAGGTTGTGGAAAGTGGCTTGGATAGGAAGACATAGGAGTAGAGTGTAATTGTTTGCTATGATTGGTGTGTTACAAATCCAACTCATACACTCCGGAGGCATGATGAGTATTTTATTAAATCTTTTCCACGACGGTGGCAAGAGTCCTTGTACGGAAGGACTAAGCTTGTATTTTGAAAACTCGTCACGACGGTGACTTAAATTATAATCATGCAAAGGGAGTTATTGGTGGGTTTCGGATTTGATTATGCTAGCGATGTGAGACATCGACTAGAACAACGTCAGATGGCACTTGAGACCTCAGTTTTATAATCACTATGACGATGGTCATTGCCCTATCCTGGCAATAGGGTCAGAAAGGTTTTATATTGCTATGACGATAGCTTGAGGCTCAGAGAGTGCATCTGGACGGGTATATGAGTTATATCCTGTTAAGGATACTTGTACATATTAATAAGGAGAAGAATTGTTGATCCTTTGGGAAAGATACAAAGAATCCTATTAATATGTGAGACTAAGGTAAGGAGATACGGGAGGAACCTACGGGTGAACCGTGACCCTAACCTAGTAAAAGAGAAACCATCCTGTGGAGTTGGTCCAAGGTGTGTCAGTGGCCATGCTTCGAGACGTCGTGCCGTGCCCACCATGTGGCCTGGTTGGGTAATGGACGAGTGGGCTCAAGCTATTGCCCCGCAGTAAGGGGTCAGGACGTGCCACGTGGTGGCTACATATCAGTTCTTTGATAGATAGAAGTTGATTGTGTTTGATTAATAGAATTGTCACGAGGTGACTAGTACCCAAGTGAATGGGTTAAGTATTGTTTGATTAACAGAATTCTAACGAGGTGACCAGTACCCGAGTGAATGGGTTAAGTATATTTGCCACGTGGTGGCCAGCAACCCGAGTGCACGGGTTCAAAGTGGGACAGCCACGTAGTGGCTAGTTGAAACCCCAGAGTTAGGGAGATTAAGTAGATGTATGTTATAGTATCTGTGTGTATATACAAATTGTCTGTGTTTGCGTATGATTTCTAATTGTGCAGCGTAGTAGTGACGTACAGGATTACGTCACCACAACGTCTTGGTTGATTCAAACATGTTGAACGTGAGAAGACCGGTAAGTAAAAGCCGACATTATATGTTATATGTTTACTTGTTGAGTGATGATGTGAGTTAAACTGCTGCATGCTTATATCTGCTAAATGCATTTGAGTGTTTGGGTGAAATTTTTGTTATTGTGTGATCACCAAGAATGCATGCTAACTCACAGTAACTAGTTGTTTGTGCATGTGGTTGTGTATGACTCCCAGTCCCAGCGGTAAGGTACCCGCCTTGCGCCGGGGATGGGAGAGTCCTCACTGAGTCGCATGGTTAAGACTCACACCTCATTTTTACTACACAGAGACAGGTTAAGTACAGGTGGAAGAAGTCTCGGTGGAACGAGGGTTGAGCAACACTTTACAAAGACCCACAACTTGTTCATGTGGGTGAATAAAGTGTAATTGTAATGTAATTTACTTTATTATTGTATCATAAAGTAAATGGTAGACATACCCAATTAGGTTGTATTACTAAATCTAGAACTGTCAGCTTCACACACCTTAAAGATCAGGATTTATTTTACTGCGATACAGGGAAAATTTGTTTTCAAAATGTATATATATACATATATCTGTTGCATGTGAATAGGATATGCAACATCTTCGGATGTGTAGCCAGTACACAGGTTATATATATTATGTGTGTTTTCCTATATCTATATCTCGAAGCGGCACTGGCCGTGGATTTGCTTGCCTAAGATAGGCCACCATTTTGGTGTACCCATGATATTATAATGCATGTGAATGTATTTTTTTTAATAATAGCTATTCTGTCAATTAGGTGAAGGCTTATAGGCATAGGGATATTCCCTGTGTCTGTGCCGGTCACGATCCTCTAAACGGGGGTCGTGACATTCATATTGGTCCTCTCAGCATGATTTTATTTTGGTTTAAACGACGTCGTTTGAGTGTTTTACCGATGAGTATTTCGAAAACTTAATATTAATTTTTTTTAATCAGTTTTCGCCGATGAGTGTTTTGAAAACTTGATATTCATTTTTCTTCTTTTTAATCTGTCTTCACCGATGAGTGTTTCAAAAACTTGATATTCATTTTTCTCTTTCAATTAGTTTTGGTCGATGAGTGTTTCGAAAACTTGATATTCATTTTTTCTTTTTTTAATAAGTTTTCACCGATGAGTGTATCGAAAACTTGATGTTTATTTTTCTTTTTTTAATCAGTTTTGGCCGATGAGTGTTTCTGAAATGTGATATTCATTTTTCTTTATTTAATTAATTTTCACCGATTAGTGTTTCGAAAATTTGATATTCATTTTTCTTTTTTTAATCATTTTTCGCCGATGAGTGTTTCGAAAACTTGATATTCATTTTCCTTTATTAATCTGTTTTCGCCGATGAGTGTTTCAAAAACTTGATATTCATTTTTCTTGTTTTAGTAAGTTTTCGCTAATGTCTGTTTCGAAAACTTGATATTAATTTTTCTTGTTTTAGTAAGTTTTCGCTAATGAGTGTTTCGAAAACTTAATATTAATTTTTCTTTTTTTAATCAGTTTTCGCCGATGAGTGTTTCGAAAACTTGATATTCATTTTTATTTTTTTTAATCAGTTTTCGTCGGAGAGTGTTTCGAAAACTTGATATTCATTTTTCTTGTTTTAGTAAGTTTTCGCTAATGAGTGTTTCGAAAACTTGATATTAATTTTTCTTTTTTAATTAGTTTTCGCCGATGAGTATTTCGAAAACTTGATATTCATTTTTATTTTTTTAATCAGTTTTCGTCGGTGAGTGTTTCGAAAACTTGATATTCATTTTTCTTGTTTTAGTAAGTTTTCGCTTATGAGTGTTTCGAAAACTTGATATTCATTTTTCTTGTTTTAGTAAGTTTTCGTTAATGAGTGTTTCGAAAACTTGATATTAATTTTTCTTTTTTAATCAGTTTTCGCCGATGAGTGTTTCTAAAACTTGATATTCATTTTTCTTTTTTTTTTAATCAGTTTTCACCGATGAGTGTTTCGAAAACTTGATATTCTTTTTTCTTTTTTAATTAGTTTTGATCGATTAGTATTTCGAAAACTTGATTTTAATTTTTCATTTTTTTAATCAGTTTTCACCGATTAGTATTTCGAAAACTTGATATTCATTTTTCTTTTTTTTTTAATCTGTTTTCATCGATGAGTATTTCGAAAACTTGATATTCATTTTTTTCTTTAAATTAGTTTTGGCCGATGAGTGTTTCGAAAACTTGATATTCACTTTTCTTTTTTTATTAAGTTTTCACCGATGAGTGTGTCGAAAATTTGATATTTATTTTCCTTTTTTTAATCAGTTTTCACCGATTAGTGTTTCAAAAACTTTATACTCATTTTTATTTTTTTTAATCAGTTTTCGTCGGTGAGTGTTTCGAAAACTTGATATTCATTTTTCTTTTTTTAATACGTTTTCAGCGATTAGTGTTTCGAAAACTTGATATTCATTTTTCTTTTTTAATTAGTTTTGGTCGATGAGTGTTTCGAAAACTTGATATTCATTTTTCCTTTTTAATTAGTTATGGTCGATGAGTCTTTCGAAAACTTAATATTCATTTTTTTAATCTGTATTTGAAGATGAGTATTTCGAAAACTTAATATTAATTTTTCTTTTTTTCATCAGTTTTCGCCGATGAGTGTTTCGAAAACTGGATATTCAGTTTTCCTTTTTTTAATCAATTTTCATCGATGAGTGTTTCGAAAACTTGAAATTCATTTTTCTTTTTTTTTTTCTAAGTTTTCGCTAATGAGTATTTCGAAAACTTGATATTAATTTTTCTTTTTTTAATCAGTTTTCACCGATGCGTGTTTCGAAAACTTGATATTCATTTTGCTTTTTTTAGTAAGTTTTCACTAATGAGTGTTTCAAAAACTTGATATTAATTTTTCATTTTTTAATAAGTTTTCGCCGATGAGTGTTTCGAAAACTTGATATTCTTTTTTCTTTTTTTTAATCAGTTTTCGTCGGTTAGTATTTCGAAAACTTGATATTCATTTTTGTTGTTTTAGTAAGTTTTCGCCAATGAGTGTTTCGAAAACATGATATTAATTTTTCTTTTTTAATCAGTTTTCGTCGATGTGTGTTTCGAAAACTTGATATTCATTTTTCTTTTTTAATTCGTTTTGATCGATTAGTATTTCGAAAACTAATTGATATTCATTTTTCTTTTTTTTAATAAGTTTTCGCCGAGCAGTGTTTCGAAAACTTGATATTCATTTTTCTTTTTTTTAATTAGTTTTCACCGATGAGTATTTCGAAAACTTGATATTATTTTTCTTTTTTTAATCAGTTTTCGTCAGTGAGTGTTTCGAAAACTTCATATTCATTTTTCGTTTTTTAATAAGTTTTCACCGATAAGTGTTTCGAAAACTTGACATTCATTTTTCTTTTTTAGTTAGTTTTCGTCGATGATTGTTTCGAAAACTTGATATTCATTTTTCTTTTTTAATTAGTTTTGGTCGATGAGTGTTTCGTAAACTTGATATTCATTTTTCTTTTTCTAATCAGTTTTTGGCGATGAGTATTTCGAAAACTTAATATTAATTGTTCTTTTTTAATCATGTTTCGTCGATGAGTGTTTCGAAAACTTGATATTCATTTTTCTTCTTTTTAATCTGTCTTCACCGATGAGTGTTTCGAAAACTTGATATTCATTTTTCTCTTTAAATTAGTTTTGGTCGATGAGTGTTTCGAAAACTTGATATTCATTTTTCTTTTTTTTAATAAGTTTTCACCGATGAGTGTGTCGAAAACTTGATATTCAACTTTCTTTTTTGTCAATCAGTTTTCGCCGATGAGTGTTTCTGAAATGTGAAATTCATTTTTCTTTATTTAATTAATTTTCACCGATGAGTGTTTCGAAAACTTGATATTCATTTTTCTTTTTTAATCATTTTTCGCCGATGAGTGTTTCGAAGACTTGAAATTCATTTTTCTTTTTTTAATCAGTTTTCGCCGATGAGTGTTTCGAAAACTTGATATTCATTTTCCTTTTTTAATCTATTTTCGCCGATGAGTGTTTCGAAAACTTGATATTCATTTTTCTTGTTTTAGTAAGTTTTCGCTAATGAGTGTTTCGAAAACTTCATATTAATTTTTCTTTTTTTAATCAGTTTTCGCTGATGAGTGTTTCCAAAACTTGATATTCATTTTTCTTTTTTTTAATCAGTTTTCGTCGGTGAGTGTTTCGAAAACTTGATATTCATTTATCTTGTTTCAGTAAGTTTTCCCTAATGAGTGTTTCGAAAACTTGATATTAATTTTTCTTTTTTTAATTTGTTTTGGCTGATCAGTGTTTCAAAAACTTGATATTCATTTTTCATTTTTAATCAGTTTTCACCGATTAGCGTTTCGAAAACTTGATATTCTTTTTTCTCTTTCAATTAGTTTTGGTCGATGAGTGTTTCAAAAACTTGATATTCATTTTTCTTTTTTTAATAAGTTTTCACCGATGAGTGTGTCGAAAACTTGATATTTATTTTTCTTTTTTTAATCAGTTTTCGCTGCTGAGTGTTTCGGAAAAAGTGATATTCATTTTTCTTTATTTAATTAATTTTCACCGATGAGTGTTTCGAAAACTTGATATTCATTTTTCTTTTTTTAATTATTTTTCACCGATGAGTGTTTCGAAAACTTGATATTTATTTTTCTTTTTTTAATCAGTTTTCGCCGATGAGTGTTGCGAAAACTTGATATTCATTTTCCTTTTTTAATCTATTTTCGCCGATGAGTGTTTCGAAAACTTGATATTCATTTTTCTTGTTTTAGTAAGTTTTCGCTAATGAGTGTTTCGAAAACTTGATATTAATTTTTCTTTTTTTAATCAGTTTTCGCCGATGAGTGTTTCGAAAACTTGATATTCATTTTTCTTTTTTTTTAATCAGTTTTGTCGATGAGTGTTTCGAAAACTTGATATTCATTTTTCTTGTTTTTGTAAGTTTTCGCTAATGAGTGTTTCGAAAACTTGATATTAATTTTTCCTTTTTTAATCAGTTTTGGCCGATGAGTGTTTCGAAAACTTGATATTGATATTTCTTTTTTTAATCAGTTTTCATCATGAGTGTGAAGAAATATGAGTTTAATTCTTAGAAAAATAAATTCGTATATTGCAAAATGCCAGATGTGGCTTAAATAGGGACCATGGTTACAAGTTAATCACTAGAATCCCTTTAGGAATAAGACTTAATCTAATTGAAATTATTAAATCAGATTTAGATAACAAAAGGATATCTAAGATTTAAATTTAAAATATTAAACTAGATAACTATTAAGTAGAAACTTAAATAAAATAAATTTACTAAAGATAATAATTAATTAAATAATAACGACACTCCCCCTCAAGTTACGGACATGATGTTGATCATTCCCAGCTTGGCACTTAGCTCTTCAAACTCGGTGCCACACAAGCTCTTTGTTAGGATGTCTGCTACCTGAAGGTGCGAAGGTGTGTGACTCAAGGTTATATTTCCAGAATCTAGATTCTCCTTGATGAAGTGGCGGTCAATTTCAACATGTTTGGTTCGATCATGATGCACGGGATGTTTGGCAATGCTAATGGCTGATAAATTATCGCATTTTACCTCCATAGGGTTGTCAACTTGAATTTTGAGTTCACTAAGTAGTATTTTTAGCCAAATACCTTCACATATACCTTGAGAGAGTGCTCTAAATTCAGC
This sequence comes from Senna tora, assembly GCA_014851425.1. Classification (NCBI taxonomy): domain Eukaryota; kingdom Viridiplantae; phylum Streptophyta; class Magnoliopsida; order Fabales; family Fabaceae; genus Senna; species Senna tora. Next base: position 26,767,722 of record CM026262.1, read on the forward strand.
TTCCGCACTGCTTCTTGCAACCACAGACTGTTTCTTGCTTCTCCATGTCACTAAGTTCCCCCAAACCATGGTACAGTATCCTGAAGTAGATCTTCTATCAATTGCACATCCCGCCCAATCAGCATCGGTGTAAATTTCATCTCCTTTATTGTCATTCTTCTTAAAGGAAATACCCTTTCCAGGTGCTGACTTCAGATATCTCAGAATTCGATATGTCGCCTCGAGGTGTTCCTCATTAGGACTATTCATAAATTGACTTATCACACTCACAGGGAAGCTAATATCCGGTCTTGTATGAGACAGGTAAATTAGTTTACCTACTAATCGTTGGTACCTTCAAGTGTCCACCAAGGGGCTCTCCTGAAAGAATTTTGTCTTGTAATTGGTCTCCATAGGGGTCTCAGCTGGTTTGCATCCAAGCATACCAGTTTCTTGGAGCAAATCTAGAGTATATTTATGTTGTGACACAGTTATTCCTCCTTTTGATCTTGCTACTTCCATTCCCAAGAAGTATCTGAGTTCACCAAGGTCCTTTGTCTCAAATTCCTTGGTTAAGGCAGCCTTAAGCAGAGATATTTCCTCAATGAAGTCCCCTGTGATAATTATGTCATCTACATACACGATCAAGATAGCCCTTTTCCAGTGGGTGAGATTTTGTAAAATAGTGTATGGTCTGCTTGGCCTTGAATATACCCATTTCTCTTAACAACATTGGTGAACTTCTCAAACCATGCTCTAGGAGATTGTTTAAGGCCATAAAGAGACTTCAGCAATTTACATACCTTCCCATTACTACTGTCAAGTCCAGGTGGAAGATTCATGTAAACTTCCTCCCTGAGATCTCCATTCAGAAAGGCATTTTTTATGTCAAGCTGGTGGAGTGGCCAATCCAAATTAGCAGCTAAGGATAGGAGAACCTTGATGGAATTGAACTTGACTACAGGAGAAAAAGTTTCCTGATAGTCAACTCCATGGGTTTGAGTGTACCCCTTAGCTACTAATCTAGCTTTATACCTATTGATGCTTCCATCAGAATTATACTTGATTGTGAATATCCATCGACAGCCTACTGGATTTTTTCCTTTCGGTAATGTAGTTAGCTCCCATGTATTGTTCTTGACTAGTGCATTCATCTCTTCTTTTACGACAGTTTTCCACTTCTCGTGTTTAAGAGCTTCTTCAATTGTAGTAGGCACTTTCTCACTGGAGACTATGGTGATAAATGCCCTATAATTTTTTGACAACTTATCATAGCAAACGAAGTTAGCAATTGGATGCTTAGTACAAGCTCTTACCCCCTTCCTTAACGCAATAGGAAAATTCATATCTTCAGCAGAGTTCTCAGTATTTGTGTCACGACCCCAAATCGGGAATACGTGACTGGCACGGGAATAGATTTTTACCTCTAAACCCGTAAGCCTTATCCTGTAAACATGACTATAACTACCCTGCTATACAATCAATATATATATATCATACTAGTGGCCACACCTCACTGGTGGCCTAATTAACCTGCAATCCGCGGTTCGCTCAATACCGCTTCAGCTCAATCCAGTGTATACATATATTTATCGCCACTCATAATGTAAATATTAATATCATATTGACCGTATGTCTCAATGCGTACGATTTATCCTATTCACATGCAGCAAGCACACATAATATATATCCATATCATATTGACCGTACGCCTCAATGCGTACGATCTATCCTATTCACATGCAAAAGTTTATATACTCAAACATATATCCTAGTCTTCCCCAAACTGGACCCTGTCTTTAAGTACATGTGAAGCCGACAATTCTAGAGTAAGTACATATCAAAAGCTGTAAATATATATATACACAACTCTTACAACTTTAAAATATGTACAACAAGAGAAATCAAAATAACCAAAGGAGTCCACCCACGCGAACAAGAGCGTAAGGATGGTCTGATGTCCGTATCACTGTCCGGACGTCGATGCCTGCCCGATCCCTGTATCTGAAACATTGAAGCAGAGGGAGTGAGTCAAACAGACTCAGTGAGGAGCTTCCCATCCTCGGCGTAGCGGCGGGTACCACTACAGCTGGGGAAAGGGAAACACCCACAATCACATGTGCATGAAGGTCCAGTTTATCAAATGTTATATTACGATCAGGCAATATTAATATAACATTAAAATCACAGATAAACCTACGGATCATGCTTCTCGTAAACAAGCAATCACATTTTAACATATAATTTGAAAATTGTAAATCACTTAACTGACCCCAGTACCAGGCTAGGGCAATGGCCTCAACGAGCAAATTCTTTTAATGTTTAACTGACCCTAGTGCCAGGCTGGGGCAATGGCCTCAACGGGCAAATCTTTTAATCTTTTACTGACCCTAGTGCCAGGCTAGGGCAATGACCTCAACGGGCAAATCTTTTAGTCTTTTACTGACCCTAATGCCAGGCTAGGGCAATGGCCTCAACGGGCAAATGCTGTACTCTTTAACTGACCCTAGTACCAGGCTAGGGCAATGGCCTCAACGGCAATTGTTTTAATTTGTTTCTCTTTCCAAGCTTTCAGCTGGGATCCTGATTCTATCTACCCATTACTATCCTAAACTGACTTTACGTAGGTAGTGTGAACATCCCTACGACTCACTAATCAATTAAGAGATCGTATTAATCCTCATATTGTTCTCAAACCCTTGGTTTAGATCATAACCTAGCTCTAAGGAATTCCCTAAGTTCAATTACCGTGAAACGTCGACATTTACTAACAACTTCTATACGATTTATTTAATGAGTCTCTAATTAATAGGGTAAAACAAACCTTGGACTCAATCAACAACTTACCCCCTTGCTTGTACTGTTTGGCGTATCTCATGTCATCACATGGATACCCTCCAATAACTCTTTACCTGTAGTCAAACACACATATACAAATACTTTCATAGATAACAGTTTAGGAACAACAACATCATGTTAACCACTAAATAATTCTTACAAATAGGCAAGTAGGCAAACCACATATCCACATCCTCAATCAACCCTATAGGGCAAGGATGGGAAACCCCTCACCTGGACGGCTTCCCTGCGCTAGTCCTGGAGTAACTCCCGCTCCGGACGAGTCATGGTTTCCTAACAAATTCATTCATATGGTTAACATCTCAAACTATATGTAATTCATATGCATACGACATGCTCGTACCAAAAAATGCATCTAGACGTCGCCAAAAACCGAGTTCTTGGTCTTATCCGTCTTCCCTCTCTTCCATGAGAGTCTCAAGTGCTACATACTTGGTTTCGTATAATTATCGCTCACCTTTAATGGATTTTAGAGCCTTGGATTTGAGTTACTAAACCTCAATATGCTTCTAAATTATCCTACTTAAGGTTTCCTAATAATTACGAAGGAATTAAATTGCCATTTTAAATTTTGGACTTTATTGTTCCACAAGTTTCCATCCTTGAGAAACAAGAAAGTACCTAAAATAATTCTTGATCCTTGATAACATACTTAGAATTATTCTAGGGTGTTTAAGATTGAAAAGAAGAGGTTTGAAGCCCTCAACGTCACCCTTAAAGTGTATTTGGGCAATTTGAGCAGGGATCCGGCACGTTAACGTCAAGGTTCCACATTAGTAACCTCGGGCCAGCTCTTCACAGGTCTTGTTCTGCTAATATTTCAACAATATAATTTCAATAATTCCAATCCAAGCCTATTTACTCAAATCCAAGCTCAATCCTAATTATCACAATTTTTCCAGTTTATGAATAATTAGAATTTCAACCCCAAATCCTTCAAAATTCGAATTCGGCTAAACCCGAGGGTGTAGTCTCAATTCTTACCCCAACTAAGTGTTCAACAACACCTCCTAGGTCTCAATCTACCCTCGAAACAACCCAATCGAAGGTGGATCGAAGAAATCCCTAAAAATGAAGAAATTGGGGTTACCAACCTTTGATTTGATTGGTGGAAGGTGTAGGAGACGTCGTACCCGAGCTCCGGTGACTTCTCCGGCGTCGGTTAGCTCTCCCCGGTCACTTTTCCGGCGCACCCAAACCCTTCTCCTTCTTCTTCACGTCCTCCCTCTCTTCTCTCTCTCTCTCTTTCTTTATTTATTTCTTTCTTTCTTCCCGTGGGTTCCCTCTCTCACCCTTTATTATTATTATTATTTTTCTCTACCAACCCTCCTCCCCCTCACGGCACCCCTTTTAAAATATAAATAATTTAAAATAGTTAATTAATAAATAAATAAATATAATTAAAAATAAATTAATTAATACTTAAATAAATACACAACTAATATATATTTTCTTTTCTTTTCTTTTCTTTTTTAAAAATAGATAATAAGATAAATAATAACCACTTAAAAATAATAAAGATATATTTTTAATTTAATTTCCTTTCCCTATTTAATTCAGGTTTCCAATTTCTTAGGTCCTGAATTAAATCCTAAAAAATTATTTCTACTTCTTTTCTTTCCCTTTATTTATTTTAAACTTCGAAAATTTTTCTCAGGTATTACAATCTTCCCCCCTTAAGAAATTCGGTCCCCGAATTTCAATTAACATACTAACCTTAGTCTTGAAATAAGTGAGGATACGTCCCGCGCATCTCAGCCTCAACTTCCCATGTTGCTTCTTCGACCGAATGGTTTCGCCACAGGACTTTCACCAATGGTATCTCCTTCGACCTTAGCTTCTTCAGCTGGTGATTTAAGATTTCCACTGGCATCTCCTCATAAGTTAGACTTTCAGCTAGTTGTACTTCCTGGGGTTAGATTACATGAGAGGGATCTGGTAGGTACTTTCAGAGCATGGACACATGAAACACCGGATGAACTCCTTCCAACTCCGCTGGCAATTCTAGAAGGTAGGCAACATTTCCCACGAGCTCAAGAATCTCAAATGGTCCGATGTATCTTGGACTTAGCTTGCCTCTCTTGCCAAATCTCATCACGCCCCTCATCGGTGAAATTTTTAAGAAAACCTGCTCACCCAATGCAAACTCTAACTCTTTTCTGCGGTTGTCAGCATACGACTTCTGCCTACTCTGAGCCGTGGCAAGCCTTTCTCTAATGGACTTTATCTTGTCCAAAGCATCCTGCACAAGTTCTGGACCAACCAACTTGGCCTCTCCGACCTCGAACCACCCAATTGGGGACCTGCACTTCCGACCGTACAAAGCCTCGAAGGGTGCCATCTGAATACTGGCTTGGTAACTGTTGTTATAGGCAAACTCCGCTAACGGCAGGTATTTCTCCCACCCTCCGTCGAAATCCATAACACATGCCCTAAGCATGTCCTCTAAAATCTGAATGGTCCTCTCAGATTACCCGTCTGTCTGGGGATGAAATGCGGTACTCAGATCAACCCTCGTCCCCAACGCCTCCTGCAATGCTCTCCAAAACCGAGAGGTAAACTGTGGCCCCCTATCAGAGATAATCGACACCGGTACTCCGTGCAACCTCACTACCTCTGATAGGTACAACTGGGCATACTGACCCACTCTGTAAGTGGTCTTAACTGGCAGGAAATGTGCGGACTTGGTCATCCGATCGACGATTACCCAAACTGAATCGAATCCCCTCTGTGATCGCGACAATCCTGTCACAAAATCCATAATAATTCTCTCCCACTTCCATTCAGGAATTTCTATCTGTTGAAGTGTTCTGGCGGGCTTTTGGTGTTCAGCCTTAACCTGCTGACACACTAAACTTCTAGATACGTAATCTGCCATATCCTTCTTCATACCATTCCACCAGTATTATTCTCTCAGATCCTGATACATCTTATTACTACCCGGATGGATAGTGTACGCTGTCTTGTGTGCCTCATCAAGAATTCTTTCTTTCAAACCATCCACCATAGGTACACACTGTCATCCCTCCAACCGGAGTATGCCACTGTCATCTATGGAGAATCGGACGTCGTCCTTCTCCCTCTGAACCACTGTATCTCTGATATGTTTGAGGTCGGCGTCTTGATCTTGTTTGGATTTAACTTCTTTGATTAGAGCTGACTTAGCTTGAATGTGGGCTAGAAACAGGTTGGGATCTCCAATTTCAAACTGAGTTCCAAACTGTTCCAGCTCATGTATTTCCTGGATTAACGGCCTTCGTACTTCACTGATATGGGCTAAGCTACCCATTGACTTTCGGCTCAGAGTGTTTGCCACCACATTCGCCTTACCGGGATGGTACAAGATCGTGCAGTCATAGTCTTTCAACAACTCGATCCACATGCGTTGTCTCAGATTTAGATCTTTCTGCTCGAAAATGTACTTGAGGCTCTTGTGGTCTGTATATACCTCACATGTTTCGCCATAAAGGTAATATAATGCCTCCAAATCTTCAAGGCAAATACCACCCCTGCCATTTCAAGATCGTGAGTTGGGTAGTTCTTTTTGTGCTTCCAGAGTTGCCTAAACGCATAAGCAATCACCTTGCCATGCTGCATAAGAACACACCCTAACCCAACTCGTGAAGCATCACAGTACACCACATACCCTCCGGTGCCCTCAGGAAGAGCCAACACTGGTGCTGTGGTGAGACATTCCTTCAGTTTCTGAAAACTCTCTTCACACTTGTTATCCCACACAAACTTTACCCCTTTCTGAGTTAGCTTTGTAAGAGGTGCAGCAACCTTCGAAAAGTCCTGCACAAACCTTCTATAGTATCCAGCCAAACCTAGAAAACTGCGAATCTCCGTGACTGAGGTAGGCTGGGACCAATTCTTAACTGCTTCTATATTACTCGGGTCAACATGGATTCCCTCTGAAGATACCACGTGACCGAGAAATGCAACTTTATCAAGCCAAAACTCACATTTTCAAAACTTAGCATACAATTTCTCTTCCCTTAGCTTCTGTAATGCTAGTCTCAAATGCTCTGCATGCTCCTCAGCATTCTTGGAATAGACTAGAATGTCATCAATAAATACAATGACAAACCGGTCTAGAAATGGCTTGAAAACTCGATTCATCATATCCATAAAAGCTGCTGGTGCATTAGTTAGCTCAAACGACATGACTAGAAACTCATAATGGTCGTATCGGGTTCAAAAAGCAATCTTGGGCACATCTTCTTTTCTAATCTTCAGCTAATGATACCCTGATCGCAAATCGATCTTTGAAAACCTCTTAGCACCCTGCAACTGATCAAACAGATCACCGATTCTTGGAAGTGGATACTGATTGCGGACCGTTACCTTATTTAACTTTCGGTAATCGATACACAATCTTAAAGTCCCATCCTTCTTCTTCACGAATAGAACTGGTGCACCCCAAGGTGAAAAACTGGGTCTGATGAAACCCTTATCAAGTAATTCCTGTAACTGCGCGTATAGCTCCTTCAACTCCTTCGGAGCCATTCTATAAGGTGGTGTAGAAATCGGTTGAGTTCCTGGTAAAAGCTCGATCTCAAATCAATCTCTCGATTAGGCGGCAAACCAGGCAAATCATCAGGAAATACATCAAGAAATTCCCGAACTACCGGTACTTGATTCGCAGGAAGTACTTCTTTCGTAGTATCCCTCACAAAAGCCTGATATCCTTTACACCCTTACTCGAGTAGCTTGGAAGCTTTCATTGCTGAAATTACACTCGGATATGGTGCAGCACCATCACCCCGCACCACAAATGGCTCTTCATCCGGCATGTTGAATTTCAAACACTTCGCCCTGCAGTCAACTACTGCATGGCAAGATGCCAATCAATCCATACCTAAAATGACATCCAAGTCCACCATATCGAGTAGTCGTAGGTCCACAACTGTTTCATGACCCTCGACCACAACCACACACGACTCATAGACGTACTTTACTTGTACTGACTCACCCATAGGAGTAGAGACCATTTCCGTCCCCTTCAACCTAGTTGGGCTTTTCTCAACTTTCCATGCAAATGCATGTGAGATGTAGGAATGTGTTGAACCGGAATCAAATAATACAAGAGCCTGGAGAGAGCATACTGAAAGTGTACCTATCACTATTGCATTTGAGGCATGTGCATCCTGTCGAGACAAAGCAAACACCCGTGCCTGGCCTCCCCCTGGTGCACCTGGTTCTCTACCTCCTGCTCCTCTACCTCTGCCCGCTCCTGAAGTGTTGACTTGGGGTGGTACAATTCTGACTGGTGGGGCTGCAATTGGAGTACTACCCCGAGTAGGATTGCTCTTGACACTCGTATTACTCTTCCTCTGCAGACATTCCTTAGCCATATGCCCGAACTGACCACAGTTGTAACAACCTGCCTTTGTGACTCTTCACTTACCAAAATGGAATCTCCCACATGTTCCACACAGCGGATTCTGGTTACCGCCCTGACCACTGCCTTAGAACCTCTGCCCACCTTGGGCGTTACTCCTCCCAGAACTTGTGGTGGTAATAACAGACTGCCCACCAACTTGCCCTGCATAATTTGGAACTATACCAGAATTACCAGCTGTCTTTTGCTTCTTCTTCCATCCCTGTCCATCACTACATGTTAGTAACTTGTTCTTGGGATTCGTCGATGTCCCAAACTTCTTTCTATTTTCAATTACCCTCGCACAATCAGCAGCTTGTGCTAGAGTTTCAAACTGACCACATTGCGGCAGTAGAACTACAAACAATGGCTCTACCAAACTGTGGATAAACCTCTTAATCAACTCCCTCTCATCGGGAACCAATTCTAGAGCATATTGAGCTAGCTCCGTGAACTGCAGCTCAAACTCAGTCACTAACATATTCGGCGTCATCCACAAATCTTCAAACTATTGACGCTTGGCATACTTCGTTCCATCAGATAGAAACCGACCCAGAAATTCCCTCTGAAAATCTACCCAGGTCAAAAGAGCAACTCTCCTTGCATATCTCTTCTGCACTGATTCAAACCAAACCCGTGCAGCGCCTCTCAACTGAAATGACGCAAGTTCCACCATTTCTCCTCCTGGACACCTCAGTAACTGCCCAATTCTGACTATATCACGGAGGAAATGTTGAGGATCCTCCTTGGTTTCAGTTCTGCAAAAGGTAGGCAGATTCAGCTTCAGGAATTTAGTAATCGGTAATTCCCTCGGAACTCCCCTCAGTCCCCGGGACACGTCCCTTTGTTGCCATTCCCTTCTTGGTTCTTCCTCTCTTTCCTCAACCATTTCAGTTTCTTGTTCAGCCGATATCACTTGCTCCTCTTCCTCGCCGACAACTAAACGGCGGACTTCTTGTTGAATTTGGCGGGTCATTTCAGCTCTCAACTCCTGAAATCCCGCAGTCAGCATCTCAGCCACTGACGGAGCACTCGTCTCAACCTGTGGCTCTGGGGTTTGTTGCCTATGCACTCCTCTTTCTTGTGTCCTACCAAGACCGCGAGCACAACCTCTAGCTCGACCCCTGGGAGGCATTCTCTCCTCCCGAACGGATTCTTAATCAGTACGTGCAGGGACTCTACCGCCCCTCCTAGCCTGCCTAGTAGTCGACGACATCCCTGTACTGCACAAAAACGTCACCTGATAAGCATTTGCAAAATCTATCATAGATTAAAAAGGAATGAAAGAAAGGCTGACTCAAATTATCCTGGGTACTCCCACAAGTGCCTGTTTAATGCAACGTTGTGCCCGGGTTTCACAACGAAGCTTAAACCGACACCCAGTTATACCAATGGCTTCACATAACTTAAAGAATAACCTGCCTCTGGTACCAAGTTTGTCATGACCCCAAATCGGGAATACGTGACTGGCACGGGAATAGATTTTTACCTCTAAACCCGTAAGCCTTATCCTATAAACATGGCTATAACTACCCTGCTATACAATCAATATATATATCATACTAGTGGCCACACCTCACTGGTGGCCTAATTAACCTGCAATTCGCGGTTCGCTCAATACCGCTTCAGCTCAATCCAGTGTATAGATATATTTATCACCACTCATAATGTAAATATTAATATCATATTGACCGTACGTCTCAATGCGTACGATCTATCCTATTCACATGCAGCAAGCACACATCATATATATCCATATCATATTGACCGTACGCCTCAATCCGTACGATCTATCCTATTCACATGCAGAAGTTTATATACTCAAACATATATCCTAGTCTTCCCCAAACTGGACCCTGTCATTAAGTACATGTGAAGCAGACAATTCTAGAGTAAGTACATATCAAAAGCTTTAAATATATATATACATAACTCTTACAACTTTAAAATATGTACAACAAGAGAAATCAAAATAACCAAAGGAGTCCACCCACGCAAACAAGAGCGTAAGGATGGTCTGATGTCCATATCACAGTCCGGACGTCGATGCCTGCCCAATCCCTGTATCTGAAACATTGAAGCAGAGGGAGTGAGTCAAACAGACTCAGTGAGGAGCTTCCCATCCTCGGCGTAGCAGCGGATACCACTACAACTGGGGAAAGGGAAACACCCACAATCACATGCGCATGAAGGTCCAGTTTATCAAATGTTATATTACGATCAGGCAATATTAATATAACATTAAAATCACAGATAAACCTACGGATCATGCTTTTCTATCATGCTTCTCGTAAACAAGCAATCACATTTTAACATATAATTTGAAAACTGTAAATCACTTAACTGACCCTAGTACCAGGCTAGGGCAATGGCCTTAACGGGCAAATCTTTTAATCTTTTACTGACCTTAGTGCCAGGCTAGGGCAATGGCCTCAACGGGCAAATCTTTTAGTCTTTTACTGACCCTAGTGCCAGGCTAGGGCAATGGCCTCAACGAGCAAATGCTGTACTCTTTAACTGACCCTAGTACCAGGCTAGGGCAATGGCCTCAATGGGCAATTGTTTTAATTTGTTTCTCTTTCCAAGCTTTCAGCTGGGATCCTGATTCTATCTACCCATTACTATCCTAAACTGACTTTACCTAGGTAGTGTGGACATCCCTACGACTCACTAATCAATTCAGAGATCGTATTAATCCTCATATTGTTCCCAAACCCTTGGTTTAGATCATAACCTAGCTCTAAGGACTTCCCTAGGTTCAATTACCGTGAAACGTCGACGTTTACTAACAATTTCTATACGATTTCTTTAATGAGTCTCTAATTAATAGGGTAAAACAAACCTTGGACTCAATCAACAACTTACCCCCTTGCTTGTACTGTTCGGCGTATCTCATGTCATCACATGGATACCCTCCAGTAACTCTTTACCTGTAGTCAAACACACATATACAAATACTTTCATAGATAATAGTTTAGGAACAACAACAGCATGTTAACCACTAAATAATTCTTACAAATAGGCAGCTAGGCAAACCACATATCCACATCCTCAATCAACCCTGTAGGGCAAGGATGGGAAACCCCTCACCTGGACGGCTTCCCTGCGCTAGTCCTGGAGTAACTCCCGCTCCGGACGAGTCGTGGTTCCTAACAAATGCATTCATGTGGTTAACATCTCAAACTATATGTAATTCATATGCATAAGACATGCTCGTGCCTAAAAATGCATCTAGACGTCGCCAAAAATCGAGTTCTTGGTCTTATCCGTCTTCCCTCTCTTCCATGAGAGTCTCAAGTGCTACATACTTGGTTTCGTATAATTATCGCTCACCTTTAATGGATTTTAGAGCCTTGGATTTGAGTTACTAAACCTCGATATGCTTCTAAATTATCCTACTTAAGGTTTCCTAATAATTACGAAGGAATTAAATTGCCATTTTAAATTTTGGACTTTATTGTTCCACAAGTTTCCATCCTTGAGAAACAAGAAAGTACCTAAAATAATTCTTGATCCTTGATAGCATACTTAGAATTATTCTAGGGTGTTTAAGATTGAAAAGATGAGGTTTGAAGCCCTCAACATCACCCTTAAAGTGTATTTGGGCAATCTGAGCAGGGACCCGGCACGTTAACGTTAAGGTTCCACATTATAACCTCGGGCCAGCTCTTCACGGGTCTTGTTCAGGTAATATTTCAACAATATAATTTCAATAATTCCAATCCAAGCCTATTTGCTCAAATCCAAGCTCAATCCTAATTATCACAATTTTTCCAGTTTATGAATAATTAGAATTTCAACCCCAAATCCTTCAAAATTCGAATTCGGCTAAACCCGAGGGTGTAGTCTCAATTCTTACCCCAACTAAGTGTTCAAGAACACCTCCTAGGTCTCAATCTACCCTCGAAACAGCCCAATCGAATGTGGATCGAAGAAATCCCTAAAAATGAAGAAATTGGGTTTTTCGAATGAAACTGGGGTTACCAACCTTTGATTCGATTGGTGGAAGGTGTAGCAGACATCGTACCCGAGTTCCGATGACTTCTCTGGCGTCGGTTAGCTCTCCCCAGTCACTTTTTTGGCGCACCCCAAACCCTTCTCCTTCTTCTTCACGTCCTCCCTCTCTCCCTCTCTTCTTTCTCTCTCTTTCTTTCTTTCTTTCTTTCCGTGCGTTCCCTCTCTCACCCTTTATTATTATTTTTTTTCTCTACCAACCCTCCTCCCCCTCACGGCACCCCTTTTAAAATATAAATAATTTAAAATAGTTAATTAATAATTATATTAATTAGATATTTAAATAATAAATAAATACATATAATTAAAATTAATTAAATAATACTTAAATAAATACACAACTAATATATATTTTCTTTTCTTTTCTTTTTTTTTAAAAATAGATAATAAGATAAATAATAACCACTTAAAAATAATAAAGATATATTTGTATTTTAATTTCCTTTCCCTATTTAATTTTGGTTTCCAATTTCTTAGGTTCTGAATTAAATCCTAAAAAGATTATTTCTACTTCTTTTCATTCCCTTTATTTTATTTTAAACTTCGAAAAATTTTTTCGGGTATTACAATTTGCAGGACTTGGCATGGGAATCTCGGCCTCAGTTTGGATCATTAGAGTGGTGTGGGTCTCATGCCTTTTATCATGGGAGGTTAACGTTTGTCTAGGTGACTCAATGGGTTATGTTTGTGTTTCAATTTGGTCTATAAAACTCCATTCCTCCTCTGCAATCTCCCCCTGAATGGACGTTTTGGGATAATACGGGTCATGTTCATGGAAGGTAACGTCCATGGTGACAAAGAATTTTTGAAGAGTTGGTGAATAAGACTTATACCCTTTTTGGGTGGAGGAGTAACCAAGAAACAAGCACTGCACAGCCTTGGGATCCAATTTGTTTTGGTTATAGGAATGGACAAAGGCTTTACAGCCGAAGACTTTGGGTGGTAGAGAGTGTAGGACTTATGTAGAATGATAATATGAAAGAAGATGATCATACGGGGTCTTTAGGTCTAGAATTTTTGAAGGCATCCGGTTTATAAGGTAAATAGCGGAAAGAACAGCTTCACCCCAATACTCTTTAGGGGTGTTATATGTAAAAAGTAGGGATTGAGCTACTTCAAGAATGTGACAATTTTTTCTTTCGGCGACACCGTTCTGTTGGGGTGTATATATACAAGATGTTTGGTGTAGGATTCCCTCTTGGGCAAGGTAGGAATTAAGTGCAGAATTAAGATACTCTTTTCCATTGTCAGACCGTAAGACACGAATTTTGGTTTGGAAATGGGTTTGAATAAACTTATGGAAAATTTTAATGATATGAGGAAATTCATATTTTTCCTTCATCAGAAAGACCGAAGTTAACCGAGTATGGTCATCAACAAAGGTGGCAAACCACTTGGAACCGGTAATGTTTGGTGTGTTAGCAGGGCCCCAGACATCACTATGGATAAGAGAAAAGGGTTGAGAAGGCTTATATATGTTAGGAGAATATGTGGATCTAGTGTGTTTAGAAAATTGACAAATATCACACTGAAGCAACATAGAACTTTTATTACGATATAAACTGGGATACAACTTTTGCATATAATGAAAATTAGGATGACCTAGTCTATAGTGCCACAATAGAATATCGAGAAGACAAGTGACACTAAGAACATTTTTATGGAAAGCTGGAAAACTAGTAGGTCCTAGAAGTTAGAGACCATTACACTCCTCAGCACTGCCAATCATCTTCCCTGATGCCAAATCCTAAAAGGAGCAACCATGAGATTTAAAGTTAGCAGCACAGTGGTTATCTCGTGTGAGCTTACTAACAGGTAATAAGTTGCAAGTTAATGTGGGCACATGAAGAACATTCAACAGAGTGAGATTGGCAGAGATTTTAACAGATCCAATTCCCGAAACTTTTATCATATTTCCATCAGCAATTTTGACTAGTAGAGATGATTTACAAGGAGTCAAATTAGAGAAAAAAGAAGCATTACCCGTCATATGATCCGATGCACCAGAGTCAACAATCCATGAGTCAGTTGGGGTTTAAGAGATAATCATGGAAGAAGAAGAAGTACCTGATTGGGCTATATACCCCATGCTTAGCATACCAGAGGAAGTGGATGATTGACCAAAGAGTTTTGTTGAGAAACTCAATTTGGTTTTGGCTGAATGGTTGAGAATCAGTAGTTTCCACATGATGAGCAGCGGATGAACGAGATCGTGTCTTCCAATTAGGAAGTTTACCAAGAATCTCCCAGCAGGTGTCCTTGGTGTGACCCTTCTTGTCACAGTGATCACAATATTTAGTAGTAGGGACGCCTTGTTGCTGAAGCTTTTGTACTGGTCCTCTAGTATTTAGTGCTGGACTGTCCACGGTGGAAGTCATGGTTGCAAACACGACGGTATTGCGACTGGACATGGAACAACTTCAGAATGGGAAACCGATTGAACCTGGTTCTGATACCATGAAGAAATCTGAGTTTAATTCTCAAAAAAATAAAATCGCATATTGCAAAATGTCAGATATGGCTTAAATAGGGACCACGGTTACAAGTTAACCACTAGAATACCTTTTGGAATATGACTTAATCTAATTTAAATTATTAAATCAGATTTAGATAAGAAAAGGATATCTAAGATTTAAATTTAAAATATTAAACTACATAACAATTACGTAGAAACTTAAATAAAATAAATTTATTAAAGAAAATAATTAATTAAATAATAACGACAGATTGTTTCGAAAACTTGATATTCATTTTACTTTTTTAATTAGTTTTGATCGATTAGTATTTCGAAAACTTGATATTCATTTTTTTAATCAGTTTTCCCTGATAAGTGTTTCGAAAACTTGATATTCATTTTTTTAATCAGTTTTCCCTGATAAGTGTTTCGAAAACTTGATATTCATTTTTCCTTTTTTTAATCAGTTTTCCCCGATGAGTATTTCGAAAACTTGATATTAATTTTTATTTTTTTAATCAGTTTTTGTCGGTGAGTGTTTCGAAAACTTCATATTCATTTTTCTTTTTTTAATAAGTTTTCACCGATAAGTGTTTCGAAAACTTGATATTCATTTTTCTTTTTTAATTAGTTTTGGTCGATGAGTGTTTCGAAAACTTAATATTCATTTTTCTTTTTTAATTAGTTTTGGTCCATGAGTGTTTCGAAAACTTGATATTCATTTTCCTTTTTTTATTAAGTTTTCACCGATGAGTGTTTCGAAAACTTGATATTCATTTTCCTTTTTTAATCAGTTTTCGCCGATGAGTGTTTCGAAAACTTTATATTCATTTTATTTTTTTTAATCAGTTTTCGTCAATGAGTATTTCGAAAACTTGATATTCATTTTTCTTTTTTTAGTAAGTTTTCGCTAATGAGTGTTTCAAAAACATGATATTCATTTTTCTTTTTTTAATCAGTTTTTGCCTATTAGTATTTCGAAAACTTGATATTAACTTTTCTTTTTTAATCAGTTTTCGCCGATGAGTATTTCGAAAACATGATATTCATTTTTCTTGTTTTTAATCAATTTTCACCGATGAGTGTTTCGAAAACTTAATATTTATTTTTCTTTTTAATTAGTTTTGGTCGATGAGTGTTTCGAAAACTTAATATTCATTTTCCTTTTTTTAATATGTTTTTAAAGATGAGTGTTTCGAAAACTTGATATTTTTTTTTCTTTTTTAATTAGTTTTGGTCGATGAGTATTTCGAAAACTTGATATTCATTTTCCTTTTTTTAATAAGTTTTCACTGATGAGTGTTTCGAAAACTTGATATTTATTTTTCTTTTTTAATTAGTTTTGGTCGATGAGTGTTTTGAAAATTTGATATTCATTTTCCTTTTTTTAATAAGTTTTAACAAATGAGTGTTTCGAAAACTTGATTCTTATTTTTCTTTTTTTTAATCAGTTTTCGCCGATGAGTGTTTCGAGAACTTTATATTCATTTTTATTTTTTAATCAGTTTTCGTCGGTGAGTTTTTCGAAAACTTGATATTCATTTTTTTTAATAAGTTTTCACCGATGAGTGTTTCGAAAACTTGATATTCATTTTTCTTTTTTAATTAGTTTTGGTCAATGAGTGTTTCGAAAACTTGATATTCATTTTTCTTTTTTAATTAGTTTTGGTCGATGAGTGTTTCAAAAACTTGATATTTATTTTTCTTTTTTTAATCAGTTTTTGCCTATGAGTATTTCGAAAACTTAATATTAATTTTTCTTTTTTTAATTTCGTCGATGAGTGTCTCGAAAACTTGATATTCATTCTTTTTTAATCTGTTTTCACCGATGAGTGTTTCGATAACTTGATATTCATTTTTCTCTTTCAAATAGTTTTGGTCGATGAGTGTTTCGAAAACTTGATATATTTTTCTTTTTTTAATAAGTTTTCACCGATGAGTTTGTCGAAAACTTGATGTTTATTTTTCTTTTTTTTTTAATTAGTTTTCGCCGATGAGTGTTTCTAAAATGTGATATTCATTTTTCTTTATTTAATTAATTTTCACCACTGAGTGTTTCTTGATATTCATTTTTCTTGTTTTAATCATTTTTCGCCGATGAGTGTTTCGAAAACTTGATATTAATTTTTCTTTTTTTAATCAGTTTTCGCCAATGAGTGTTTCCAAAACTTGATATTCATTTTCCTTTTTTAATCTATTTTCGGCGATGAGTGTTTCGAAAACTTGATATTTATTTTTCATTTGTTTAATCAGTTTTCATCGATGAGTGTTTCGAAAACTTGATATTCATTTTCCTTTTTTAATCAGTTTTCACCGATGAGTGTTTCAAAAACTTTATATTCATTTTTATTTTTTTAAATCAGTTTTCGTCGATGAGTATTTCGAAAACTTGATATTCATTTGTCTTTTTTTAGTAAGTTTTCGCTAATGAGTGTTTCGAAAACTTGATATTCATTTTTCTTTTTTTAATCAGTTTTTGCCGATGAGTGTTTCGAAAACTTCATATTCATTTTTATTTTTTTAATCAGTTTTCGTCGATGAGTGTTTCGAAAACTTGATATTCGTTTTTCTTTTTTTAATCAGTTTTCGCTATTGAGTGTTTCAAAAACTTTATATTCAATTTTCTTTTTTTAATGTAATATCCGAGATATTTAGATTTAATTATTTTCATTAATATTTAATTTATTTTTCTTTCAGAAAGAAAAATAAATTAAATTAAAAAGTTAAAGAGTTAAAATAAAATAAAGGAGAAAATAATAGGGAATATATGTAATTTTTCTAGGACTTAAAAGTAATAGGGATAAAAAAAGATGGGGGAAAAGAAAATAAAATAACTAAATAAATAAATATATATATATATTATAATAATAATAATAATTATTATTATTATTATCCTTTACTAAACAAAAAAGAAAGAAATATAAATGTAATATAATATGTGGGGGGGGGGCAACCGTGACCCCCTCCCATTTACACACACACACCACAAATAATTTCTCATTTAATATATTTAAGTTACCCACCCCATTCACTAAAACATAAACCAACAAATAAATAAAAAAGAGAGAAGAGAAAGAGCAGAAGCAAAACGCACGGACCCGAGGAGCTTGAGGAGAAGAGGAGGAGCACATGCACGGTGGTTTGGCGCCGGAATCTCGCCGGAAACCGCATTCCGCCGTCGGTGAAGGCCACCAGAATCCATCTTGGCCACCCATTAAGCTCTCCATCCGATTGAATCCAGGTGAGAAAGCCCCAAACTCCCAAAACCTCAATTTCTCCAATTTTGGGTATTTTAGGAATTCTTCAAATACTTCCAATCGGGGCATTCCGGGGTTAAATTTGAGCTTAGTGGGTGTTATTGAAAGCTTGGTGAGGTTCAGAATCGAAACTAAACCTTAGGAATTGACCGAGTATGGAAATTAGGAAAATTTAGCTAGAAAATTGCTATAAATTCGAAATTGATAGTTTGATGCATGTTTAGGCTTTGATTGGAGTAGTATATGTGTTATAAATGCTGAAAATAGTCAAGAGAATAAAGCCCGAGTATTTACCGTCTCAACCGGAACCCAATCCGGTGAAAAAGAGGCGAAATACTAAGCCACAGTACCGTAAAGAGCTGTGCGGTGGGTTGGACACTTTGGTCTAGTCCGTAGTGGACACCTAAGACCCGCTAAATTGGTTCCAAGGCCCTAATTATACCCAATCATATTTTTATATATAATTAAAGAGGTAATAATTAAGCTTTTACTCAGCGAATAAGGGAGACGGTGGAATGAGTAAGCTAGAGCCTCTTTTGAACCGTGAATTTAATTCTTTTATTAGTTAAATACCCATATGAACACACGATGGGAAATTTAGACAAGTGGAAATCTCTAACCTAAGCAATTAGAGGTTCTAAATGGCTCGAAAGTGTGAAAGTCGAATATGGGGCATTCTGGACTTTCAGAAAGAGCAAATAAGACAACGTAACGAACTAAATAATTAATTCTTGGAAAATAGCTAAAAGGTGTATAGGCATTAGCATGGCACGTGCATGGTTGATGCTTAGTTACATGTTCTAAATTTCTTAAATATATGTGTATAGGGCACCACAGGGTAATTGGAGTTTCAGGCACTCCGAGGACTGATCAGGAGGGCCAACGAGGTGAGGGGCTCTCCCATCCCTGACCCACAGGGTTGGATGACTACGTGGAAAATGTGGTTTGCTCTATTTTGTGCAAATTGATATATGGAATATATTTATATGAATAGATTTGTGTTACGCGTGTATGATTTGCAAGTAGTCAACGTGCAATAGTATATGTGCTTATATGATTAATCACAAGGTGTATATGTGTTTTTGTGGCTCATCGAGCCTTATATGATACCGTGGGTAGGATTGAGTCAGAATTTCATATGTGAGAGTTTATTAATATTAGGAACCCACTTAAATTGATCATCGTGCAAAGGTTTTGACCGTATGGTACATTGAGGAAAATGAACCTAGGTTGTTAAGTGTGAGTGAGAGTGATGCATAATTGAAAAGGGAGAAACTAGGCCTAGCTAATTCACAAGTATAATATTCAATTAGTTATTAATAGGGCGTCTTTCAAGGTCGAATAGGTTATTTGAACTTGTTCAGGTTAGTTCGGGTAGATCGAGTTGATTATCCTGGTCGGACAGAAAGGATTTAGTTAACAGTAAGTATGCCACATAGTGGCCATTACCTTGGTTTAACCGGGGTCAGACAAGTTGCTGGCTATTACTCTAAGCGTGCCTTGGAGTCAGAAAGTTCCTAGTTTGATCAACTAGGTTCGAATAAGACATTGCCTTCGGGCCAGTATTTCTCTTAGCGTAACGCGGGAGACAGAAAGTGAATGCCTTCGGGCCAGTATTTCTCTTAGCGTAATGCAGGAGACAGAAAGTGAATGCCTACGAGCATAACTATGTATGACTTATGAAAAGATATGATATATGTTTATGATTGGTTTACATGCGGATTAATAAACATGTTAGGAGCATGAATTAGGATTTTTAATTGTGAATATGATATATTGATTGCCTGATCATATTTAAGGTCACAATATAAATCCGTTTCATGCGCATGTGGTTGTGGTTAATCCCTTCCCCCAGTTGTAGTGGTACCCACTGCTACGCCAGGGATGGGGAGCTTCTCACTGAGTCTGTTCGACTCACCCCCTGTTTACATGTTTCAGATACAGGTGGTTCAGGAGTCGGGAACGCGTCCTCTTCTTCTCAAGGAGGCGGACAACTCTGAAGACCGCACGCTTTGTTCGCGTCGGTAGTTATTTTGATTATGTATATGTGTTGTGATGTATATATATATATATATATATATATATATATATATGAATCCTTTTTGGGTGTAGCGTTTGTACAGATACAGCTGCAGTATATATATATATATGTCCTATTCTAGCATTGTCGGCTTCATACAGATTAAAGTTAGGTCTTGGTGATGGGAATATAGGCGTATATATATCTGACTTCCGCATGTGAATAGGATAGATCACACGCATTGAGGCGTGTGATCAATATGTAAATTATATGTATGTGTGACTAAATACCTGATTGTATGAAAATATGGCTTCCGCATGTGAATAGGATAGATCACACGCATTGAGGCGTGTGATCAATATGTAAACTATATGCAAGCGTGTGATTGAATATATGTATGACTGTATACATGACTTCTGCATGTGAATAGGATAGATCACCCGCCCTGAAGCGCGTGATCAATATGTATACTATATGTACATGTGAATGAATATGTGTATATATATAGACTGAAGCGGCGCTGAGCGAGCCGTGGATTGCAAACTGCTTAGGTCACAGGAAATGGATGACCATATGTATTATGTATTGTTTGTATTAGAAATGGGTAGATATACACATATTAAAGTGTCAATCAGGGATTTGAGGCTTGCAGGATAGGAGAAATCCTACCTCCCGTGTCGGTCACGGACGTCCGATAGGGGGTCGTGACATTTAATCAGTTTTTGCCGATTAGTATTTCGAAAACTTGATATTAATTTTTCTTTTTCTAATCAGTTTTCGTCGATGAGTGTTTTGAAAACTTCATATTTATATTTCTTTTTTTTAATCATTTTTCGTCGGTGAGTGTTTTGAAAACTTGATATTCATTTTCCTTTTTTATTCTATTTTCGCCGATGAGTGTTTCGAAAACTTGATATTCATTTTTCTTTTTTTTAATCAGTTTTTTCCGATGAGTGTTTCGAAAACTTTATATTCTTTTTTATTTTTTTAATCAGGTTTCGTCGGTGAGTGTTTCGAAAACTTGATAATCATTTTTCTTTTTTTTTAATCAGTTTTCGCCGATGAGTGTTTCGAGAACTTGAAATTCATCTTCCTTTTTTTAATCAGTGTTTGCCGATGAGTATTTCGAAAACTTGATATTAATTTTTCTTTTTTTAATCAGATTTCGCCGATAAGTGTTTCGAAAACTTTATATTAATTTTTATTTTTTTTAATCCGTTTTCGTCAGTGAGTGTTTCGAAAACTTGATATTCATTTTTCTTTTTTTACTAAGTTTTCGCTAATGAGTGTTTTGAAAACTTTATATTCATTTTTCTTTATTTTAATCAGTTTTTGCCGATTAGTATGTCGAAAACTTGATATTAATTTTTCTTTTTTTAATCAGTTTTTCGAAAACTTGATATTCATTTTTCTTTTTTTTAATCCGTTTTCACCGATGAGTATTTCGAAAACTTCATATTCATTTTTCTTTTTTAATTAGTTTTGGTCGATTAGTATTTTGAAAACTTGATATTAATTTTTCTTTTTTTAATCATTTTTCGTTGATGAGTGTTTCGAAAACTTGATATTCATTTTCTTTTTTTAATCATTTTTCACCGATAAATCTTTCGAAAACTTAATATCCATTTTTTTTAATTAGTTTTGGTCGATGAGTGTTTCGAAAACTTGATATTCATTTTTATTTTTTTAATCATTTTTCACCGATGAATGTTCCGAAAACTTGATATTCATTTTCCATTTTTAATTAGTGTTCGCCGATGAGTGTTTTGAAAACTTTATTTTCATTTTTATTTTTTTAATCAGTTTTCGTCGATGAGTGTTTCGAAAACTTGATATTCATTTTTCTTTTTTTAGTAAGTTTTCGCTAATGAGTGTTTCGAAAACTTGATATTCATTTTTCTTTTTTTAATAAGTTTTTGCCGATTAGTATTTCGAAAACTTGATATTAATTTTTCTTTTCTAATCATTTTTTGCCGAAGAGTGTTTCGAAAACGTAATATTCATTTTTCTTTTTCTTTTTAAATAGTTTTCGCCGATGAGTGTTTCGAAAACTTTATATTCATTTTTCTTTTTCTTAATCAGTTTTCGTCGATGAGTGTTTCGAAAACGTGATATTCATTTTTCTTTTTTTAATATGTTTTCACCGATGAGTGTTTCGAAAACTTGATATTTATTTTTCTTTTTTAATTAGTTTTGTTCGATGAGTGTTTCGAAAACTTAATATTCATTTTCCTTTTTTAAATAAGTTTTTCACCGATGAGTGTTTCGAAAACTTGATATTTATTTTTGTTTTTTAATTAGTTTTGGTCGATGAGTGTTTCGAAAACTTGATATTCATTTTCCTTTTTTTAATAAGTTTTCACTGATGAGTGTTTCGAAAACTTGATATTTATTTTTCTTTTTTTAATCAGTTTTTGCCGATGAGTATTTCGAAAAGATTATATTCATTTTTATTTTTTTTAATAAGTTTTCGTCGGTGAGTTTTTCGAAAACGTGATATTTATTTTTCTTTTTTTAATAAGTTTTCACCGATGAGTGTTTCGAAAACTTGATATTCATTTTTCTCTTTCAATTAGTTTTGGTCGATGAGTGTTTCGAAAACTTGATATTCATTTTTCTTTTTTAATTAGTTTTGGTCGATGAGTGTTTCGAAAACTTGATATTCATTTTTCTTTTTGTAATACCTCGGAAAAAATTTCGAGGATTAAAGAATGATTTATTTAAAATTTTGAGGATTTAAGAATGATTTATTCCGGGGCTAGGAATTTAAAACCTTAAAAAGAATATAGGAAAAGTATGAAGGTTAAGGGAAAGCGGAAATGAACCGAGAATTCTTCGAAATTTCAAGTAAAATAAAAGGTGAAAGAAAGGAGGAAAATACTTTTTCAAAATTAATTCAGGACCTACGAAATTAGAAACCTAAAATAAATAGGAGTGGGAACTAAATTAAAATAAAATAAAAGGGAAAGAAAAGAAGTAGAAAATAATTTTTGGGATTTAATTCGGGACCTAAGAAATTGGAATCCTGAATTCAATAGGGAAAGGGATTAAATTTTTTTTATGGAAAGGGATTAAATTAAAAATACATATTAGTTATTTTAGTTTAACTAATAATTATTTTAATTTTTACCTATCTTTTTTTATTTTAATCTTATTTACCTTTATTAGATAGTTATTTATTTATTTAATTAATAACTTTATTTATTTATAAATGGAGTGGGTGCCGTGGGTCATGTAAAGTAAAAAAGAAAGGAAAAGAATAAAAAGAAAAAGAATAGAGAGTGAGAGGCGCATGAGCGTGATAAAAGAAACAAGAAAGAGAAAAAGAAATAAAAAGAGAGAAAGACGAGAGAGAGGAAGAGAAAACGGAAGAAGGGGTAGAGAGAGAAAGTGACGCCAAGAAGAGAAAGGGTGGGAGAAGGAGGAAGCTCGCCAGAAAACTCGCCGGAGGAGAGCGGTCCGACGCCGGTCACGGCCACCAGAGCTCGACTCAACATCTTCCACACCTCCCACCAATCGAATCAAGGTTGGTAACCCCAATTTCATTCGAAACCCTCAATTTCTCCATTTTTAAGGATTCCTTCGATTGACCTTCGATTGAATTGTTCGAGGGTAGATTGAGACCTAGAAAGTGTTCTTGAACACTTAGTTGGGGTAGGAATCAATATTACATCCTTGGATTTGCCTAAATTTGAATTTGAAAGGATTTGGGGTTGAAATTATAATTATTTTCAAATTGGGAAAAATTGTTGATAATTAGGATTGAGCTTGGATTTGTGTCAATAGGCTTGGATTGGTATTATTAAAATTATATGGTTGGAATATGAGCTGAACAAGACCCGTGAAGAGCTGGCCCGATGTTACAAAGGTTGAACCAAGACGTTAACGTACCGGGTCCCTACTCGGGTTGCCCAAATACACTTTAAGGGTGATGTTGAGGGCTCCAAACCTCTTCTTTTCAATCTTAAACACCCTAGAATAATTTTAAATATGCTATCAAGCATCAAGAATTATTTTAGGTACCTTCTTGTTTCTCAAGGATGGAAACTTGCGGAACAATGAAGTCCAAATTCTAAAATGGTAATTTTATTCCTTCATAATTATTAGGAAGCCTTAAGTAGGATGAATTAGAGGTGTATTGAGGTTTAGAAACTAGATTTCTTAGAACCCGAGTAAGAAAATGAGTTGAAACAAAATACTTAGACCTTCCTAAAATTAGGATTCCTTCCAATCAAGTTAGATAAACTTCCTTAGATGCGAATACAAGTTAGGTAGAGGTCTAATACTCAAATCCAAGTATGTAAAACACTCAAGTAGAGTGTTATATTCGAGTAAGTCAAGTGTCCGAGGAAGGATACGCATAAGTCGGGATAGAGAAGTCCAATAAGACCAAGAGCTTGACTCTGTGGCAATCATGGACTACACGTGAGAGTAATGGAGAGATAAATAACGAGTTAAGTTAAGTAATAACATTAATGAAGTAAATGTTGTTCTTATAGGAACAACGGCACACGATAGAGTGCAACAGGAACTCCGAGGAGACTAAAGTTACAAGAGAGGATTGCATGGAAGGTTGGCCAAGGTGAGGGTTCTTCCATCTCTGCTTCTAGGGTTGTATGCTTATGTGGATTACATGAGTATGTATATTCTCTGCTTGTCTGGTATGTGTTAGCTAGAGGTATAGAATGTTAAAAGAATAAAGGAACTAGAAAATAGGTTGTGGAAAGTAGCTTAGATAGGAAGACATAGGAGTAGAGAGTAACCGTTTGCTATGATTGGTATGTTACAGATCCAACTCATACACTCCGGAGGCATGATGAGTATTTTATTAAATCTTTTCCACGACGGTGGCAAGAGTCCTTGTACGGAAGGGCTAAACTTTATTTTGAAAACTCGTCACGACGGTGACTTAAATTATAATCATGCAAAGGGAGTTATTGGTGGGTTTCGGATTTGGCTATGCTAGCGATGTGAGACATCGACTAGAACAACGTCAGATGGCACTTGAGACCTCAGTTTTTATAATCACCATGACGATGGTCATTGCCCTATCCTGGCAATAGGGTCAGAAAGGTTTTATATTGCTATGACGATAGCTTGAGGCTCAGAGAGTGCATCTGGACGGGTATATGATTTATATCCTGTTGAGGAAACTTGTACATATTAATAAGGAGAGGAATTGTTGATCCTTCGGGAAAGATACAAAGAATCCTATTAATATGTGAGAATAAGGTAAGGAGACACGGGAGGAATCTACGGGTGAACCGTGAGCCTAACCTAGTAAAAGAGAAATCATCCTGTGGAGTTGGTCCAGGGTGTGACAGTGGCCATGCTTCGAGACGTCTTGCCGTGCCCGCCATGTGGCCTGGTTAGGTAATGGACGAGTGGGCTCAAGCTATTGCCCCGCAGTTAGGGGTCAGGACGTGCCACTTGGTGGCTATGCGTCAGTTGTTTGATTGATATAGATTGATTGTGTTTGATTAATAGAATTGTCACGAGGTGACCAGTACCCACGTGAATGGGTTAAGTATGTTTTAATTTGCCACGTGGTGGCCAGCAACCCGAGTGCATGGGTTCGAGGTAGAAAAGCCATGTAGTGGCTAGTATATACCCCAGAGTGGGGAAGTTTAGTAGATTTATGTTATAGTATCTGTGTGTACTTAAAGAATTGTTTGTGTTTGCATATAATTACTGATTGTGCAGCAGAGTGGTGACGTACAGGATTACGTCATCACAACGTCTTGTTTGATTCAGATATGCTAAACGTGAGAAGACCGGTAAGTGAAAGCCGGCATTATATGTTACGTGTTTAATTGCTGATTGATGACGTGGAATAAACTGCTGCGTGCTTGTATTTGTAAATGCTTCTGAATGGTTGGGTGAGATATCTATTGTTGTGTGGTCGCCAAGAGTGTATGCTAACAACAGTAACTAGTTGTTTTTGCATGTGATTGTGTATGACTCCCAAACCCAGCGCTATGGTACCCACCTTGCGCCGGGATGGGGGAATCCTCACTGTGTCGTGTGGTTAAGACTCACACCTCATTTTTACTACACAGAGACAGGTTAAGTACAGGTGGAAGAAGTCTCGGTGGAGCGAGGAACGAACAAAACTTTCCAAGACCCACAACTTGTTTCATGTGGGTGAATGAATTGTAATTTACTTTATCATGTATCATAAAGTAAAGGGTAGACGTACCCAACTATATTGTATCACTAAATCTAGAACTGTCAGCTTCACACACCTTAAAGATCAGGATCCGTTAGATTACGATGCAGGGAAAACTTGTTTCCAAAATATATATATATACATATATCTGTTGCATGCAAATAGGATAGGCAGCATCTTCGGATGTGTAGCCAGTACACAGGTTATATATTATGTGCGTTTTCCTATATCTATATCCTGAAGCGGCACTGGCCGTGGATTTGCTTGCCTAGGATAGGCCACCATTTCGGTGTAGCCATGGTATTATACTACATGTGGATGTATTTTCAATAATAGATATTCTGTCAATTAGGTGATAAGGCTTACAGGTACAGGGATATTCCTTGTGTCTGTGCCGGTCACGGTCCTCTAAACGGGGGTCCTGACACTTTTTTTAATCAGTTTCCGCCGATGAGTGTTTCGAGAACTTGATATTCATTTTTCTCTTTAATTAGTTTTTGCCGATCAGTATTTCGAAAACTTAATATTAATTTTTCTTTTTTTAATCAGTTTTCGCCGATGAGTGTTTCGAAAACTTTATATTCATTTTTATTTTTTTTAATCAGTTTTCGTCGGAGAGTGTTTCGAAAATTTGATATTCATTTTACTTTTTTTAGTAAATTTTCGCTAATGAGTGTTTCGAAAACTTAATATTCATTTTTTCTTTTTTTAATTAGTTTTTGTTGATTAGTATTTCGAAAACTTGATATTAATTTTTCTTTTTTAATCAGTTTCCGTCGATGAGTGTTTCGAAAACTTGATATTCATTTTTCTTGTTTTAATTAGTGTTTCGAAAACTTGATATTTATTTTTCTTTTTTAATTAGTTTTCACCGATGAGTATTTCGAAAACTTGATATTCATTTTCCTTTTTTAATCAGTTTTCGCCGATGAGTATTTATGAAATCTGATATTCATTTTTCTTTATTTAATTAATTTTCACCGATGAGTGTTTCGAAAACTTGATATTCATTTTACTTTTTTTAATCAATTTTCGCCCATGAGTGTTTCGATAACTTGATATTCATTTTCATTTTTTAATCTATTTTCGGCGATGAGTGTTTCGAAAACTTGATATTTATTTTTCATTTTTTTAATCAGTTTTTACCGATAAGTGTTTCGAAAACTTAATATTCATTTTCCTTTTTTAATCAGTTTTCGCCGATGAGTATTTCGAAAACTTTATATTCATTTTTATTTTTTTAATTAGTTTTCGTCGATGAGTGTTTTCAGAAACTTGATATTCATTTTTCTTTTTTTAGTAGGTTTTCGCTAATGAGTGTTTCGAAAACTTGATATTCATTTTCCTTTTTCAATCTATATTCGCCGATGAGTCT
The DNA here is from genome assembly GCA_014851425.1 of Senna tora. Classification (NCBI taxonomy): domain Eukaryota; kingdom Viridiplantae; phylum Streptophyta; class Magnoliopsida; order Fabales; family Fabaceae; genus Senna; species Senna tora. The sequence continues at coordinate 26,795,233 of CM026262.1, forward strand.
TTCGAAAACTTGATATTCATTCTTATTTTTATAATCAATTTTCGCCGATGAGTGTTTCAAAAACTTTATATTCGTTTTTATTTTTTTTAATCAGTATTCGTCGGTGAGTGTTTCGAAAACTTGATATTCATTTTTCTTTTTTTTAATCAGTTTTTGCCGATTAATATTTCGAAAACTTGATATTAATTTTTCTTTTTTTAATCAGTTTCCGTCGATGAGTGTTTCAAAAACATGATATTCATTTTTCTTTTTTTTTAATTAGTTTTCGTCGGAGAATGTTTCGAAAACTTGATATTCATTTTTTTTTCTTTTTTTAATCAGTTTTCGCAGATGAGCGTTTCAAAAACCTGACATTCATTTTTCTTTTTTAATTTATTTTCGCCGATGAGTGTTTCGAAAACTTGATATTCATTTTTCTTTTTTTTTTAATCATTTTTCGCCGATGAGTGTTTCGAAAACTTTATATTCATTTTTATTATTTTTAATCCGTTTTCGTCGGTGAGTGGTTCGTAAACTTTATCTTCATTTTTATTTTTTTAATACATTTTCGTCGGTTAGTGTTTCGAAAACTTGATATTTATTTTTCTTTTTTTAGTAAGTTTTCGCTAATGAGTGTTTTGAAAACTTTATATTCGTTTTTCTTTTTTTTTAATCCGTTTTCACCTTTGAGTATTTCGAAAACTTGATATTCATTTTTCTTTTTTAATTAGTTTTGGTCGATGAGTGTTTCGAAAACTTAATATTCATTTTTCATTCCCTCTTTCTTCCCATTTACTATGTTTCTTGCTCGGCATATGATCACGCTCTACACGTTTACATATGCCTCTACTTCTTAACATCTATCTCTACGGCCTATGGTTCGGCCACTTTTTTTAATCAGTTTTTGTCGATGAGTATTTCGCCGATGAGTGTTTCGAAAACTTGATATTCATTTTTCTTTTTTTAATAAGATTTCGCCGATGAGTGTTTCGAAAACTTGATATTCATTTTTATTTTTTTTAATTAGTTATCGCCGATAAGCGTTTCGAAAACTTGATATTCTTTTTTCTTTTTTTAATCAGCTTTCTCCGATGAGTGTTTCGAAATCTTGATATTTATTTTTCTTGTTTTTTATCAGTTTTCGCCGATGAGTATTTCAAAAACTTGATATTCATTTTTCTTTTTTAATAAGATTTCACCGATGAGTGTTTTGAAAATTTAATCTTCATTTTTCTTTTTTTTTAATCAGTTTTCGCCGATGAGTATTTTGAAAACTTGATAGTCATTTTTCATTTTTTCAATCATTTTTCGCCGATGAGTGTTTCGAAAACATAATATTCATTTTTTTAAATTGCTTTCGCCGATGAGTGTTTCGAAACCTTGATGTTGATTTTTCTTTTTTTTCATCAGCTTTCACTGATTAGTGTTTCGAAAACGTGATATTCATTTTTCTTTATTTAATTAGTTTTCACCGATGAGTGTTTCGAAAACTTTATATTCATTTTTAATTTTATAATCATTCTTCGCCGATAAGTGTTTCGAAAACTTCATATTCGTTTCGTAAAAAAGATATTAATTTTTGTGTTTTTAACCAGTTTCCGCCAATGAATGTTTCGAAAACTTGATATTCATTTTTCTTTTTTTAATTAGTTTTCGCCGATGAGCATTTCGAAAACTTGATATTCATTTTTCTTTTTATAATCAGCTTTCGCCGATGAGTGTTTCGAAATCTTGATATTTATTTTTTTTTATTTTTTATCAGTTTTCGCCGATTAGTGTTTCGAAAAATTGATATTCATTATTTTTTAAATCAGTTTTTGCCGATTAGTATTTCGAAAACTTGATATTCATTTTTCTTTTTTTAATCAGTTTTCGCCGATGAGTGTTTCGAAAACTTGATATTCATTTTTCTTTTCTTCATCTGTTTTCGCCGATAAGTGTTTCGAAAACTTGGTATTCTTTTTTATTTTTTTAATTAGTTTTCGCCGATTACCGTTTCGAAAATTTGATATTCATTTTTCTTTTTTTAATCAGCTTTCGCAGATGAGTGTTTCGAAATCTTGATATTCATTTTTCTTGTTTTTTATCAGTTTTCGCCGATGAGAATTTCGAAAACTTTATATTCATTTTTCTTTTTAATAAGTTTTCACCGATGAGTGTTTCGAGAACTTAATCTTCATTTTTCTTTTTATTAATCAGTTTTCGCCGTTGAGTGTTTTGAAAACTTGATAGTCATTTTTCATTTTTTTAATCAGTTTTCGCCGATGAGTGTTTTGAAAACGTAATATTCTTTTTTCTTTTTTCTTTTTTTTAAATAGTTTCGCCGATGAGTGTTTCGAAACCTGGATATTCATTTTTCTTTTTTCTAATCAGTTTTCGCCGATGAGCGTTTCGAAAACGTGATATTCATTTTTCTTTTTTTAATAAGTTTTCACCGATGAGTGTTTCAAAAACTTGATATTCATTTTTTTTAATCATTTTTCGCCGATGAGTGTTTCCAAAACTTGATATTCATTTTTCTTTTTTTAACCAGTTTTTGTCGATGTGTGTTTTGAAAACTTGATATTCATTTTTCTTTTTTTTTAATTCGATTTCGCCGATGAGTGTTCGAAAACTTGATATTCAGTTTTCTTGTTTTAATCAGTTTTTGCCGATGAGTATTTCGAAAACTTGATACTCATTTTTCTTTTTTTAATCAGTTTTCGTCGATGAGTGTTTCGAAAACTTGATATTTATTTTTCTTTTTTTTAATCATTTTTCGTCGGTGAGTGTTTCGAAATCTTGATAATCATTTTTTCATTTTTTAATAAGATTTCGCCAATGAGTGTTTCAAAAACTTTATATTAATTTTTATTTTTTCTAGTCAGTTTTCGTCGGTGAGTGTTTCGAAAACTTGATATTCATTTTTTTAATCAGTTTTTGCCGATGAGTATTTCAAAAACTTGATTTTAATTTTTCTTTTTTTAATCAGTTTTCGCCGATAAGTATTTCGGAAACTTTATATTCATTTTTATTTTTTTTAATCCGTTTTTGTCGATGAGTGTTTCGAAAACTTGATATTCATTTTCCTTTTTTTAGTAAGTTTTCACTAATGAGTATTTTGAAAACTTTATATTTTTTTTCTTTTTTTAATTAGTTTTTGCCGATTAGTATTTCGAAAACTTGATATTAATTTTTCGTTTTATAATCAGTTTTCGCCGATGAGTGTTTCGAAAACTTGATATTCATTTTTCTTTTTTTTAATCCGTTTTCACCGATGAGTATTTCGAAAACTTGATATTCATTTTTTTATATTGTTTTGCTCGATTAGTATTTCGAAAACTTGATATTCATTTTTCTTTTTCATAATCAGTTTTCGCAGATGAGTGTTTTGAAAACTTGATATTCATTTTTCTTGTTTTAATCAGTTTTCGCCGATGAGTGTCTCCAAAACTTTATATTTATTTTTATTTTTTTAATCAGTTTTCGTCGGTGAATTTTTCGAAAACTTGATATTTATTTTTCTTTTCTAATTAGTTTTGGTCGATGAGTGTTTCGAAAACTTGATATTCATTTTTCTTTTTTGAATAAGTTTTCACCGATTAGTGTTTCGAAAACTTGATATTTATTTATTTTAATCAGTTTTTGCTGATGATTCTTTCGAAAAGTTTATATTCATTTTTATTTTTTTTAATCAGTTTTCGTCGGTGAGTTTTTCGAAAACTTGATATTCATTTTTCCTTTTTTAATAAGTTTTCACCGATGAGTGTTTCAAAAACATGATATTCATTTTTCTTTTTTAATTAGTTTTGGTCGATGAGTGTTTCGAAAACTTGATATTCATTTTCCATTTTTTAAAAAAGTTTTCACCGATGAGTGTTTCGAAAACTTGATATTTATTTTTCTTTTTTTAATCAGTTTTCGCCGATGAGTGTTTCGAAAACTTTATATTCATTTTTAATTTTTTTAATCAGTTTTCGTCGATGAGTGTTTCGAAAACTTGATATTCATTTTTCTTTTTTTAATAAGTTTCATCGATGAGTGTTTCGAAAACTTAATATTCATTTTTCTCTTTCAATTAGTTTTGGTCGTTGACTATTTCGAAAACTTGATATTCAATTTTCTTTTTTAATTTGTTTTGGTCGATGAGTGTTTCGAAAACTTGATATTCATTTTTCTTTTTTAATTAGTTTTGGCCGATGAGTGTTTCGAAAACTTGATATTCATTTTTATTTTTTAATCAGTTTTTGCCGATTAGTATTTCGAAAACTTAATATTAATTTCTCTTTTTTTAATCAATTCTCGCCGATGAGTGTTTCAGAAACTTTATATTCATTTTTATTTTTTTTAATCTCCTTTGGTCGGTGAGTGTTTCGAAAACTTGATATTCATTTTTTTTAGTAATTTTCACTAATGAGTGTTTTGAAAACTTTATATTTTTTTTGTTTTTTTAATCAGTTTTTGCCGATTAGTATTTCGAAAACTTGATATTAATTTTTTGTTTTTAATCAGTTTTCGCCGATGAGTGTCATTTTTCTTTTTTTTAATCCGTTTTCACCGATGAGTTTGTCAAAAACTTGATATTCATTTTTCTTTTTTAATTAGTTTTGGTCGATTAGTATTTCGAAAACTTGATATTCATTTTTCTTTTTTATAATCAGTTTTCGCCGATGAGTGTTTCGAAAACTTGATATTCATTTTTTCTTGTTTTAATTAGTTTTCGCCGATGAGTATCTCGAAAACTTTATATTCATTTTTATTTTTTTTAACTAGTTTTCGTCGGTGAGTGTTTCGAAAACTTGATATTCATTTTCCTTTTTTTAATCAGTTTTTGCCGATGAGTATTTTGAAAACTTGATATTAATTTTTTTTAATCAGTTTTTGCCGATGAGTGTTTCGAAAATTTTATATTCATTTTTATTTTTTTTAATTCGTTTTCGTCGGTGAGTGTTTCGAAAACTTGATATTCATTTTTCTTTTTTTAGTAAGTTTTCGCTAATGAGTGTTTTGAAAACTTTATATTTTTTTTTCTTTTTTAATCAGTTTTTGCCGATTAGTATTTCGATGTCTTGATATTAATTTTTCTTTTTTTAATCAGTTTTCGCCGATGAGGGTTTTGAAAACTTGATACTCATTTTTTTAATCCGTTTTCACCGATGAGAATTTCGAAAACTTGATATTCATTTTTATTTTTTAATTAGTCTTGGTCGATTAGTATTTCGAAAAGTTGATATTTATCTTTTTTTTAATCAGTTTTCGCCGATGAGTGTTTCGTAAACTTGATATTCATTTTTCTTTTTTTTAATCAGTTTTCAAGGATGCGTATATCGAAAATTTGATATTAATTTTTTTTAATCATTTTTTGCCGATTAGCATTTCGAAAACTTGATATTCATTTTCTTTTTTAATCATTTTTCGCCGATGAATGTTTCGAAAACTTAATATTCATTTTTCTTTTTTACTTAGTTTTGGTCGATAAGTATTTCGAAAACTTGATATTCATTTTAATTTTTTTAATCAATTTTCACCGATGAGTGTTTCGAAAACTTTATATTCATTTTTATATTTTTTAATCAGTTTTCGTCGATGAGGGTTTCAAAAACTTGATATTCATTTTTCTTTTTTTAGTAAGTTTTCGCTAATGAGTGTTTCGAAAACTTGATATTCATTTTTCTTTTTTTAATCAATTTTTAGCGATTAGTATTTCGAAAACTTGATATTACTTTTTCTTTTTTAATCAGTTTTTACCGTAGAGTGTTTCGAAAACGTAATATTCATTTTTTTTCTTTTTAAATAGTTTTCGCCGATGAGTGTTTCGAAAACTTGATTTTTATTTTTCTTTTTCTTAATCAGTTTTCGCCGATGAGTGTTTCGAAAACGTGATATTCATTTTTCTTTTTTAATTAGTTTTGGTCGATGAGTGTTTGGAAAACTTGATATTCATTTTCTTTTTTAATCATTTTTCGCCGATAAATGTTTCAAAAACTTAATATTCATTTTTCTTTTTTAATTAGTTTTGGTCGATAAGTGTTTCGAAAACTTGATATTGATTTTAATTTTTTTAATCATTTTTCACGTTGAGAGTTTCGAAAACTTTATATTCATTTTTATTTTATTAATCAGTTTTCGTCGATGAGGGTTTCGAAAACTTGATATTCATTTTTCTTTTTTTAGTAAGTTTTCGCTAATGAGTGTTTCGAAAACTTGATATTCATTTTTCTTTTTTTAATAAGTTTCCACCGATGAGTGTTTTAAAAACTTGATATTCATTTTTCTTTTTTAATTAGTTTTGGTCGATGAGTGTTTTGAAAATTTGATATTCATTTTCCTTTTTTTAATAAGTTTTCACCGATGAGTGTTTCGAAAACTTGATATTTATTTTTCTTTTTTCAATCAGTTTTCGCCGATGAGTGTTTCAAAAACTTGATATTCATTTTTCTTTTTTTAATAAGTTTCACCGATGAGTGTTTCGAAAACTTGATATTCATTTTTCTCTTTCAATTAGTTTCGGTCGATGAGTGTTTCGAAAACTTGATATTCATTTTTCTTTTTGAATTTGTTTTTGTCGATGAGTGTTTCGAAAACTTGATATTCATTTTTCTTTTTTAATTAGTTTTTGGCCGATGAGAGTTTCGAAAACTTGATATTCATTTTTATTTTTTTAATCAGTTTTTGTCGATTAGTATTTCGAAAACTTAATATTAATTTTTCTTTTTTTAATCAGTTTTCGCCGATGAGTGTTTCGAAAACTTTATATTCATTTTTATTTTTTCTAATCAGTTTCGTCGGTGAGTGTTTCGAAAACTTGATATTCATTTTTCTTTTTTTAGTAAGTTTTCACTAATGAGTGTTTTGAGAACTTTATATTTTTTTTCTTTTTTTAATTAGTTTTTGCCGATTAGTATTTCGAAAACTTGATATTTATTTATTTTTTAATCAGTTTCTGCCGATGAGTGTTTCGAAAACTTGATATTCATTTTTCTTGTTTTTAATCAGTTTGCACCGATGAGTGTTTCGAAAACTTGATATTTATTTTTCTTTTTTAATTAGTTTTCACCGATGAGTATTTCGAAAACATGATATTCATTTTTCTTTTTTAATTAGTTTTCGTCGATGTGTGTTTCTGAAATATGATATTCATTTTTCTTTTTTTAATTAATTTTCACCGATGAGTGTTTCGAAAACTTGATATTTATTTTTCTTTTTTTAATCATTTTTCGCCGATGAGTGTTTCAAAAACTTGATATTCATTTTTCATTTTTAATCAGTTTTCGCCGATGAGTGTTTCGAAAACTTGATATTCATTTTCCTTTTTTAATCTATTTTCGCCGATGAGTGTTTCGAAAATTTGATATTTATTTTTCATTTTTTAATCTGTTTTTACCGATGAGTGTTTCAAAAACTTGATATTCTTTTTTCTTTTTTAATCAATTTTCGCCGATGAGTGCTTCAAAAACTTTATATTCATTTTTATTTTTTTTAATCAGTTTTCGTCAGTGAGTGTTTCGAAAACTTGATATTCATTTTCCTTTTTTTAATCAGTTTTGGCCGATGAGTGTTTCGAAAACTTGATATTCATTTTTCGGTTTTTAATCAGTTTTTGCCGATGAGTATTTCAAAAACTTGATATTAATTTTTCTTTTTTTAATCAGGTTTCGCCGATGAGTGTTTCGAAAAATTTATATTCATTTTTATTTTTTTTAATCCGTTTTCGTCGGTGAGTGTTTCGAAAACTTGATATTCATTTTTCTTTTTTGGCTAAAATGCACATACACCCCTTGAGTTTTGGGTTAGGGGCACATACACCCCCTGAGTTTTAAAACGTTGCACATAGACCCTCTGAGTTTTCACTTTGGGGCAGAGACACCCCTTCTGTTAGGGTTCCGTGAAAATTAGCCGTTAAGTGCCACGTCAGTAAACATGTGTGAGGGCAATTTAGTATTTTCACACCCCTGAGTTTTCACTTTATGGGCACATACACCCCCTGAGTTTTTTACTTTAGGGGAACATACACCCCCTGAGTTTTCACTTTAGGGGCACATACACCCCCTGAGTTTTCACTTTGGGGCAGAGACACGCCTAACACATACTTGCTGACGTGGCACTTAATGGTTAATTTTCACGGAACTCTAGAAGGGGTGTCTCCGCCCCAAAGTGAAAACTCAGGGGGTCTATGTGCAACGTTTTAAAACTCAGGGGGTGCTTGTGCCCCTGACCCAAAAGTCAGGGGGTGTATGTGCATTTTAGCCTTCTTTTTTTTAGTAAGTTTTCGCTAATGAGTGTTTTGAAAACTTTATATTTTTTTTCTTTTTTAATCAGTTTTTGCCGATTAGTATTTCGAAAACTTGATATTAATTTTTCTTTTTTTAATTAGTTTTCGCTGATGAGTGTTTTGAAAACTTGACATTCATTTTTTAATCCGTTTTCACCGATGAGTATTTCGAAAACTTGATATTCATTTTTATTTTTTAATTAGTTTTGGTCGATTAGTATTTCGAAAACTTGATATTCATTTTTCTTTTTTTTAATCAGTTTTCGCCGATGAGTGTTTCGAAAACTTGATATTCATTTTCCTTTTTTTAGTAAGTTTTCGCTAATGAGTGTTTTGAAAAACTTTATATTCTTTTTTCTTTTTTAAATCAGTTTTCGCCGATTAGTATTTCGAAAACTTGACATTAATTTTTCTTTTTTTAATCATTTTTCGCCGATGAGTGTTTCGAAAACTTGATATTCATTTTTTTTAATCCGTTTTCACCGATGAGTATTTCGAAAACTTGATATTCATTTTTCTTTTTTAATTAGTTTTGGTCGATTAGTATTTCGAAAACTTGATATTCATTTTTCTTTTTTTAATCAGTTTTCGCCGATGAGTGTTTCGAAAACTTGATATTCATTTTTCTATTTTTTAATCAGTTTTCACCGATGACTATTTCGAACACTTGATATTAATTTTTATTTTTTTAATCATTTTTTGCTGATGAGTTTTTCGAAAACTTGATATTCATTTTCTTTTTTTAAGCATTTTTCGCCGATAAATGTTTCGAAAACTTAATATTCATTTTTCTTTTTTAATTAGTTTTGGTCGATAAGTGTTTCGAAAACTTGATATTCATTTTATTTTTTTAATCATTTTTCGCCAATGAATGTTTCGAAAACTTGATATTCATTTTCCTTTTTTAATCAGTTTTCGCCGATGAGTGTTTCGGAAACTTTATATTCATTTTTATTTTTTTAATCAGTTTTCGTCGATGAGTGTTTCGAAAACTTGATATTCATTTTTCTTTTTTTAATCAGTTTTTGCCGATTAGTATTTCGAAAACTTGATATTAATTTTTCTTTTTTAATCAGTTTTCGCCGAAGAGGGTTACGAAAACGTAATATTCATTTTTCTTTTTCTTTTTAAAGAGTTTTTGTAATACCCCGGAAAAATTTCGAGGATTAAAGAATGATTTGTTTAAAATTTCGAGGATTTAAGAATGATTTATTCCGGGGCTAGGAATTAAAACCTTAAAAAGTATGAAGGTTAAGGGAAACCGGAAAGGAAGCGTGAAATTCTTCGAAATTTCAAGTAAAATAAAAGATAAAAGATAAAAGAAATGAGTAAAATATTTTTTTGATAATTATTCAAGACTTACGAAATTAGAAACCCAAAATAAATAGGAGTGAGAACTAAATCAAAATATTATTAGCTACTATGATTATTTTAAATATTTAAAAGGGGATTTTTAAGAAAGTAGAAAGTGAAAGAAAGGAAGTAGAAAATAATTTTTGGATTTAATTCGAGACCTAAGAACTTGGAAACCCGTAAATAGGGAAAGGGATTAAATTAAAAGTACAAATTTGTTATTATTTACTTAATTATTAATTTATTTATTTTTAACAATATTTATTTATTTATTATTTAATTATTATATATTTTATTTTAATTATACTTATTTATTTATTATAATTATGAATTATTATAATTTAAGGGGTTGAGGCGTGAATAAAAGAGATAAGAAGAGAAAAGGAAAAGAAAGAAAGAAAGAGAGAAAAAACGTAGAGAGAGGGAGAAGAGAGAGAGAGGGACCACGAGAGGAAGAAAGGGGATGGAGGTTTCGCCGGAAATTCGTCGGAAACTCGCCGGAGGAGAGCGGTTCGACGCCGGCCACGACCCCCGGAGCTCGACTCCAACATCTCCTACACCTTCCACCAATCGAATCAAAGGTTGGTAACTCCAATTTCATTCTAAACCCTCAATTTTTCCATTTTTAGGGATTTCTTCGATTGAGTAGTTTCGAGGGTAGATTGAGACCTAAAAATTGTTCTTGAACACTTAGTTGGGGTAGGAATCGAGATTTTGTTCTCGGATTTGCCCAAATTCGAATTTGAAAGGATTTTGGGTTGAAATTATTATTATTTCAAAATTGGGGAAAATTGAAGATAATTAGGATTGAGCTTGGATTTGAGTAAATAGGCTTGGATTGATATTATTAAAATTATATTGTCACGACCCCCTATCGGACGTCCGTGACCGGCACGGGAAGTAGGATTTCTCCTATCCCGTAAGCCTCTAATCCCTTATTGACATTTTCACATGTTTATAACTACCCATTTCTAATACAAACAATATATATAATATATATGTAATCGTCCATCCATTTCCGGTGACCTAAGCAGTTTGCAATCCACGGCTCGTTCAGCGCCGCTTCAGTTTATATATATACACATAGTCATTCACACGTACATATAGTATACATATTGATCACGCGCTTCAGGTCGGGTGACCTATCCTATTCACATGCAGAAGTCCTGTAAGCAGTCATACATATATTCAATCACACACTTGCATATACTTTACATATTGATCACACGCCTCAATGCGTGTGATCTATCCTATTCACATGCGGAAGCATATTCTCATACAATCAGGTATTCAGTCACACATATATATATAATTTACATATTGATCACACCCCTCAAGGCGTGTGATCTATCCTAGTCGCATGCGGAAGTCATATATATATATATATATATATATATATATATATACATGATAAATGCTATATCATAGCCTAAATTCCCAATACCAAGACCTAACTTTAATCTGTATGAAGCCGACAATGCTAGAATTCAAGTGTGATATGTATATATACACAGCTGATGTAAACGTACAACGCTACGCCCAAAAAAGGATTCATATATACATATACATCACAACATATATATAGAATCAAAATAACTACCGACGCGAACAAAGCGTGCGGTCTTCAGAGTTGTCCGCCTCCTTGAGAAGAAGTGGACGCGTTCCCGACCCCTGAACCACCTGTATCTGAAACATGTAAACAGGGGGTGAGTCGAACAGACTCAGTGAGAAGCTCCCCCATCCCTGGCGTAGCAGCGGGTACCACTACAGTTGGGGGAAGGGAGCAACCACAACCACATGCGCATGAAACGGATTCGTATTATGATCTTTAACATGATCAGGCAATCAGTAAATCATATTCACAATTTAAAATCATATTTCATGCTTCTAACATATTTATTAATCCGCATGTAAATCAATCATAAACAATATAACATATGGTTCCATAGTTAACATATACTTGTGCACGTAGGCAATCACTTTCTGTCTCCCGCATTACGCTAAGAGAAATACTGGCCCGAAGGCAATTTCATGTACGAACCTGGTTGATCACACCAGGAACTTTCTGACTCCAAGGCGTGCTTAGAGTAATAGCCGACAACTCGTCTGACCTCAGTTTTAACCAAGGTAATGGCCACTATGTGGCATACTTGCTGACGTCATAATCCTGTCTGTCCGATCAGGATGACTGACTCGATCTACCCGGACAACCTAAACAAACTCAACTAACATATTTAACCGTGAAAGAAGCCCCATGAGAACTAGTTGAATATTATACGTGATTACTAGTTAGGTCTAGTTTCCCCCTTTTCAATTATGCATCACTCTCACTCACACTTAACAACCTAGGTTCATTTTCCTCAATGTACCATACGGTCAAAACCTTTGCACGATGATCAATTTAAATGGGTTTCTAATATTAATGAACCCTCACATATGAAGTTCCGACTCAATCCTACCCACGGTATCATATAAGGCTCGGTGAGCCACAATAGCACATATACACCTTGTGATTAATTATATAAGCACATATACTATTGCACGTTGACTACTTACTTGCAAATCATACACGCGTAACACAAATTTATTCATATAAATATATTCCATATATCAATTTGCACAAAATAGAGCAAACCACATTTTCCACGTAGTCATCCAACCCTGTGGGGCAGGGATGGGAGAGCCCCTCACCTCGTTGGCCCTCCTGATCTGTACTCGGAGTTCCTGCAGCTCCAATCACTCTGTGGTGCCCTATACACATTATATTTAAGAAATTTAGAACGCATAACTAAGCATCTACCATGCACGTGTCATGCTAATGCTTATGCACCCTTTAGCTATTTTCCAAGAATTAATTATTTAGTTTGTTACGTCGTCTTATTTGCTCTTTCTGAAAGTCCAGAATGCCCCATATTCGACTTTCACACTTTTGAGCCATTTAGAACCTCTAATTGCTTAGGTTAGAGATTTCCACTTGTCCAAATTTCCCTTCGTGTGTTCATATGGGTATTTAACTAATAAAAGAATTAAATTCACGGTTTAAAAGGAGCTTTAGCTTACTCATTCCACCGTCTCCCTTATTCGCCGAGTAAAAGCTTAATTATTACCTTTTTAATTATATATAAAAATATAATTGGGTATAATTAAGGCCTTGGAACCAATTTAGCGGGTCTTAGGTGTCCACCACGGACTAGACTGAGGTGTCCAACCCACCGCACAGCTCCTTACGACACTGTGGCTTAGTATTTCGTCTCTTTTTCACCGGATTGGGTTCCGATTGAGACGGTAAATACTCGGGCTTTATTCCCTTGATTATTTTCAGCACTTATAACACTTATGCTACTTCAATCCAAGCCTAAACATGCATCAAACTATCAATTTTGAATTTATAGCAATTTTCCTAACCCAATTTTTCTAATTTCCATACCCGGTCAATTCCTATGGTTTCACTTTGATTCTGAACCTCACTAAGCTTTCAATAACATCCACTAAGCTCACATTTAACCTCGGAATGCCCCGATTGGAAGAAATTGAAGCATTCATAAAATACCCAAAATTGGAGAAATTGTGGTTTTGAAGGATTGGGGCTTTCTTACTTGATTTCAATCGGATAGAAGGTTGGATGGAGGTGAAGGAGAGCTTCAGTTATCGTCACTGGCGTCGGAACGCGATTTTCGGCGAGATTCCGGCATCCAACCACTGTCTTCGTGCTTCTCCTCTCCTCCTTGAGCTTCTTGGTTTGGTAGTGTCGTTGCTTGCTCTGTTTTGCTTCTGCTTAAATTTGTTTTTTATGTTGTGCTTTAATGCATTGGTGGGGGGTCACGGTTTGGGCCCCCCATTATTTTAATATATATATATATATATTATTATATATATATATATACATATTTATTTTTTTCTTTTATTGCTTAGTAAATAATAATAATAATAATAATATATATATATATATATATATATATATGTATTTATTATTATTTATTTATTTTTATTTAGTTATTTTATTTTCTTTTCCCCTATCTCTTTTTTTTATCCCTATTCCTTTTAGGTCCTAGAAAAATTACATATATTCCCTATTATTTTCTCTTTTATTTTATTTTAACTCTTTAAATCTTTAATTTAATTTATTTTTTTTCTTTCAGAAAGAAAAATAAATTAAATATAAATGAAAATAATTAAATCTGAATATCTCGGATATTACATATATGGTTGGAATATTAGCTGAACAAGACCTGTGAAGAGCTGGTCCGAGGTTACTAAGGTTGAACCTTGAGGTTAACGTACCGGGTCCCTGCTTGGGTTGCCCAAATACACTTTAAGGGTGACGTCGTTGAGAGTTTTAAATCTCCTCTCTTCAATCTTAAACACCCTAGAACACTCCTAAACATATTTCTGAGGATTTAAATCACTCCAAGTACCTTCTTGTTTCTCAAGGATGGAAACTTGCGGAACAAATTAAGTCTAACTTCGTGAATTTCAATCTTATTCCTTCACAACCTTTAGGAAACCTTAAGTAGGATAAGTTGGAGGTATATTGAGGTTTAGAACCTAGATTTCTTAGAAACCAAGTAGGAACACAAGTTGAATCAAAATGTTTAGACCTTCCTAAAAATTAGGATTCCTTCCAACCAAGCTAGATACGCTTCCTTAGATGTGAATACAAGTTAGATAGAGGTCTAATACTCAAATCCAAGTAGGTGAAACACTCAAGTAGAGTGTTATATACGAGTAAGTCAAGTGTCCGAGGAAGCATAAGTCGGGATAGAGAAGTCCAATAAGACCAAGAGCTTGACTCTGTGGCAACCATGGACTACACGTGAGAGTAATGGAGAGATAAATAATAAGTTAAGCTAAGTAATAATCTTAATGAAGTAAATGTTGTTCTTATAGGAACAATGGCACGCAAAAGAGTGCAACAGGAACTCCGAGGAGACTTAAGTTACAGGAGAAGATTGCATGAAAGGTTGGCCAAGGTGAGGGCTCTTTCATCTCTGCTCCAAGGGTTGTATCTTTATGTGGATTACATGAGTATGTATATTCTCTGCTTGTCTGATATGTGTTAGCTAGAGGTATAGAATATTAAAGGAATAAAAGAACTAGAGAATAGGTTGTGGAAAGTAGCTCGGATAGGAAGACATAGGAGTAGAGTATATGGTTTGCTGTGATTGGTGTGTTACAAATCCAACTCATACACTCCGGAGGCATGATGAGTATTTTTATTAAACATTTTCCCACGACGGTGGCAAGAGTCCTTGTACGGAAGGGCTAAGCTTTTATTTGAAAACCCGTCACGACGGTGACTTAAATTATAATCATGCAAAGGGAGTTGTTGGTGGGTTTCGGATTTGGTTATGCTAGCGATGTGAGACATCGACTAGAACAACGTCAGATGGCACTTGAGACCTCAGTTTTTATAATCACCATGACGATGGTCATTGCCCTATCCTGGCAATAGGGTCAGAAAGGTTTTATATTGCTATGACGATAGCTTGAGGCTCAGAGAGTGCATCTGGACGGGTATATGAGTTATATCCTGTTAAGGATACTCGTCCATATTAATAAGGAGAAGAATTGTTGATCCTTTGGAAAAGATACAAAGAATCCTATTAATATGTGAGAATAAGGTAAGGAGACACGGGAGGAACCTACAGGTGAACCGTGAGCCAAACCTAGTAAAAGAGAAATCATTATGTGGAGTTGGTCCAGGGTGTGCCAGTGGCCATGCTTCGAGACGTCGTGTCGTGCTCGCCATGTGGCCTAGTTGGGTAATGGACGAGTGGGTTCAAGCTATTGCCCCGCAGTTAGGGGTCAGGACGTGCCACTTGGTGGCTATGCGTCAGTTGTTTGATAGATAGAGATTGATTGTGCTTGATTAATAGAATTGTCACGAGGTGACCAGTACCCAAGTGAATGGGTTAAGTAT
Organism: Senna tora; assembly: GCA_014851425.1. Classification (NCBI taxonomy): domain Eukaryota; kingdom Viridiplantae; phylum Streptophyta; class Magnoliopsida; order Fabales; family Fabaceae; genus Senna; species Senna tora. Next base: position 26,810,736 of record CM026262.1, read on the forward strand.
TGTTTGATTAACAGAATTGTCATGAGGTGACCAGTACCCAAGTGAATGGGTTAAGTATGTTTTGTCACGTGGTGGCCAACAACCCGAGTGCATGTGTTCGAAATGGGAAAGCTACGTAGTGGCTAGTAGATACCCCAGAGTTGGGGAGATTAAGTAGATGTATGTTTAATCTGTGTGTATGTATAAATTGCCTGTGTTTGCAAATAATTGCTGATTGTGTAGCGTAGTGGTAACGTACAGGATTACGTCACCACACGTCTTGTTTGATTCAGACATGCTGAAACGTGAGAAGACCGGTAAGTAAAAGCCGGCACTATATGTTACATGTTTACTTGTTGATTGATGACGTGGAATAAACTGCTGCATGTTTACAGTTATTAAATGCAGGTGAGTGTTTTGGGTGAAATTTCTATTGTTTTGTGATCACCAAGAATGTATGCTAACAACAGTAACTAGTAGTTTTTGCATGTGGGTGTGTATGACTCCCATTCCCAGCACTATGGTGCCCGCCTTGCGCCGGTGATGGGAGAGTCCTCACTGAGTCACGTGGTTAAGACTCACACCTCATTTTTACTACACAGAGATAGGTTAAGTACAGGTGGAAGAAGTCTCGGTGGAACGAGGGTTGAGCAACACTTTCCAAGACCCACAACTTATTCATGTGGGTGAATAAATTGTAATTGTAATTTAATTTACTTTATCATTGTATCATAAAGTAAATGGTAGATGTACCCAATTAGATTGTATTACTAAATCTAGAACTGTCAGCTTCACACCCCTTAAAGATAAGGATTTATTTTACTGCGATACAGGGAAAATTTGTTTTCAAAATGTATATAAATACATATATCTGTTGCATGTGAATAGGATAGGCAGCATCTTCGGATGTGTAGCCAGTACACAGGTTATATATATTATGTGTGTTCTCCTATATCTATATCCTGAAGCGGCACTGGCCGTGGATTTGCTTGCCTAGGATAGGCCACCATTTCGGTGTAGCCATGGTATTATACTGGATGTGGATGTATTTTCAATAATAGATATTCTGTCAATTAGGTGATAAGGCTTACAGGTACAGGGATATTCCCTGTGTCTGTGCCGGTCACGGTCCTCTAAACGGGGGTCGTGACAGTTTTCGCCGATGAGTGTTCGAAAACTTGATATTCATTTTTCTTTTTCTTAATCAGTTTTCGCCGATGAGTGTTTCGAAAACCTGATATTCATTTTTCTTTTTTTAATCAGTTTTCACAAATAAATGTTCCGAAAACTTGATATTTATTTTTCTTTTTTAATTAGTTTTGGTCGATGAGTGTTTCGAAAACTTGATATTCATTTTCCTTTTTTAAATAAGTTTTCACCAATGAGTGTTTCGAAAACTTGATATTTATTTTTCTTTTTTAATTAGTTTTGGTCGATGACTGTTTCGAAAACTTGATATTCATTTTCCTTTTTTAAATAAGTTTTCACCGATGAGTGTTTCGAAAACTTGATATTTATTTTTCTTTTTTTTAATCAGTTTTCGCCGATGAGTGTTTCGGAAACTTAATATTCATTTTTATTTTTTTTAATCAGTTTTCGTCGGTGAGTTTTTCGAAAACTTGATATTCATTTTTCTTTTTTTAATAATATTTCACTTATGAGTGTGTCGAAAACTTGATATTCATTTATGTTTTTTAATTAGTTTTCGTCGATGAGTGTTTCGAAAACTTGTTATTCATTATCCTTTTTTAATAAGTTTTCATCAATGAGTGTTTCGAAAACTTGATATTTATTTTTCTTTTTTTTAATCAGTTTTCGCCGATGAGTGTTTCGAAAACTTTATATTCATTTTTATTTTTTTTTAATAAGTTTTCGTCGGTGAGTGTTTCGAAAACTTGATATTCATTTTTGTTTTTTTAATAAGTTTTCACCGATGTGTGTTTCGAAAAACTTGATATTCATTTTTCTCTTTCAATTAGTTTTGATCGACGAGTGTTTCGAAAACTTGATATTCATTTTTTTTAATTAGTTTTGGTCGATGATTGTTTCAAAAACTTTATATTCATTTTTCTTTTTTTAACCAGTTTTTGCCGATTAGTATTTCGAAAACTTGATATTAATTTTTCATTTTTTAATCAGTTTTCGCCGATGAGTGTTTCGAAAACTTGATATTCATTTTTCTTTTTTCTAATCCGTTTTCACCGTTGAGTATTTCGAAAACTTGATATTCATTTTTCTTTTTTAATTAGTTTTGGTCGATTAGTATTTCGAAAACTTGATATTCATTTTTCTTTTTTTTAATCAGTTTTCGCCGATGAGTGTTTCGAAAACTTTATATTCATTTTTATTTTTTTAATAAGTTTTCGTCGGTGAGTGTTTCGAAAACTTGATATTCATTTTTCTTTTTTTAATAAGTTTTCACCGATGTGTGTTTCGAAAAACTTGATATTCATTTTTCTCTTTCAATTAGTTTTGGTCGACGAGTGTTTCGAAAACTTGATATTCATTTTTTTTAATTAGTTTTGGTCGATGATTGTTTCAAAAACTTTATATTCATTTTTCTTTTTTAAGTGTTTCGAAAACTTGATATTCATTTTTCTTTTTTTAATCAGTTTTTGCCGATGAGTATTTCGAAAACTTAATATTAATTTTTCTTTTTTTAATTAGTTTTCGCCGATGAGTGTTTCGAAAACTTTATATTCATTTTTATTTTTTTAATAAGTTTTCGTGGGTGAGTGTTTCAAAAATTTGATATTCATTTTTCTTTTTTTAGTAAGTTTTCGCTAAGGAGTGTTTTGAAAACTTTATATTCATTTTTGTTTTTTTAATTAGTTTTTGTCGATTAGTATTTCGAAAACTTGATATTTATTTTTCTTTTTTAATCAGTTTCCACCGATGAGTGTTTCGAAAACTTGATATTCATTTTTCTTGTTTTTAATCAGTTTTCACCGATGAGTGTTTCGAAAACTTGATATTTATTTTTCTTCTTTAATTAGTTTTCACCGATGAGAATTTCGAAAACTTGATATTCATTTTCATTTTTTAATCAGTTTTCGTCGATGTGTGTTTCTGAATTCTGATATTCATTTTTCTTTATTTAATTAATTTTCACCGATGAGTGTTTCGAAAACTTGATATTCATTTTTCTTTTTTTAATCATTTTTCGTCGATAAGTGTTTCGAAAACTTGATATTCATTTTTATTTTTTTAATCAGTTTTCGCCGATGAGTGTTTCGAAAACTTGATATTCATTTTCCTTTTTTAATCTATGTTCGCCGATGAGTGTTTCGAAAACTTGATATTTATTTTTCATTTTTTTAATCAATTTTCACCGATGAGTGTTTCGAAAACTTGATATTCTTTTTCCTTTTTTAATCAGTTTTCGCCGATGAGTGTTTCGAACACTTGATAGTCATTTTTATTTTTTTTATTCAATTTTCGTTGATGAGTGTTTCGAAAACTTGATATTTATTTTTCTTTTTTTAGTAGGTTTTCGCTAATGAGTGTTTCGAAAACTTGATATTCATTTTCCTTTTTTAATCTATTTTCGCAGATGAGTGTTTCGAAAACTTGATATTCATTTTTCTTTTTTTTAATCAGTTTTCGCCGATTAATGTTTTGAAAACTTTATATTCATTTTTATTTTTTTAATCAGATTTCGTCGGTGAGTGTTTTGAAAACTTGATATTCATTTTTCTTTTTTTAATCAGTTTTAGGTAATGAGTGTTTCGAAATCTTTATATTCATTTTTCGTTTTTTAATTAGTTTTTGCCGATTAGTATTTCGAAAACTTGATATTAATTTTTCTTTTTTTAATCAGTTTTCGTCAATGAGAGTTTCGAAAACTTGATATTCATTTTTCTTTTTTTTAATCAGTTTTCGTCGGTGAGTGTTTCGAAAACTTGATATTCATTTTCCTTTTTTAATCTATTTTCGCCGGTGAGTGTTTCGAAACCTTTATATTCATTTTTCTTTTTATTTTAACTAGTTTTTCTCGGTGAGTGTTTCGAATACTTGATATTCATTTTTCTTTTTTAATCAGTTTTTGTCGGTGAGTGTTTTGAAAACTTCATATTCATTTTTCTTTTTTTAATAAGTTTTCACTGATAAGTGTTTCGAAAACTTGATATTCATTTTTGTTTTTTAATTAGTTTTGGTCGATGAGTGTTTCGAAGACTTGATTTTTATTTTTCTTTTTTTAGTAAGTTTTCGCTAATAAATGTTTTGAAAACTTTATATTCTTTTTTCTTTTTTCAACCAGTTTTTGCCGATTAGTATTTCGAAAACTTGATATTAATTTTTCATTTTTTAATCAGTTTTCGCCGATGAGTGTTTCGAAAACTTGATATTCATTTTTCTTTTTTCTAATCCGTTTTCACCGTTGAGTATTTCGAAAACTTGATATTCATTTTTCTTTTTTAATTAGTTTTGGTCGATTAGTATTTCGAAAACTTGATATTCATTTTTCTTTTTTTTAATCAGTTTTCGCCGATGAGTGTTTCGAAAACTTGATATTAATTTTTCTTTTTTTAGTAAGTTTTCGCTAATGAGTGCTTCGAAAACTTGATATTAATTTTTCTTTTTTTAATCAGTTTTCGTCAGTGAGTGTTTCGAAAACTTGATATTAATTTTTCTTTTTTTAATCAGTTTTTGCCGATGAGTGTTTCGAAAACTTGATATTCAATTTTCTTTTTTTAATCAGTTTTTGCCGATAAGTATTTCGAAAACTTAATATTAATTTTTCTTTTTTTAATCAGTTTTCGCCGATGAGTGTTTCGAAACCTTTAGATTCATTTTATTTTTTTTTAATCCGTTTTCGTCGAGGAGTGTTTCGAAAAGTTGATATTCATTTTTCTTTTCTTATTAAGTTTTCGCTAATGAGTGTTTGGAAAACTTTATATTCATTTTTCTTTCTTTAATCAATTTTTGCCGATTAGTATTTCAAAAACTTGATATTAATTTTTCTTTTTTTAATCAGTTTTCGCCGATGAGAGTTTCGAAAACTTGATATTTAGTTTTCTTTTTTTTAATCCGTTTTCACCGACGAGTATTTCGAAAACATGATATTCATTTTTATTTTTTTTAATCCGTTTTCACCGATGAGTATTTCTAAAAACTTGATATTCATTTTTCTTTTTTTAATTAGTTTAGGTCGATTAGTATTTCGAAAACTTGATATCAATTTTCTTTTTTTTAATCAATTTTCACCGATGAGTGTTTCGAAAACATGATATTCATTTTCCTTTTTTAATCAGTTTTCGCCGATGAGTGTTTCGAAAACTTTATATTCATTTTTATTTTTTTATTCAGTTTTCGTCGATGAGTGTTTCGAAAACTGGATATTCATTTTTCTTTTTTTAGTAAGTTTTCGCCGATGAGTGTTTCGAAAACTTGATATTCATTTTTCTTTTTTTTAATCAGTTTTCGCCGATGAGTGTTTCGAAAACTTGATATTCATTTTTCTTTTTTTATATGTTTTCACCGATTAGTGTTTCGAAAACTTGATATTCATTTTCCTTTTTTTAATCAGTTTTTGCCGGTAAGTATTTCGAAAACTTGAAATTAATTTTTCTTTTTTAATTAGTTTTCGCCGATGAGTGTTTCGAAAACTTGATATTCATTTTTCTTTCTTTAATCAGTTTTCACTGATGAGTGTTTCGAAAACTTGATATTTATTTTTATTTTTTAGTTAGTTTTGGTCGATGAGTGTTTCGAAAACATGATATTCATTTTCCTTTTTTTAATAAGTTTTCACCGATTAGTGTTTCGAAAACTTGATATTTATTTTTATTTTTTTAATCAGTTTTCGCCGATGAGTGTTTCGAAAACTTTATATTCATTTTTCTTTTTTTAGTAAGTTTTCGCTAATGAGTGTTTTGAAAACTTTATATTTATTTTTCTTTTTTTAATAAGTTTTTGCCGATTAGTATTTCGAAAACTTGATATTAATTTTTTTTAATTAGTTTTCGCCGATGAGTGTTTCGAAAACTTGATATTCATTTTTGTTTTTTTAATAAGTTTTCACCGATGAGTGTTTCGAAAACTTGATATTCATTTTTCTTTTTTAATTATTTTTGGTCGATGAGTGTTTCGAAAAGTTAATATTGATTTTTCTTTTTTAATTAGTTTTTGTCGATGAGTGTTTCGAAAACTTGATATTCATTTTTCTTTTTTTAATCAGATTTTGCCGATGAGTATTTCGTAAACTTAATATTAATTTTTCTTTTTTTAATAAGTTTTCACCGATGTGTGTTTCGAAAACTTGATATTTATTTTTATTTTTTTTAATCAGTTTTCGCCGATGAGTGTTTCGAAAACTTTATATTCATTTTCTTTTTTTAGTAAGTTTTCGCTAATGAGTGTTTCGAAAACTTGATATTCATTTTCCTTTTTTTTAATCAGTTTTTGCCGATTAGTATTTCGAAAACTTGATATTAATTTTTTTTAATCAGTTTTCGCCGATGAGTGTTTCGAAAACTTGATATTCATTTTTCTTTTTTTAATAAGTTTTCACCGATTAGTGTTTCGAAAACTTGATATTCATTTTTCTTTTTTTAATCAATTTTTGCTGATGAGTATTTCGTAAACTTAATATTAATTTTTCTTTTTTTAATAAGTTTTCGCCGATGAGTGTTTCGAAAACTTGATATTCATTTTTCTTTTTTTAATCAGTGAGTGTAACAACCTCGGAAGGGTTTGGTACATTGATGGCATAAAGTATAAACACCTACGTAGGGTGTTTGCCGTGTAAGCGGTAAGTCTAGATGTAGAGTAGAGGGTGTAGTAAGATGTAAACAGACTTTTTCTAGAGAAGTCGTTTACAAAGAATATATCAGGAATTATCGGCAGAAGGGTAGCTGCTTGGTTGTAGAGGATACTTAAGTACGGGGACTCCGATGTAGGGGAGTACTTCGTGAGTTGGGTTTATAGAAATGAAACCTAGTGTGCTATGCAAATAGCTAATGTCTTGGCGTGTTCCAAGACGGATATAAGGAGTCACTACGAAGGTAGCTAGACGGACAAGCAGATTGAGTCAAGGTAAGCCTCACTAGAGATGGCAATAGTTAACTCCTCGGAGAACTATATTGGAGCATGGCATGTGGTACGTGCCAGACACTCCATTCCAAAAATTAGTAGCACAAAGTAAATTGAAACTAGGAAAGTTAGGTATCCTCGGGGAAGGATACGACAACAGATAGAGTCTGTCGGTTAACACCTCGCGGAGGGGTGGTTAACTACGGAACTAGAAATACCAACGATCACAGAAAGAATATGTAGAAACCAGATAAAGACCTTGCGACGCTAGGAAAGAAAGATGAACCGTAGGGTAAAACGGTAAAACTTCCACATTGAGGGAAACCATAGAGGAAATTGAGCCAAGAGATGGTAGCAAGCCAACGACCCCACGAAGGAGATGAAATTCGGGAACCGAATTTTTTAATGGGGGAAGATTGTAATACCCCGGAAAAATTTCGAGGATTAAAGAATGATTTATTTAAAAATTTTGGGGATTTAAGAATGATTTATTCTGGGGTTAGGAATTAAAACCCCAGAAAGAATATAGAAAAAAAAGTATGAAAGTTAAAAGAAACCGGAAAGGAAATTTTTTTTCATAGATTATAATACCGAGATGATTTTTCGAGGGTTAAAATAAAACAAAAGATGAAAGAAAGAAGTAAAATATTTTTTTGAATTAATTCGGGACCTAAGAAATTAGAAACCTAAAATAAATAGGAGGGGGAACTAAATTAAAATATTATTAGTTATTGTTTATTTAATTTTTAATTAATTAATTTATTTATTTTATACAATTTTCAGATTTTATGATTTTTATTAATATATATTATTTATTAAATAAAATAAAGGAAAGAAAATAAAAAGTGAAAAAGAGAGGGGGAGTGTTACGGGGAAAGAAGCAGGGAAGGAAGAAAAAGAGAAGGAAAGGAGAGAGAGGCAGAAGAGAGAGAGGGAGAGCTAGGGTTTGGAGGTGGGAGGAGATCCGGCGGGAATCTCATCGGAACCCGGCGAGCCGGAGTTGGAGGAGGAGCCGGAGATCATCCTTGTCATCTTCCTCGTCTCAATCTCTCGAGTTAAGGTTGGTACAACGCCCGATTCTCTCCAAGTTCCCATTATCTTCATTTTTCTTCATTTTTTATGGAATTGAGTTGAAAATCCGAGTTTGGGCGGATTTGAGGGTAGAATAATGTTTCTAAAGTGTTCTTGAACACTCATCGGGGTTAGGATTTGAGGCTAGATCATTGAATTTGGCCGGATTCGAAGTTGGAAGAGTTTGGGGTTTATAAAACTCATTTTTCTCAATTTCGAACAATCAACGATTTGGTGATGAATCGGAGTTGGATTTGAGTTGTAGGACTTCCTAAATATAGTATATATGTAGGAGAACAAGACCCGTGAAAAGTGGAATCGAAGCCGGATCGGAAGATGGCCGAAAAGGCGGCCGAAACCAGCCACAACACAGCAAAAATGCTGCTGTGCTGTGAGCCGGCGGTGCAGCGCCCAAACCGGCGCTGTAGCGCTGCCCACTTGCTGGTTGGCCAAGGGCCACCAAGGCAGCACCTTAGCGCCGCAGCGCCCGGTCTCTGCCTGGCATGCCCCAAGCCCATTTTTTGGGCGAACTGAGACCTTCAAACTCCCTCTCTTCAATCCTAAACACCCTAGAATACTCCTAAACATGTTTTTTTGAGAATTAATTCACTTTTTGAGGATTAAATCACTCCAAGTACCCTCTTGTTTCTCAAGGATTGAAACTTGCGGAACAAATTAGGTCTAACTTTGTGAATTGCAACCTTATCCCTTCACAACCTTTAGGAAACCTTAAGTAGGATAAATTGGATGTATGTTGAGGTTTAGAAACTAGATTTCTTAGAACCCAAGTAGGAACACAAGTTGATTTAAAATGTTTAAACCTTCCTAAAATTAGGATTCCTTCCAATTAAACTAGATAAGCTTCCTTAGATGCGAATACAAGTTAGATAGAGGTCTAATACTCAAATCCAAGTATGTGAAACACTCAAGTAGAGTGTTATATGCGAGTAAGTCAAGTGTCCGAGGAAGGATACGCATAAGTTGGGATAGAGAAGTCCAATAAGACCAAGAGCTTGACTCTGTGGCAACCATGGACTACACGTGAGAGTAATGGAGAGATAAATAACAAGTTAAGCTAAGTAATAACCTTAATGAAGTAAATGTTGTTCTTATAGGAACAACGACACACGATTGAGTGCAACGGGAACTTCGAGGAGACCTAAGTTACAGGAGAGGATTGCATGGAAGGTTAGCCAAGGTGAGGGTTCTTCCATCTCTGCTCCTAGGGTTGTATGCTTGTGTGGATTACATGAGTATGTATATTCTCTGCTTCTCTGGTATGTGTTAGCTAGAGGTATAGGATGCTAAAAGAATGAAAGAACTAGAAATAGGTTGTGGAATGTAGCTTGGATAGGAAAACATAGGAGTAAAGTATAATTGTTTGCTATGATTGGTGTGTTACAAATCCAACTCATACACTCCAGAGGCATGATAAGCATTTTTATTAAATCTTTTTCCACGACGGTGGCAAGAGTTCTTGTACGGAAGGACTAAGCTTTTATTTTGAAAACTCGTCATGACGGTGACTTGAATTATAATCATGCAAAGGGAGTTATTGGTGGGTTTCGGATTTGATTATGCTAGCGATGTGAGACATCGACTAGAACAACGTCAGATGGCACTTGAGACCTCAATTTTATAATCACCATGACGATGGTCATTGCCCTATCCTGGCAATAGGGTCAGAAAGGTTTTATATTGCTATGACGATAGCTTGAGGCTCAGAGAGTTCATCTGGACGGGTATATGAGTTATATCCTGTTGAGGATACTTGTACATATTAATAAGGAGAAGAATTGTTGATCCTTCGGGAAAGATACAAAGAATCCTATTAATATGTGAGACTAAGGTAAGGAGGCACGGGAGGAACCTACGGGTGAACCGTGAGCCTAACCTAGTAAAAGAGAAATCATCCTGTGGAGTTGGTCCAGGGTGTGTCAGTGGCCATGCTTCGAGCGTCGTGTCGTGCCTGCCATGTGGCCTACTTGGGTAATGGATGAGTGGGCTCAAGCTATTGCCCCACAGTTAGGGGTCAGGACGTGCCACTTGGTGGCTATGCATCAGTTGTTTGATAGATAGAGATTGATTGTGTTTGATTAATAGAATTTTCACGAGGTGACCAGTACCCAAGTGAATGGGTTAAGTATTGTTTGATTAACAGAATTGTCACGAGGTGACCAGTACCCAAGTGAATGAGTTAAGTATGTTTTGCCACTTGGTGGCCAGCAACCCGAGTGCATGGGTTCGAAGTGGGAAAGCCACGTAGTGGCTAGTAGATATCACAGAGTTGGGGAGATTAAGTAGATGTATGTTTAGCATCTGTGTGTATGTATAAATTGTCTGTGGTTGCATATAACTGTTGATTGTGCAGCGTAGTGGTAACGTACAGGACTACGTCGCCACACGTTTTGTTGATTCAAACGTGTTGAACGTGAGAGGACCGGTAGGTAAAAGCTGGCACTATATGTTACATGTTACTTGCTGATTGATGACGTGGAATAAACTGGTGCATGCTTATATCTGTTAAATGCATGTGAGTGTTTGGGTGAAATTTCCGTTATTGTGTGATCACCAAGAATGCATGCTAACTCACAGTAACTAGTTGTTTGTGCATGTGGTTGTGTATGACTCCCAGTCCCAGCAGTAAGGTACCCGCCTTGCGCCAGGGATGGGAGAGACCTCACTGAGTCGCGTGGTTAAGACTTACACCTCATTTTTACTACACAAAGACAGGTTAAGTACAGGTGAAAGGAGTCTCGGTGGAACGAGGGTTGAGCAACATTTTCCAAGACCCACAACTTGATCATGTGTGTGAATAAAGTGTAATTGTAATTTAATTTACTTTATCATTTTATCATAAAGTAAAGGGTAGACGTACCCAATTAGACTGTATTACTAAATCTAGAACTGTCAGCTTCACACACCTTAAAGATCAGGATCCGTTAGATTACGATGCAGGAAGAACTTGTTTTCAAAATATATATTTATACACATATCTGTTGCATGTGAATAGGATAGGCAGCATCTTCGGATGTGTAGCCAGTACACAGGTTATATATTATGTGTGTTTTCCTATATCTATATCCTGAAGTGGCACTGGCCGTGGTTTTGCTTGTCTAGGATAGGCCACTATTTCGGTGTAGCCATGGTATTATAATGCATGTGAATGTATTTTTTTAAATAATAGCTATTCTGTCAATTAGGTGAAGGCTTACAGGCATAGAGATATTCCCTGTGCATGTGCCGGTCACGGTCCTCTAAACAGGGGTCGTGACAAACTTGGTATCAGAGCCTGGTTGTTCTTTAAGGGTGTGAAGCTAACTAGTAGTCTCGGGTGTCAGTCGGGCTATCCATTATGAATCCGGACGTAACGGTTGATCCGACGGACACTTGTGAGGTTGCTCAGGATGTTGAGTCATAAATTCTTTCGAGTCATCGCTTTAGGCATAGAATTTGTATGTGAAATTCTATGCAAAGCATATAACCTGTACAATACACAAGTGCCGATGATTACTAAGTCGTAAGGGGGTGGCAGTGACCCCAGGAACCTTAGGACGCCATAATAGGGAAAGGAGACATCGATGGTGGATGCTATCTAGACATAGACACATTTGGTTGAATTGTAGGCAGGAATGCGCTACAATGTGTGATTGTTGCAGGTGTCAAATGAGACGATGCGTCTGCTGTGTTAGCGGCGCGTTGTGTGCTATGGTATAGGCACAAGTTGTTTGATTATAGGATTGAATGCAAGTAGAATAGAAATATGCAGTGAATGGTAGTTCAGGCTAGGAATGATTTGTAAAGTGAAAGAAAAGGCACGCTCGTCGTGTAGAAAAGAAAGTAAGCCCATGGGGCGATTGAAATGGAAAGTTTATAGACAAGAATAAACAGGGCCATGAGGCATGGGACCGATAGGAACATGACCATGAGAATGGGTCACGACTGTGCGGTATGCTATGGCTGAAGGAAGTGAGTGGTCCTTCCTAGAAAGTAAACAGAAAAGAGGTGGTGTATGCCACAATATAGAAATAGAAGTCTACGGACTAGAAAATCAGGATACGGTATATGGAAGGGCAAAGTGGCCGAACCATATGCCATAGAGATAGATGTTAAGATGTAAAGGCATATGTAAACGTGTAGAGCGTGACCATATGCCGAGCAGGAAATAGAGTAAATGGTAAGGCACAGGGAAGGAGCCTAGTGCAACCCTGTGCTCGATCCATGAACTGCTAGTTCCTTAAGCAAACAAGGGGGAAAAGAAGGGATTAAGCCCAACCAAACTCTCTTGGGTTGCTTAAGGAGGAGCATAAAGAATAGGATATTGATCACATGAGAAATTTTTGTAAAAAAAATCTTTTTGGTCTTTCCGGATGAGAGATTCTGAAAGACCCTCAAGCTTTTCTTGAAAATATTAGGGATAACCATTGAAAGGCAAATTTTCATGAAAACGCTTTCTCAATTTGTGTCATTCCAATTGGTTAAACCCTAACCATTTACGAAAACCTTAGGCGTCATTTTCTATGAAATGAACTTGAATTAATATTTTTTTTAAAACCCCAGGGTGCCTAAGAAAACTAACTCATGTGACCAATACCTTATCAAAAAATATATATAGTCCTTTTACAGGTAAGTTGTATAAGGATGGTAGATGTAGTTGAGAAACCACTCGTTTGGATTGACTAAAGTTAAGTAGACATCGAAGAGCACTACAGAGTGCTAAAGTGCCAAGGGAGTATACAGGTAAGCCTAAAGGTTACCAAATAAGGGGCCATAGGGTGATTATGGACCCGAAAGCATTAGGCCGGAGTAGGTCTAAAAGTGGAAATAGACCTAGACCTTCGGGTACCGTCCAAAGATAAGAAATTGGGTGCTATTGAGGTAGATAGCTCTCGAACGAGATAAACCCTAAAGGGACTCGTGAAGGCCCGAGGGGAGAGAAAGTAGACAGGAATAAGTAGTCCCATAAGGGGGGAAGAGCGTAAGCCTATAGGACCCTAAAGGATAAGAGTCAAGTAGGAGGTGGAGAACCAATTACTACCGTAAGTGCATGTATAGTACACAGATTATAGTGGACATAGCTAGGTAAGCTAGTTCCACAGGTTGGTGAACCGTAAATCTGTTAGTCTGAAACCCTTATATGGGTGGAGACTGAGTGGATAAACCAAACGTATAAATGGCCATGTGGGTGCCATAAAGGGAAAATTAACCGTAAGGACGGTTAATCGAGAAGGAGAATTTAGTGAGTAACGAGTATTGAGAAATACTCGAAGGAAGAGTACCACGTAGGTACGAAATTGAAAAGAAGAGAATGAATACGGGAACAGAGTTGGGTAAGCATCTGGGGATGCAAGCCAAAATGATAAAACAGGGTATGCTACCGTTAGGGGCGATTGGAACCCAATGACTAACACACTTGCAAAAGGCGGTGTATGTTCATGAACATATGCCACACCGTAAGAAAGGAAAGAATCAAACCGTGGGAGTGGATCCCGTTTGGTCAAGGCGAGTAGAGCATGTCCGGAAAGGTTCGTGCTGTAGTTAACGGATCAAGTATTCCAAGTAGGAATACAGGATCTGAGTGAGATGAGGAGTCCGAGTGGGCCAAGTTACGGTAAAAGCCAACGGAAACCCAACGAGTAGAGTTAGCATAGGGTGTGCAACTCTAAGTGGACTAACCTGAGGATGGTATAGATCCACATCATAGTCGTGTTAAGCAAGGTCTTCGGATGTGAAGACCGAACCGAGCCTGAGACAGAGTAATGAGTATGATGGTAAGGAGGAGACTGATGAGTTTCCATAATAAACAGAAATGACTACAAGTAGTAGTCAGGGAAAAGTCTAAGTCAGTCAGACATAGGATGTCGACAGGGAGTAACCTGAAGTGGTTATGGAAACCACTAAGGGTAAGTGCAGAAGTCCGGAAAGGAAAGGGAAACACGAGTCATAAATGTAAGATCCTTTACCATTTGGTAGAGAAACGGTAAGCGTAACACATAGTTGTGCTAGTGTCATGGCATTTAGCTTCGTTAAGACACGAGTAGAGTAAACCGAGTTGGTAGTGAGTGTAACAACCTCGGAAGGGTTGGGTACACTGATGGCATAAAGTATAAACACCTACATAGGGTGTATGCCGTGTAAGCGGTAAGTCTAGATGTAGAGTAGAGGGTGTAGTAAGATGTAAACGGACTTTTTCTGGAGAAGTCGTTTACAAAGAATATATCAGGGAATACCGGCAGAAGGGTAGCTGCTTGGTAGTAGAGGATACTTAAGTATGGGGACTCCGATGTAGGGGAGTACTTTGTCAGTTGGGTTTATAGAAATGAAACCTAGTGTGCTATGCAAATAGCTAGTGTCTTGGCGTGTTCCAAGACGGATATAAGGAGTCACTACGAAGGTAGCTAGTTGGACAAGCAGATTGAGTCAAGGTAAGCCTCACTAGAGAAGGCAATAGTTAACTCCTCGGAGAACTATATTGGAGCATGGCATGTGGTACGTGCCAGACACTCCATTGCAAAAATTAATAGCACAAAGTAAATTGAAACTAGGAAAGTTAGGTATCCTTGGTGAAGGATACGACAACAGATAGAGTCTGTCGGTTAACACCTCGCGGAGGGGTGGTTAACTACGAAACTAGAAATACCAACGATCACAGAAAGAATATGTAGAAACCAGATAAAGACCTTGCGACGCTAGGAAAGAAAGATGAACCGTAGGGTAAAACGGTAAAACTTCCACATTGAGGGAAACCATAGAGGAAATTGAGCCAAGGGATGGTAGCAAGCCAACGACCCCACGAAGGAGATGAAATTCGGGGACCGAATTTCTTAAGGGGAGAAGATTTTAATACCCCAGAAAATTTTCAAGGATTAAAGAATGATTTATTTAAAAATTTTGGGGATTTAAGAATGATTTATTCCGGGGTTAGGAATTAAAACCCCAGAAAGAATATAGAAAAGAAAGTATGAAAGTTAAAAGAAACCGGAAAGGGAATTTTTTTTCAAAGATTATAATACCGAGAAGATTTTTCGAGGGTTAAAATAAAATAAAAGATGAATGAAAGAAGTAAAATATTTTTTTGAATTAATTCGGGACCTAAGAAATTAGAAACCTAAAATAAATTAGAGGGGGAACTAAATTAAAATATTATTAGTTATTGTTTATTTAATTTTTAATTAATCTTTTTATTTATTTTATACAATTTTCAGATTTTATTATTTTTATTAATATATATTAGTTATTAAATAAAATAAAGGAAAGAAAATAAAAAGTGAAAAAGAAAGGGGGAGTGTTACGGGGAAAGAAGCAGGGAAGGAAAAAAAAGAGAAGGAAAGGAGAGAGAGGGAGAAGAGAGAGAGGGAGAGCTAGGGCTTGGAGGTGGGAGGAGATCCGGCGGGAATCTCGCTGGAACCCGGCGAGCCTGAGTTGGAGGAGGAGCCGGAGATCATCCTTGTCATCTTCCTCGTCTCAATCTCTCGAGTTAAGGTTGGTACAACGTCCGATTCTCTCCAAGTTCCCATTTTCTTCATTTTTCTTCATTTTTTTTTGGAATTGAGTTGAAAATCCGAGTTTGGGCGGATTTGAGGGTAGAATAATGTTTCTAAAGTGTTCTTGAACACTCATCGGGGTTAGGATTTGAGGCTAGATCGTTGAATTTGGCCGGATTCGAAGTTGGAAGAGTTTGGGGTTTATAAAACCCATTTTTCTCAATTTCGAACAATCAACGATTCGGCGACGAATCGGAGTTGGATTTGAGTTGTAGGACTTCCTAAATATAGTATATATGTAGGAGAACAAGACCCGTGAAAAGTGGAATCGAAGCCAAATCGAAAGTTGGCCGAAAAGGCGGCCGAGACCAACCACAGCACAGCAAAAATGCTGTTGTGCTGCGAGCTGGCACTGCAGCGCCCACTTGCTGGTTGGCCAAGGGCCACCATGGCAGCATCTTGGCACCGCAGCGCTTGGCGCTGCGGCGCCCGGTCCCTGCCTGGCGTGCCCCAAGCCCATTTTTAGGGCGAAATGAGACCTCCAAACCCTCTCTCTTCAATCCTAAACACCCTAGAACACTCCTAAACATGTTTTTATGAGAATTAATTCAATTTTTGAGGATTAAATCACTCCAAGTACCCTCTTGTTTCTCAAGGATAGAAACTTGCGGAACAAATTAGGTCTAACTTTGTGAATTGCAACCTTATCCCTTCACAACCTTTAGGAAACCTTAAGTAGGATAAATTGGAGGTATGTTGAGGTTTAGAAACTAGATTTCTTAGAACCCAAGTAGGAACACAAGTTGATTTAAAATGTTTAAACCTTCCTAAAATTAGGATTCCTTCCAATTATGATAGATAAGCTTCCTTAGATGCGAATACAAGTTAGATAGAGGTCTAATACTCAAATCCAAGTATGTGAAACACTCAAGTAGAGTGTTATATGCGAGTAAGTCAAGTGTCCGAGGAAGGATACGTATAAGTCGGGATAGAGAAGTCCAATAAGACCAAGAGCTTGACTCTGTGGCAACCATGGACTACACGCGAGAGTAATGGAGAGATAAATAACAAGTTAAGCTAAGTAATAACCTTAATGAAGTAAATGTTGTTCTTATAGGAACAACGGCACACGATTGAGTGCAACAGGAACTCCGAGGAGACTTAAGTTACAGGAGAGGATTGCATGGAAGGTTGGCCAAGGTGAGGGTTCATCCATCTCTGCTCCTAGGGTTGTATGCTTGTGTGGATTACATGAGTATGTATATTCTCTGCTTGTCTGGTATGTGTTAGCTAGAGGTATAGGACGCTAAAAGAATGAAAGAACTAGAAAAAGGTTGTGGAATGTAGCTTGGATAGGAAAACATAGGAGTAGAGTATAATTGTTTGCTATGATAGGTGCGTTACAAATCCAACTCATACACTCCGGAGGCATGATAAGCATTTTTTTAAATCTTTTTCCACGACGGTGGCAAGAGTCCTTGTACGGAAGGACTAAGCTTTTATTTTGAAAACTCGTCACGACGGTGACTTGAATTATAATAATGCAAAGGGAGTTATTGGTGGGTTTCGGATTTGATTATGCTAGCGATGTGAGACATTGACTAGAACAACGTCAGATGGCACTTGAGACCTCAGTTTTATAATCACCATGACGATGGTCATTGCCCTATCCTGGCAATAGGGTTAGAAAGGTTTTATATTGCTATGACGATAGCTTGAGGCTCAGAGAGTGCATCTGGATTGTAATACCCGAGAAAAGTTTTCGAAGTTTAAAATAAAATAAAAGAGCAAGAAAAGAAGTAGAAAATAATTTTTGGGATTTAATTCAGGACCTAAGAAATTGGAATCCTGAATTAAAAAGGAAAAGGGATTAAATTAAAAATATATATTAGTTATTATTCATTTAATTTTTAATTAATTTATTTTTAAATTATATTTATTTATTAATCAATTATTTAATTATTATAATTATTTATTTATTTATTTATTTTTATTTTATATATATATATATATATATATATATATATATTATTTAATTTTTATTATTATTATTTATTGGGGGGTGGGGGATTGACGTAGGTATATATATATATATATATATATATATATATATATATATATATATATATAGAAAAGAAAGAAAACGAAGAGAAAAGAGAGAAAGACGAGAGAGATAAGAAAGACGTGAGGAGGGAGAGAGAAAGTGACAGATTAAGAGGAAGAAGGGGTGGAGGGAGAAACTTGCCAGAAAACTCGCCGGAGAGAGCTGTCCGACGCCGGCCACGAACATCGGAGCTCGACTCCAACATCCTCCACATCTCCCACCAATCGAATCAAGGTTGGTAACCCCAATTTCATTCGAAACCCTCAATTTCTCCATTTTTAGTGATTCCTTCGATTGAGTTGTTTCGAGGGTATATTGAGACCTAGAAAGTGCTCTTGAACACTTAAGTGGGGTAGGAATCGAGATTATATTTCCGGATTTGCCCAAATTCGAATTTAGAAGGGTTTGGGGTCAAAATTATAATTATTTTCAAATTGCGGAAAATTGTTGATAATTAGGATTGAGCTTGGATTTGAGTAAATAGACTTGGATTGATATTATTGAAATTATAATTATTTTCAAATTGGGGAAAATTGTTGATAGTTAAGATTGAGCTTGGATTTGAGTAAATAGGTTGGATTGATATTATTGAAATTATATGGTTGGAATATTAGCTGAACAAGACCCGTGAAGAGCTGGCACGAGGTTACTAAGGTTGAACCTTGACATTAACGTATCGGGTCCCTGCTCGGGTTGCCCAAATACACTTTAAGGGTGACGTTGAGAGTTTTAAATCCCCTCACTTCAATCTTAAACACCCTAGAACACTCCTAAACATGTTTTTGAGGATTTAAATTACTCCAAGTACCTTCTTGTTTCTCAAGAATGGAAACTTGCAGAACAAATTAAGTATAACTTCGTGAATTTCAACCTTATCCCTTCACAACCTTTAGGAAACCTTAAGTGTGATAAATTGGAGGTATATTGAGGTTTAGAAACTAGATTTCTTAGAATCCAAGTAGAAACACCAGTTGAATCAAAATTCTTAGGCCTTCCTAAAATTAGGATTCCTTCCAACCAAGCTAGATAAGCTTCCTTAGATGTGAATACAAGTTAGATAGAGGTCTAATACTCAAATCAAAGTATGTGAAACACTCAAGTAGAGTGTTATATGCGAGTAAGTCAAGTGTCCGAGGAAGGATACGTATAAGTCGGGATAGAGAAGTCCGATAAGACCAAGAGCTTGACTCTGTGGCAACCATGGATTACACGTGAGAATAATGGAGAGATAAATAACAAGTTAAGCCAAGTAATTTTAATGAAATAAATGTTGTTCTTATAGGGACAACGACACGCTAAATAGTGGACAGGAACTCCGAGGAGACTAAAGTTACAAGAGAGGATTGCATGGAAGGTTGGCCAAGGTGAGGGCTCTTTCATCTCTGCTCCTAGGGTTGTATGCTTATGTGGATTATATGAGTATGTATATTCTCTGCTTGTCTGGTATTGTGTTAGCTAGAGAAATAGAATGCTAAAAGAATGAAAGAACTAGAAAATAGGTTGTGGAAAGTAGCTTGGATAGGAAGACATAGGAGTAGAGAGTAATCGTTTGCTATGATTGGTGTGTTACAAATCCAACTCATACACTCTGGAGGTATGATGAGTATTTTATTAAATCTTTTCCATGACGGTGGCAAGAGTCCTTGCACGGAAGGGCTAAACTTTATTTTGAAAACTCGTCACGACGGTGACTTAAATTATAATCATGCAAAAGGGAGTTATTGGTGGGTTTCGGATTTGATTACGCTAGCGATGTGAGACATCGACTAGAACAACGTCAGATGACACTTGAGACCTCAGTTTTATAATCACCATGACGATGGTCATTGCCCTATCCTGACAATAGGGTCAGAAAGGTTTTATATTGCTATGACGATAGCTTGAGGCTCAGAGAGTGCATCTGGACGGGTATATGAGTTATATCCTGTTAAGGATACTCGTCCATGTTAACAAGGAGAAGAATTGTTGATCCTTCGGGAAAGATACAAAGAATTATATTAATATGTGAGACTAAGGTAAGTAGACACGGGAGGAACCGACGGGTGAACCGTGAGGCTAACCTAGTAAAAGAGAAATCATCCTGTGGAGTTGGTCCACGGTGTGTCAGTGGCCATGCTTCGAGACGTCGTGCCGTGCCCGCCATGTGGCCTGGTTGGGTAATGGACGAGTGGGCTCAAGCTATTGCCCCGCAGTAAGGTGTCAGGACGTGCCACGTGGAAGCTACATATCAGTTGTTTGATAGATAGAAGTTGATTGTGTTTAATTAAAAGAATTGTCACGAGGTGACTAGAACCCAAGTGAATGGGTTAAGTATTGTTTGATTAACAGAATTGTCACGAGGTGACCAGTACCCGAGTGAATGGGTTTAGTATGTTTGCCACGTGGTGGCCAGTAACCCGAGTGCACGGGTTCAAAGTGGGAAAGCCACGTAGTGGCTAGTAGAAACCCTAGAGTTGGGGAGATTAAGTAGATGTATGTTATAGTATCTGTGTGTATATACAAATTGTCTGTGTTTGCATATGATTTCTGATTGTGCAGCGTAGTCGTGACGTACAGGATTACGTCACCACAACGTCTTGGTTGATTCAAACATGTTGAACGTGAGAAGACCGGTAAGTAAAAGCTGGCATTATATGTTATATGTTTACTTGTTGAGTGATGATGTGAATTAAACTGCTGCATGCTTAAATCTACTAAATGCATGTGAGTGTTTGGGTGAAATTTCTGTTATTGTGTGATCACCAAGAATGCATGCTAACTCACAGTAACTAGTTGTTTGTGCATGTGGTTGTGTATGACTCCCAGTCCCAGCGGTAAGGTACCCGCCTTGCGCCGGGGATGGGAGAGTCCTCACTGAGTCGCGTGGTTAAGACTCACACCTCATTTTTACTACACAGAGACAGGTTAAGTACAAGTGGAAGAAGTCTCGGTGGAACAAGGGTTGAGCAACACTTTCCAAGACCCACAAACTTAATCATGTGGGTGAATAAAGTGTAATTGTAATTTAATTTACTTTATTATTGTATCATAAAGTAAAGGGTAGACGTACCCAATTAGATTGTATTACTAAATCTAAAACTGTCAGCTTCACACACCTTAAAGATCAGGATTTATTTTACTGCGATACAGGGAAACTTTGTTTTCAAAATGTATATATATACATATATCAGTTGCATGTGAATAGGATACACAACATCTTCGGATGTGTAGCCAGTACACAGGTTATACATATTATGTGTGTTTTCCTATATCTATATCCTAAAGCGGCACTGGACGTGGATTTGCTTGCCTAGGATAGGCCACGATTTCGGTGTAGCCATGATATTGTAATGAATGTGAATGTATTTTCAATAATAGATATTCGGTCAATTAGGTGATAAGGCTTACAGGCATAAGGGTATTCCCTGTATCTGTGCCGGTCACGGTCCGCTAAACGGGGGTCGTGACAGATGAGTGTTTCGAAAACTTGATATTCATTTTTCTTTTTTTAGTAAGTTTTCGCTAATGAGTGTTTTGAAAACTTGATATTAATTTTTCTTTTTTTAATCAGTTTTCGCCGATGAGTGTTTCGGAAAATTGATATTCTTTTTTCTATTTTTAATCAGTTTTCACCGATGTGTGTTTCGAAAACTTGATATTCATTTTTCTTTTTTAATTAGTTTTGGTCGATTAGTATTTCGAAAACTTGATATTCATTTTTCTTTTTTTTAATCAGTTTTCGCCGATGAGTGTTTCGAAAACTTGATATTCATTTTTCTTTTTTTTAATAAGTTTTTGCCGATGAGTATTTCGAAAACTTGATATTAAATTTTTTTTAATCAGTTTTCGTCTGTGAGTGTTTCGAAAACTTGATATTAATTTTTCTTTTTTTAATAAGTTTTCACCGATAAGTGTTTCGAAAACTTGATATTCATTTTGCTTTTTTAATTAGTTTTGGTCGATGAGTGTTTCGAAACTTGATATTCATTTTTCTTTTTTAATTAGTTTTGGTCGATGAGTGTTTCGAAAACTTGATATTCTTTTTTCTTTTTTTAATCAATTTTCGCCGATGAGTGTTTCGAAAACTTGATATTCTATTTTCTTTTTTAATTAGTTTTGGTCGATTAGTATTTCAAAAATTTGATATTTATTTTCCTTTTTTTAATAAGTTTTCACAGATAAGTGTTTCGAAAACTTGATATTCATTTTTCTTTTTTAATTAGTTTTGGTCAATGAGTGTGTCGAAAACTTAATATTCATTTTTCTTTTTTAATTAGTTTTTGTCGTTGAGTGTTTCGAAAACTTGATATTCATTTTTCTTTGGTCTATAAAACTCCATTCCTCCTCTGTAATCTCCCCCTGAATGGACGTTTTGGGATAATATGGGTCATGTTCATGGAAGGTAAAGTCCATGGTGACAAAGAATTTTTGAAGAGTTGATGAATAACACTTATACCCTTTTTGGGTGGAGGAGTACCCAAGAAATAAGCACTGCACAGCCTTGGGATCCAATTTGTTTTGGTTATAGGAATGGACAAAGGCTTTACAGCCGAAGACTTTGGGTGGTAGAGAGTTTAGAACTTGTGTAGTAGGATAATATGAAAGAAGATGATCATACGGGGTCTTTAGTTCTAGAATTTTTGAAGGCATCCGGTTTATAAGGTAAATAGCGGAAAGAACAGCTTCACTCCAATACTCTTTAGGGGTGTTATATGTAAAAAGTAGGGATCGAGCTACTTCAAGAATGTGACGATTTTTTCTTTCGACTACACCGTTCTGTTGGGGTGTTATATTCATTTTTCTTTTTTAATTATTTTTGGTCGATGAGTGTTTCGAAAACTTAATATTCATTTTTCTTTTTTAATTAGTTTTTGTCGATAAGTGTTTTGAAAACTTGATATTTATTTTTCTTTTTTTTAACCAGTTTTTGCCGATTAGTATTTCGAAAACTTGATATTAATTTTTCTTTTTTTAATTAGTTTTTGTGGATAAGTGTTTCGAAAACTGGATATTCATTTTTCTTTTTTTAGTAAGTTTTTGCCGATGAGTGTTTCGAAAACTTGATATTTATTTTTATTTTTTTAAGCAGTTTTCGCCGATTAGTGTTTCGAAAACTTTATATTCATTTTTATTTTTTTTAATAAGTTTTCGTCGATGAGTGTTTCGAAAACTTGATATTAATTTTTCTTTTTTTAGTAAGTTTTCGCTAATGAGTGTTTCGAAAACTTGATATTCATTTATCATTTTTTAATCAGTTTTTGCCGATTAGTATTTCGAAAACTTGATATTAATTTTTCTTTTTTAATCAGTTTTCGCCGATGAGTGTTTCGAAAACTTGATATTCATTTTTCTTGTTTTTAATCAGTTTTCATCGATGAGTGTTTCGAAAACTTGATATTTATTTTTCTTTTTTAGTTAGTTTTGGTCGATAAGTGTTTCAAAAACTTGATATTCATTTTCTTTTTTTTAATAAGTTTTCACCGATGAGTGTTTCGAAAACTTGATATTCATTTTTTTTAATTAGTTTTGGTCGATGAGTGTTTCGAAAACTTGATCTTCATTTTCCTTTTTTTAATAAGTTTTCACCGATGAGTGTTTCGAAAACTTGAAATTTATTTTTCCTTTTTGTAATCAGTTTTCGCCGATGAGTGTTTCGAAAACTTTATATTTATTTTTATTTTTTTAATCAGTTTTCGTCGGTGAGTGTTTCGAAAACTTGATATTCATTTTTCTTTTTTTAATAGGTTTTCACCGATGAGTGTTTCGAAAACTTGATATTCATTTTTCTTTTTTAATTAGTTTTGGTCAATGAGTGTGTCGAAAACTTAATATTCATTTTTCTTTTTTAATTAGTTTTTGTCGTTGAGTATTTCGAAAACTTGATATTCATTTTTCTTTGGTCTATAAAACTCCATTCCTCCTCTGTAATCTCCCCCTGAATGGACTTTTTGGGATAATATGGGTCATGTTCATGGAAGGTAACGTACATGGTGACAAAGAATTTTTGAAGAGTTGATGAATAACACTTATACCCTTTTTGGGTGGAGGAGTAACCAAGAAACAAGCACTGCACAGCCTTGGGATCCAATTTGTTTTGGTTATAGGAATGGACAAAGGCTTTACAGCCGAAGATTTTGGGTGGTAGAGAGTGTAGGACTTATGTAGAATGATAATATGAAAGAAGATGATCATACGGGGTCTTTAGGTCTAGAATTTTTGAAGGCATCCGGTTTATAAGGTAAATAGCGGAAAGAACAGCTTCACCCCAATACTCTTTAGGGGTGTTATATGTAAAAAGTAGGGATCGAGCTACTTCAAGAATGTGACGATTTTTTCTTTCGACTACACCGTTCTGTTGGGGTGTATATATACAAGATGTTTGGTGTAGGATTCCCTCTTGGGCAAGGTAGGAATTAAGTGCAGAACTAAGATACTCTTTTCCATTGTCAGACCGTAAGACACAAATTTTGGTTTGGAATTGGGTTTGAATGAACTTATGGAAAATTTTAAAGATATGAGGAACTTCAGATTTTTCCTTCATGAGAAAGACCCATGTTAACCGAGTATGGTCATCAACAAAGGTGACAAACCACTTGGAACCGGTAATGTTTGGTGTGTTAGCAGGGCTCCAGACATCACTATGGATAAGAGAAAAGGGTTGAGAAGGCTTATATATGTTAGGAGAATATGTGGATCTAGTGTGTTTAGAAAACTGACAAATATCACACTGAAGTAACATAGAACTTTTATTACGAAATAAACTAGGATACAAGTTTTGCATATAATGAAAATTAGGATGACCTAGTCTATAGTGCCACAATAGAATATCGGGAAGACAAGTGACACTAAGAACAGTTTTATGGAAAGCTGGAAAAATAATAGGTCCTAGAAGGTAGAAACCATTACACTCCTCAGCACTGCCAATCATCTTCCTTGATGCCAAATCCTGAAAGGAGCAACCATGAGATTTAAAGTTAGCAGCACAGTGGTTATCTCGTGTGAGCTTACTAATAGGTAATAAGTTGCAAGTTAATGTGGGCACATGAAGAACATTCAGTAGAGTGAGATTGGCAATGATTTTAACAGATCCAATTCCCAAAACTTTTATCATAGTTCCATCAGCAATTTTGACTAGTGGGGACGGTTTACAAGGAGTCAAATGGGAGAAAAAGGAAGCATTACCCGTCGTATGATCCGATGCACCAGAGTCAACAATCCATGAGTCAATTGGGGTTTTAGAGATAATCATGGCAGAAGAAGGACTACCTGATTGGGTTATATACCCCATGCTTGGCATACCAGAGGAAGTGGATGACTGACCAAAGAGTTTTTTTGAGAAACTCAATTTGGTTTTGGCTGAATGGTTGAGAATCAATAGTTTCCACGTGATGAGCAGCGGATGAAGGAGATCGTGGCTTTCAATTAGGAAGTTTACCATGAATCTCCCAGCAGGTGTCCTTGGTGTGACCCTTCTTATGACAGTGATCACAATATTTAGTAGTAGGGACGCCTTGTTGCTGAAGCTTTTGTACTGGTCCTCTAGTATTTAGTGCTGGACTGTCCACGGTGGAAGTCATGGTTGCAAACACGACGGTATTGCGACTGGACATGGAACAACTTCAGAATGGGAAATGGATTTAACCTGGTTCTGATACCATGAAGAAATCTGAGTTTAATTCCCAAAAAAATAAAATCGCATATTGCAAATTGCCGGATGTGGCTTAAATAGGGACCACGGTTACAAGTTAACCACTAGAATACCTTTTAGAATATGACTTAATCTAATTTAAATTATTAAATCAGATTTAGATAAGAAAATGATATCTAAGATTTAAATTTAAAATATTAAACTAGATAACTATTAAGTAGAAACTTAAATAAAATAAATCTACTAAAGATAATAATTAATTAAATAATAACGACAGAGTGTTTCGAACACTTGATATTCATTTTTCTTTTTTAATTAGTTTTGATCGATTAGTATTTCGAAAACTTGATATTCATTTTTCTTTTTTTAATCAGTTTTCGCCGATTAGTGTTTCGAAAACTTGATATTCATTTTTCTTTTTTTTAATCAATTTTCACCGATGAGTATTTCAAAAACTTGATACTAATTTTTCTTTTTTCACTAGTTTTCGTCGGTGTTTCGAAAACTTCATATTCATTTTTCTTTTTTTAATAATTTTTCACCGATAAGTGTTTCGAAAACTTGATATTCATTTTTCTTTTTTAATTAGTTTTGGTCGATGAGTGTTTCGAGAACTTGATATTCATTTTCCTTTTTTTAATAAGTTTTCACCGATGAGTGTTGCGAAAACTTGATATTCATTTTCCTTTTTTAATCAGTTTTCGCCGATGAGTGTTTCGAAAACTTTATATTCATTTTTATTTTTTCTAATCAGTTTTCGTCGATGAGTGTTTCGAAAACTTTATATTCATTTTTCTTTTTTTAGTAAGTTTTCGCTAATGAGTGTTTCGAAAACTTGATATTCATTTTTCTTTTTTTAATCAGTTTTTGCCGATTAGTATTTCGAAAACTTGATATTAATTTTTCTTTTTCAATCAATTTTCGTCGATGAGTATTTCGAAAACATGATATTCATTTTTCTTGTTTTTAATCAGTTTTCACCGATGAGTGTTTCGAAAACTTGACATTTATTTTTCTTTTTTAATTAGTTTTGGTCAATGAGTGTTTCGAAAACTTGATATTCATTTTCCTTTTTTTAATAAGTTTTAACCGATGAGTGTTTCAAAAACTTGATATTTATTTTTCTTTTTTAATTAGTTTTGATCGATGAGTGTTTAGAAAACTTGATATTCATTTTCCTTTTTTTAATAAGTTTCACCGATGAGTGTTTCGAAAACTTGATATTTATTTTTCTTTTTTAGTTAGTTTTGGTCGATGAGTGTTTCGAAAACTTGATATTCATTTTCCTTTTTTTAATAAGTTTTCACCGTTGAGTGTTTCGAAAACTTGATATTTATTTTTCTTTTTTTTAATCAGTTTTCGCCGATGAGTGTTTCGAGAATTTTATATTCATTTTTAATTTTTTTAATCAGTTTTCGTCGGTGAGTTTTTCGAAAACTTGATATTCATTTTTCTTTTTTTAAAAAGTTTTCACCGATAAGTGTTTCGAAAACTTGATATTCATTTTTGTTTTTAATTAGTTTTGATCGATGAGTGTTTCGAAAACTTGATATTCATTTTTCTTTTTTATTAGTTTTGGTCGATGAGTGTTTTGAAACATTGATATTTATTTTTCTTTTTTAATCATGTCACGACCCCCGTTTAGAGGACCATGACCGACACAGACACAGGGGATACCCTTATGCCTGTAAGCCTTATCACCTAATTGACAGAATATCTATTATTGAAAATACATCCACATGCAGTATAATACCATGGCTACACGGAAATGGTGGCCTATCATGGGCAAGCAAATCTACGGCCAGTGCCGCTTCAGGATATAGATATAGGAAACACACATAATATATATAACATGTGTACTGCCTACACATCCGAAGATGCTGCCTATGCTATTCACATGCAACAGATATATGTATATATATATATATATTTTGGAAATAAGTTTTCCCTGCATCGTAATCTAACGGATCCTGATCTTTAAGGTGTGTGAAGCTGACAGTTCTAGATTTAGTGATACAATATAATTGGGTACGTCTACCCTTTACTTTATGATACATGATAAAGTAAATTAAATTAAAATTACAATTTATTCACCCACATGAACAAGTTGTGGGTCTTGGAAAGTTTTGTTCGTTCCTCGCTCCACCGAGACTTCTTCCACATGTACTTAACCTGTCTCTGTGTAGTAAAAATGAGGTGTGAGTCTTAACCACGCGACTCAGTGAGGACTCTCCCATCCCCGGTGCAAGGTGGGCACCATAGCGCTGGGAATGGGAGTCATACACAACCACATAAAAAAAACAACTGGTTACCATTAATTTGCATGCACTCTTGGTGACCACACAACAACAGAAATTTCACCCAATCACTCACATGCATTTAACAGATACAAGCATGCAACAGCTTATTCCACGTCATCAACCAGCAAGTAAACATGTAACATATAGTGCTGGCTCTTACTTACCGGTCTTATCACGTTCAACATGTTTGAATCAAACAAGACGTTGTGATGACGTAATCCTGTACGACACCACTACGCTGCACAATCAGCATTTATATGCAAACACAGAAAATTTGTACATACACACAGATACTATAGCATACATCTACTTAATTCCCCCACTCTGGGGTATCTACTAACCACTACGTGGCTTTTCTACTTCGAACCCGTGCACTCGGGTTACTGGCCACCACGTGGCAAAGCATACTTAACCCATTCACTCGGGTACTGGTCACCTCGTGACAATTCTGTTAATCAAACAATACTTAACCCATTCACTTGGGTACTAGTCACCTCATGACAATTCTATTAATCAAACACAATCAACTTCTATCTATCAAACAACTTATACGTAGCCACCACGTGGCACGTCCTGACCCCTTGCTGAAGGACAATAGCTTGAGCCCACTCGTCCATTACCCAACCAGGCCACATGGCAGACACGACACGATGTCTCGAAGCATGGCCACTGTCAACCCTGGACCAACTCCACATGATGATTTCTCTTTTAGTAGGTTGGGCTCACGGTTCACCCGTAGGTTCCTCCCGTGTCTCCTTACCTTAGTTTCACATATTAATAGGATTCTTTGTATCTTTCCCGAAGGATCAACAATTCTTCTCCTTATTAATATGGTCGAGTATCTTTAACAGGATCTACCTCATATACCCGTCCAGATGCACTCTCTGAGCATCAAGCTATCGTCTTGCAATATAAAACCTTTCTGACCCTATTGCTAGGATAGGGCAATGACCATCGTCATGATGATTATAAAACTGAGGTCTCAAGTGCCATCTGACGTTGTTCTAGTCGATGTCTCACATCGCTAGCATAACCAAATCCGAAACCCACCAATAACCCCCTTTGCATGATTATAATTTAAGTTACCGTTGTGACAAGTTTTCAAAATAAAAGCTTAGTCCTTCCGTACAAGGACTCTTGCCACCATCGTGGAAAAGATTAAATAAAATACTCATCATGCCTTCGGAGTGTATGAATTGGATTTGTAACACACCAATCATAGCAAACAATTATACTATACTCCTATGTTTTCCTATCCAAGCTACTTTCCACAACCTATTTGTAGTTCTTTCATTCTTTTAGCATTCTATACCTCTAGCTAACACATACCAGACAAGCAGAGAATATACATACTCATGTTATCCACATAAGCATACAACCCTAGAAGCAGAGATGGAAGAACCCTCACCTTGGCCAACCTTCCTTGCAATCCTCTCCTGTAACTTAAGTCTCCTCGGAGTTCCTGTTGCACTCAATCGTGTGACGTTGTTCCTATAAGAACAACATTTACTTCATTAAAGTTATTACTTAGCTTAACTTGTTATTGATCTCTCCATTACTCTCACATGTAGTCCATGGTTGCCACAGAGTTAAGCTCTTGGTCTTATTGGACTTCTCTATCCCAACTTATGCGTATCCTTCCTCGGACACTTGACTTACTCGAATATAACACTCTACTTGAGCGTTTCATATACTTGGATTTGAGTATTAGACCTCTATCTAACTTGTATTCGCATCTAAGGAAGCTTATCTAGCTTGGTTAGAAGGAATCCTAATTTTAGGAAGGTCTAAGTATTTTGAATCAACTTGTGTTCCTACTTGGGTTCTAAGAAATCTAGTTTCTAAACCTCAATATACCTCCAATTTATCCTACTTAGGGTTTCCTAAAGGTTGTCAAGGAATAAGATTGAAATTCACGAAGTTAAACTTAATTTGTTCCGCAAGTTTTCATCCTTGAGAAACAAGAAGGTACTTTGAGTGATTTAAATCCTAAAAAACATGTTTAGGAGTGTTCTAGGGTGTTTAAGATTGAAGAGAGGAGATTTAAAACTCTCAACGTCACCCTTAAAGTGTATTTGGGCAACCCGAGCAGGGACCCGGTACGTTAACGCCAAGGTTCAACCTTATTAACCTCGGGCCAGCTCTTCACGGGTCTTGTTCAGCTAATATTCCAACCATATAATTTTAATAATACCAATCCAAGCCTATTTACTCAAATCCAAGCTCAATCTAATTATCAACAATTTTTTCCCCAATTTGGAAATAATTATAATTTCAACCCCAAATCTTTCCAAATTCGAATTTGGCTAAATCCGAAGATATAATCTCGATTCCTACTCTGACTAAGTGTTCAAGAACACTTCCTAGGTTTCAATCAACCCTCAAAACAACCCAATCGAAGGTCAATCGAAGAAATCTCTAAAAATGGAAACATTGATGGTTTAGAATGAAATTGGGGTTACCAACCTTGATTCAATTGGTGGGAAGTGTGGAAGATGTTACCAACCTTGATTCGATTGCTTTCTCTTTCTGTCTTTTTCCTTTCCTTTATATTTTCTCTTTTCTTTTTCTTTCTAAATGTAAACCCACGGCACCCCCTTTATAATTAATTAAAATAATTATATTAATTAAATAAATAAAATTAAAAATAAATTAATTAATAATTAAATAAATAATAACTAATATGTATTTTAAATTTAATCCCTTTTCCTATTTAATTCAGGTTTCCAATTCCTTAGGTCCTGAATTAAATCCTAAAAGTTATTTTCTTTCAAGTCCCAAATTGAATACCAAAAATAGTTCCTACTTCTTTTTCTTTCACTTTCTACTTTCTAAAAAAAAACTTTTTAAATATTTAAAATAATCATAACAAAAATAAATTATTTAATAATTAAACAAATAATAACTAATATTATTTTAATTTAGTTCCCACTCCTATTTATTTTGGGTTTCTAATTTCGTAGGTCCTGAATTAATTCCAAGAAAAATATTTTACTTCTTTCTTTCATCTTTTATTTTATTTTAAACTTCGAAGAATTCCCTGGTTCCTTTCCGGTTTTCCTTAACTTTCATACTTTTCCTATATTCTTTTTTTTAATGTTTTAAATTCCTAGCCCCGGAAAAAATCATTTTTAAATCCTCGGAATTTTAAATAAATTATTCTTTAATCCTCAAAGCTTTTCGGGGCATTACAAATCAGTTTTTGCCGATGAGTATTTCGAAAACATAATATTAATTTTTCTTTTTTTAATTAGTTTTCGCCGATGAGTATTTCGAAAACTTGATATTCATTTTTCTTTTTTTAATCTGTTTTCACCGATGAGTGTTTCGACAACTTGATATTCATTTTTCTCTTTCAAATAGTTTTGGTCGATGAGTGTTTCGAAAACTTGATATTCATTTTTCTTTTTTTAATAAGTTTTCACCGATGAGTTTGTCGAAAACTTATATTTATTTTTCTTTTTTTAATCAGTTTTCGCCGATGGGTGTTTCTGAAATGTGATATTCATTTTTCTTTATTTAATTAATTTTCACCGATGAGTGTTTCGAAAATTTGAAATTCTTTTTTCTTTTTCTAATCATTTTTCGCTGATGAGTGTTTCGAAAACTTGATATTCATTTTCTTTTTTTAATCAGTTTTCGTCGATGAGTGTTCCGAAAACTTGATATTCATTTTCCTTTTTTAATCTATTTTTGCCGATGAGTGTTTCGAACACTTGATATTTATTTTTCATTTTTTTAATCAGTTTTCACCGATGAGTGTTTCGAAAACTTGATATTCATTTTCCTTTTTTAATCAGTTTTCGCCGATGAGTGTTTCGAAAATTTTATATTCATTTTTATTTTTTGTAATCAGTTTTCGTCGATGAGTGTTTCGAAAACTTGATATTCATTTTTCTTTTTTTAGTAAGTTTTGTAACACCCTCTTATCCTAGGGTCCATTTTTAGTGGATTAATAATATATATAAGTATAATTACATAGGATAAGTGTGTTACTAATTCTTCTACCCGAGTAATTTTTAAAAGAATGCAACAGGAACTCCGAGAAGACTAAAGTTACAGGAGAGGATTGCATGGAAGGTTGGCCAAGGTGAGGTTTCTTCCATCTCTGCTCCTAAGGTTGTATGGTTATGTGGATTACATGAGTATTTATATTCTCTGCTTGTCTGGTATGTGTTAGCTAGAGATATAGAATGCTAAAAGAATGAAAGAACTAGAAAATAGGTTGTGGAAGATAGCTTGGATAGGAAGACATATGAGTATAGTATAATTGTTTGCTATGATTGGTGTGTTACAAATCCAACTCATACACTCCGGAGGCATGATGAGTATTTTATTAAATCTTTCCACGACGGTGGCAAGAGTCCTTGTACAGAAGGGCTAAACTTTATTTTGAAAACTCGTCACGACGGTGACTTAAATTAAAATCATGAAAAGGGAGTTATTGGTGGGTTTCAGATTTGATTATGCTAGCGATGTGAGACATTGACTAGAACATTGACTAGAACAACGACAGATGGCACTTGAGACCTCAGTTTTTATAATCACCATGACGATGGTCATTGCCCTATCCTGACAATAGGGTCAGAAAGGTTTTATATTGCTATGACGATAGCTTGACGATCAGAGAGTGCATCTGGACGGGTATATTTTATAATCACCATGACGATGGTCATTGCCCTATCCTGGCAATAGGGTCAGAAAGGTTTTATATTGCTATGACGATAGCTTGACGCTCAGAGAGTGCATCTGGACGGGTATATGAGTTATATCGTATTGAGGATACTTGTACATATTAATAAGGAGAAGAATTGTTGATTCTTCAGGAAAGATACAAAGAATCCTATTAATATGTGAAACTAAGGTAAGGAGACACGGGAGGAACCTACGGGTGAACCGTGAGCCTAACCTAGTAAAAGAGAAACCATCATGTGGAGTTGGTCCAGGGTGTGTTAGTGGCCATGCTTCGAGACGTCGTGCCGTGCCTGCCATGTGGCCTGGTTGGGTAATGGACGAGTGGGCTCAAGCTATTGCCCCGCAGTAAGGGGTCAGGACGTGCCACGTGGTGGCTACGTATCAGTTGTTTGATAGATAGAAGTTGATTGTGTTTGATTAATAGAATTGTCACGAGGTGACTAATACCCAAGTGAATGAGTTAATTATTGTTTGATTAACAGAATTGTCACGAGGTGACCAGTACCCGAGTGAATGGGTTAAGTATATTTGCCACGTGGTGGCCAACAACCCGAGTGCACGAGTTCAAAGTGGGAAAGCCACGTAGTGGCTAGTAGAAACCCCAGAGTTGGGGAGATTAAGTAGATGTATGTTATAGTATCCGTGTGTATATACAAATTGTCTGTGTTTGCATATGATTTCTGATTGTGCAGCGTAGTAATGACGTATAGGATTACGTCACCACAACGTCTTGGTTGATTCAAACATGTTGAATGTGAGAAGACCAGTAAGTAAAAGCCGGTATTATATGTTATATGTTTACTTGTTGAGTGTTGATGTGAATTAAATTGCTGCATGCTTATATCTGCTAAATTCATGTGAGTGTTTGGGTGAAATTTCTGTTGTTGTGTGATCACCAAGAATACATGTTAATAACAGTAACTAGTTGTTTTTGCATGTGGTTGTGTATGACTCCCAAACCCACCGCTATGGTACCCGCCTGGCGCCGGGGATGGGAGAGTTCTCACTGAGTCGCGTGGTTAAGACTCACACCTCATTTTTACTACACAGAGACAGGTTAAGAACAGGTGGAAGAAGTCTCGGTGGAACGAGGACTGAGCAACATTTTCCAAGACCCACAACTTGTTCATGTGGGTGAATAAAGTGTAATTGTAATTTAATTTACTTTATCATTGTACCATAAAGTAAAGGGTAGACGTACCCAATTAGACTGTATTACTAAATCTAGAACTGTCAGCTTCACACACCTTAAAGATCAGGATCCGTTAGATTACGATGCAGGAAAAACTTGTTTTCAAAATATATATATATATATACACATATCTGTTGCATGTGAATAGGATACGCAGCATCTTCGGATGTGTAGCCAGTACACAGGTTATATATTATGTGTGTTTTTCTATATCTATATCCTGAAGCGGCACTAGCCGTGGATTTGCTTGCCTAGGATAGGCTACCATTTCGGTGTAGCCATGGTATTATAATGCATGTGAATGTATTTTTCAATAATAGCTATTCTGTCAATTAGGTGATAAGGCTTACAGGCAGAGGGATATTCCCTGTGTCTGTGCCGGTCACGGTCCGCTAAACGGGGGTCGTGACAGATCCGAGTACTGACTGGACCAATGTATCCCAAAGGCCCTGACCATCGTATCCCGAATGGCCATTACCCAAAAGGAAGTTTACCATTGTATCCCAATGATCCGAGCCATCGTATCTCGAATGACTGCCTTCCATATTGGTTCATCTCATGGGATCACTACCTTCATCAAAAGATAGATCACACCCGCCCCGAATTATAGGGTTTGGTTAATGTATCCCAATAACCTGGACCATCGTATCCCGATGACCGTTTCTCATTCTTGTTCGGGCCATGAGGCTATGGAATCACCACCCTCTGTGGTGGATCATTTCCCCGGTACGCTAGTCACTAATACAATCACTAGGGTAGTGAAGCCTAAGCCATGATTATGCCTAATTCTAAGTACGTGACCCTCTAAATGGCCATGAGAGTTCACTAACTTAGAATTCGCAATCAACACGGGTTTTCAAAAATAATTTAATTAAGTCTTCTCCGTGGGACAACTGATGACCGTCCCATACCAACCACCAGTCATCCAAACATAAGCTTCACTCTCCCTAGAATTGCACTAGAACTACTCCCCTCATTTCTCTATCATTCTTGCTCTAATTCCCTTTTTAAAATCCAATGATCAATGTTACCATAATTTTCATCATATAAATCTTTATCTAGGATGTTGTTTGAGCTTTGAAATGACACTTAAAAGTTGATTAGACTCATTTAAAGAAGTTGAAGGAAAGAGTGAAGGTCACTTGAAGTGGAAGAAGAAAATTCATTTGAAATAAGTAAAAGGTTGAGTCTTAGGAATAATTCCAAAAGAAGTTATAACACTCATTAGCTATGAGGGAACAAAGTTCATTTGAAATAGGGGATGAATTGAGTCTTTAAAGAAGATAATAATGAGTATTAAACTCATTTTTGCTGAAGGAAAAGAAACCATTTAAATTAAAGAAGAAATGACAACTTTTCAAAAACTAGATACTTGGTATTGTGTGAAACCGAACCGCTAACATTCGAGGACATTTTCAGAAAATCTAACCGTTGGAATTTTTAGTAAGAATATAACTTAGAAAGATTAGGATGTTAGCTTTCATATTGCTTTGGAATCACCCGAATCCATTAAGTAACGAATTCAAAAAACGCATTTAAACAGAGCAAGGTCATATTCAAATCAGTATGCAACATTTGGCAAGCTTTATTAAAATGATCATATCTCCTTCCATACTTAACAAAATGATTTGATTCTTCTTTCTAAATCAAGCTTAGACATAACATATTCAAATTATCAATTCATTACTGAAAGTATTTAAGCCATTTAAGAGCAGTAATTTAAAAACAGTAGCCAATCATACAAAAATTCTGCATCAGTTTAGAAAACAGAACCGCTGAACTCCAAGGCAGTTTCCAGAAAATCTAAGCGTTGGAAATTTTTGGAAAAATACAAATTAGAAAGCTTAGAATGTTAGCTTTCATATGTGTTTGGAATCACTGAAATCCATTAAGTATTGAATTCAGATAACAAGTTTAAACAGACAAAGGTCAGAATAAAAAAAACTCAGTTTATGGCTGTAAACATGCTTTACGAATTTGTGTAAATTAAACCCGATTTTTCCTTCTTTCCTTCCATGAATCCAATGAGTCGATCCTTACAAAGTATATTTGAATGATGGGTTTTAGTTTCTTAGGTTTCCGCAGCATTTTTCTTCCATAAAACACCATCAATCTAAGCTCAAACAAGATCCAACATCATCAAACAAGTCTTTAATCTCTAGAAAGTGAAGAACATGATGAATCCTAAATCCAAAATCATTCAACCAACAAATCCAGCACATCAATCATGAAATACATCTAATAGAAATGTAGAAAAACTAAGAATGCAAGTTTATGCCTCCATTATCATCAAAATGAAGAAATATTTCAATGAGCTTCAAAAACCACATCAAGAATGGAGGAAGATTGCTTCATCTACCTTGAAATGAGTATGAGAAGATAAAAAGAATGTTGAAGAAGACTTTCTAGCCCTTGCTCCGGCCTCCGGTCACCGGAATCCGATCACCCACCACCTAGAACCACCAAGCCTCCTTCCAAATGCTCTCCCTTCTCTCTAGAACCCTAACCCTCACTTCCTCTCTCTAAAATATGAAAATGGGTGTGTCTTGGCGTGAGTGATAGCTGAAAGTAAGCTTATGAGTGTGTTTATAAATCTTTGGGGGAAAATTATAGTTTTTGCCTCATTCTAAAATTTCTTTTCACTTAAGTCCCTTACTTACCAATTTAATCTCTTATCTATCTAGTGAAAATCCTTTTTCACCCGTCCTTAATTTTTTTTTTGTCTTTCTCATCAATCCAACCTCGATAATCTATTTTCATTCTAGTCCTCAACTTTCATCTTTGTTATCAATTTAGTCCCTATTCTTAATTTAGCGCAACTATATGCAACTAATGCATCAACTAATGTCACACACAAGCATTTTAAATTAAAACACAACATTAACAACCATCTCTTTAATTAATCTAATTTAATTAAATCTTAGAATTAAACGGGTGTTACATTTCTCCCCTCCTTAAAAATAATTTCGTCCTCGAAATTAGAACATTTTCATTCAATACACCCCAAAGGACTTCCCCCTTAAGGGAACGACCTTATTCTCCAATTATTTGACCTCAACACTAATGATTTTCAAAGGACTAGAATGATGTGAAAACTTTCTTTTAGTTGCACTGTACTGGCGATAAAAATGTGTGAAGGATTTGAAATACACTTTCAGAGTTGTATGACATGAGAAACATAGCATAGGAATAACTTGACTACATGATAGTAAAACAATTTAGTAAGGAAATGAATAAACTCTTTTCCGAATCTGAAATGGTCCTTTGTATCTCAAATTAAGTTTCATGACTTAATAATTCATTCAAATTATCGTAACCATAGAAACTTTTATGAAAGCATGATCCATTTCTTTAAATACAAATAGTTTTCTCTTCTTATCAGCATATCCCCTTTCCTATATTTCAATCCTAGTTTCCTTCTATTTTAGAGTGCCAGCCCTAAAGCAAAAGCTATAGGATCTAGATAGTTCACATAGCTTATTCATTACTTTGAAGAAGACACAACTATAGGTATTAAGCTTTGTACCAAAAGTTCTTTTCACATCTGACTACCACACTTTCGTTGCGGATTTTCCAAAAATTCTTGGTACATCTTAACTACACTAAGGTATATAACATCTCCAGGTCTCTGTATTCGTGCTAGTGCCTCACTTCCTCAATCATTCCAGCTCCAGAAACCATGTCCTATCTCCAAAATATTGTCGCTTTATCCAATGACCTATTGAATCCCTCAAGTCTTTTGGGGACTTAAGGATTCGTCATCTAGTTACCCATTTATAACTTAAGGTCTTAGATTACATTCTATCTTCAATTCGTTTAGACAAACCTCGTCAAGTACACTAACATCGATCAGTTTATATTCCTAGATTCCTCTAGTAACATCAATTTATCGATTACCATAAGAACCACAAGTATGTCAACTTGAATTCTAAATCCTCAATTGACCATCAACCTAAATTCACAACCCTCATTTGACACAAGAGACTGTCAATCGAATAAAATTCCTAAACCTTTTCACCTCATACTCAACTCCTATGGCCAGAAAGTAATCAATGTTTTCATTGCCACTAAACACCTCAAACCGATCTTAGATAGCATAATCATCATCCCTCAATAAGCATTTGTCACCTTGGTTAACTCTAAAGGAGATACCCTATGAGGTTTCCTAAAAATTGGTCTTATTCCTGAAACTAACTCTTTTAGAGAATTCTACTTTTCTTTCCTGTCGGAAACTTAGAATCTCTCCTAGGGACATCAAGAAATTCTCTAACTACTAGGATCCTTGGAGCTTATGCGGAGGTAACTTTAAGAGAACTACTGAAAACTTATCATTCGGATCATTTCTTTTGTACCCCTGAATACATGTATAATATTTATAAAGTCACGAGTATATATATAAAAAAAATGGTTTATGACCATATAATTAAAAGATAGTCGATCCAGTTCAAGAATACAGTCAAATTCAACCAATGCAAAACATAGAAGTTACAACTCTTTCATTCCTTCACCAATCATAAAAAGATAAGAAATGCCAGCATAAAAACAGTACAGGTAAAGGTACTTTTTTTTATCAAACATTTACCTTTGATCAAATCATTAGACTCCACCATTTCTCTACCCTTAAAACCATAAACTCTCACTTTGATCACTATGTGACCCTTACAATTCAATAAACAAAAGTTTCTGATCGCCCAAGGGGCAACAACATTCAGAAATTTAGAGCTCAATGTAGTTTCTGGATACATGGTTCTCCCATGATCCATCGGGGTTTAAATTTGAAGGAGAAAGTGACTTGATCCATCTCCTAACTTATAAAGTATTACCCTGATGAAGCTACATGAATTCCATTTCCTTTCTTGTTCCTCAACAAGAAGGTATTTCATTAGGGATACCTTGTCAAGAGTACCCTAAGTAAGTTAGTCGCCCTAGACTTCTATCAACAACTTAACTCATTTCTAGCTGTGTTCAAACTCTTAAACAACTCAAGAGATTTCAAAC
Source organism: Senna tora (assembly GCA_014851425.1). Lineage (NCBI taxonomy): Eukaryota > Viridiplantae > Streptophyta > Magnoliopsida > Fabales > Fabaceae > Senna > Senna tora. The sequence goes on from CM026262.1 coordinate 26,849,221, forward strand.
AATCATCAAATAACAACCGCACAAGGATCACAACCATCTCCTTAATCGCTTCCAATTCAACTCACTCCTATAAGGGAAAGTCTATCCTCTCAAAAATTGGAAATTATCCACCTAGGGTGGTTTGGGTTTCTGTTGGTCCTTTTTGGTTGTCATAACTAATCATTCCTACTTCTCAAAGCTACCTGAGGACTTAGGTTATGGCATGCCACACCTTCTGGAGTCTACATCACTCCAACAAGGTCACCCACAAATCCTCACTCCAGTTCAACATTCTGTCTAAGTGGAATCATATCTCACTCAAAAAATCAAAGGCTATTGAGGTAGCTAATCTCAATGGCACATTGTTAAGTAAGGAAACATGACTCCAGCAAGATATGTTGTCTACCCAAAACAAACACTTCATTCCTCAAGTCCAAACTCTATACAAGTTAGCCAACTGCCTAGGTTCAGCTAATTAACATGACATTGTCCTTATCTTGAGGAATACTAGCCTTTCTACCTAGGTTAGTGTATCCTCTGATACCATAATGTAACACCCTCTTATCCTAGGGTCCATTTTTAGTGGATTAATAATATATATAAGTATAATTAGATAGGATAAGTGTGTTACTAATTCTTCTACACGAGTAATTTTTAAAAATTTTATCAAGTTATTACAAAGTATTCATTTCGGTTCGAGTCATCACTCTCGTGTTCTATCCTGATTCTTATAGCAGAAGAAAAATATAAAATCAGGAAACAAATTAAAACATTCATACACATGCAGGACCATCTTTTACATAAATATATATAGTGTGATAATAGTATATATATATATATATAAGTTAGTCAATCTTGGGAACCGGAGGCAACAATCCTGCCACTCAGGTTCCCTTCAAAAGACCATGTCAGAACAATCACAAGTCTCATAAAGACTATTTGTCAGAAGTTCCTATGATGCATGTCAAAATAGCTAAAACTACCAAGGGTCCGTACCCATCTACCTCAAGCTCCAATCCCCATCAGTCACCTATTCATCTGATACATGCCAGCACTGAGTGAAAATAAATCTCAGTAGGTATAGCAATCTAAGTTTGAAAACTACTGGCGTGTACTACCGTATTCTTTACGGAAAATCATTGCATTCTTATTCTTTATAAAATATGAAAACTTTAACTATTGGATGTAATATAACTCTCCTTTACCTGACGTCATGCTTAACCAGCCACGACTAAAACATATGTGCTGTGCTTACTACGGTTGTACAGATAAGAGATATAGAGAATTTCAAATCAATCATACCTCATCTTGTAACATGATCCATCTTATACATATATGGAATTAAGAGCAACATATAATGACACATCAATGTCAAATCAAAGAGAAAACAACAGTCAACGGGAGTGCCGTCCAGCGACCAACTCCACGTACCCCTACAGCACACATGAATGAAAACAATTCTCTTTGTGGTAGCTTGCCACAACTCTAGTACAATCTGAGGCGTCCCTCAGCCGGATCCGAGTACTGACTGGACCAATGTATCCTAAAGGCCCTGATCATCGTATCCTGAATGGCCATTACCCAAATGGAAGGTTACCATTGTATCCCAATGATCCGAGCCATCGTATCTCGAATGACTCCCTTCCATATTGGTTCATCTCATGGGATCACTACCTTCATCAAAAGATAGATCACACCCGCCCCGAATTATAGGGTTTGGTTAATGTATCCCAATAACCCGGACCATCGTATCCCGATGACCGTTTCCCATTCTTGTTCGGGCCATGAGGCTATGGAATCACCACCCTCTGTGGTGGATCATTTCCCCGGTACGCTAGTCACTAATACAATCACTAGGGTAGTGAAGCCTAAGCCATGATTATGCCTAATTCTAAGTATGTGACCCTCTAAATGGCCATGAGAGTTCACTAACTTAGAATTCGCAATCAACACGGGTTTTCAAAAATAATTTAATTAAGTCTTCTCCGTGGGACAACTGATGACCGTCCCATACCAACCACCAGTCATCCAAATATAAGCTTCACTCTCCCTAGAATTGCACTAGAACTACTCCCCTCATTTCTCTATCATTCTTGCTCTAATTCCCTTTTTAAAATCCAATGCTCAATGTTACCATAATTTTCATCATGTAAATCTTTATCTAGGATGTTGTTTGAGCTTTGAAATGACACTTAAAAGTTGATTAGACTCATTTAAAGAAGTTGAAGGAAAGAGTGAAGGTCACTTGAAGTGGAAGAAGGAAATTCATTTGAAATAAGTAAAAGGTTGAGTCTTAGGAATAATTCCAAAAGAAGTTATAACACTCATTAGCTATGAGGGAACAAAGTTCATTTGAAATCGGGGAAGAATTGAGTCTTAAAAGAAGATAATAATGAGTATTAAACTCATTTATGCTGAAGGAAAAGAAACCATTTAAATTAAGGAAGAAATGACAACTTTTCAAAAACTAGATACTTGGTATTGTGTGAAACAGAACCGCTAACGTTCGAGAAAATTTCCAGAAAATCTAACCGTTGGAATTTTTATTAAGAATATAACCTAGAAAGCTTAGGATGTTAGCTTTCATATGGCTTTGGAATCACCCGAATCCATTAAGTAACGAATTCAGAAACCACATTTAAACATAGCAAGGTTAGATTCAAATCAGTATGCAACATTTGGCAAGCTTTATTAAAATGATCATATCTCCTTCCATACTTAACGAAATGATTTGATTTTTCTTTCTAAATCAATCTTAGACATAACATATTCAAATTATCAATTCATTACAGAAATTATTTAATCCATTTAAGAGCAGTAATTTAAAAACAGTAGCTAATCATACAAAAATTCTGCATCAGTTTAGAAAACAGAACCGCTGAACTCCAAGGCAGTTCCCAGAAAATCTAACCGTTGGAATTTTTTGGAAAAATACAAATTAGAAAGCTTAGAATGTTAGCTTTCATATGTCTTTAGAATCACTGAAATCCATTAAGTAATGAATTTAGAAATCAAGTTTAAACAGACAAAGGTCAGAATCAAAAAAACTCAGTTTATGGCTGTAAACATGCTTTACGAATTTGTGTAAATTAAACCCGATTTTTCCTTCTTTCCTTCCATGAATCCAATGATTCAATCCTTAAAAAGTATATTTGAATGATGGGTTTTAGTTTCTTAGGTTTCCGCAGCATTTTTCTTCCATAAAACACCATCAATCTAAGCTCAAACAAGATCCAACATCATCAAACAAGTCTTTAATCTCTAGAAAGTGAAGAACATGATGAATCCTAAATCCCAAATCATTCAACCAACAAATCCAGCACATCAATCAAGAAATACATCCAATAGAAATGTAGAAAAACTAAGAATGCAAGTTTATGCCTCCATTATCATCAAAATGAAGAAATATTTCAATGAGCTTCAAAAACCACATCAAGAATGGAGGAAGATTGCTTCATCTACCTTAAAATGAGTATGAGAGGATAAAAAGAATGTTGAAGAAGACTTTCTAGCCCTTGCTCCGGCCTCCGGTCACCGGAATCCGATCACCCACCACCTAGAACCACCAAGCCTCCTTCCAAATGCTCTCCCTTCTCTCTAGAACCCTAACCCTCACTTCCTCTCTCTAAAATATGAAAATGGGTGTGTCTTGGCGTGAGTGATAGCTGAAAGTAAGCTTACGAGTGTGTTTATAAATCTTTGGGGGAAAATTATAGTTGTTGCCTCATTCTAAAATTTCTTTTCACTTAAGTCCCTTACTTACCAATTTAATCTCTTATCTATCTAGTGAAAATCTTTTTTCACCCGTCCTTAATTTTTTTTTTGTCTTTCTCATCAATCCAACCTCGATAATCTATTTTCATTCTAGTCCTTAACTTTCACCTTTGTTATCAATTTAGTCTCTATTCTTAATTTAGCGCAACTATATGCAACTAATGCATCAACCAATGTCACACACAAGCATTTTAAATTAAAACACAACATTAACAACCATCTCTTTAATTAATCTGATTTAATTAAATCTTAGAATTAAACGGGTGTTACAAGTTTTCGCTAACGAGTGTTTCGAAAACTTGATATTCATTTTCCTTTTTAATCAGTTTTCACCGATGAGTGTTTCGAAAACTTGATATTCATTTTACTTTTTTTTAATCTATTTTCACCGATGAGTATTTCGAAAACTTGACATTCATTTTCTTTTTTAATCAGTTTTGGTCGATTTGTATTTCAAAAACTTGATATTCATTTTTCTTTTTTTTTTAATTAGTTTTCGCCGATTAGTGTTTCGAAAACTTGATATTCATTTTTCTTTTTTAATTAGTTTTGGTCGATTAGTATTTCAAAAACTTAATATTCATTTTTCTTTTTTTTAATTAGTTTTCGCCGATGAGTATTTCGAAAACTTGATATTCATTTTTCTTTTTTGAATCAGTTTTCACCGATTAGTATATCGAAAACTTGATATTAAATTTTCTTTTTATAATCATTTTTCGCCGATAAGTATTTCAAAAACTTGATATTCATTTTCTTTTTTTAATCATTTTTCGCCGATAAATGTTTCGAAAACTTAATATTCATTTTTCTTTTTTTAATTAGTTTTGGTCGATTAGTGTTTCAAAAACTTGATATTTTTTTTTCTTTTTTAATTAGTTTTGGTCGATGAGTGTTTCGAAAACTTGATATTCATTTTCCTTTTTTTAATAAGTTTTCACCGATGAGTGTTTCGAAAACTTGATATTTATTTTTTTTTTAGTTTTGATCGATGAGTGTTTCGAAAACTTAATATTCATTTTCCTTTTTTTATTAAGTTTTCACCGATGAGTGTTTCGAAAACTTGATATTCATTTTTCTTTTTTAATTAGTTTTGGTCGATGAGTGTTTCGAAAACTTGATATTCATTTTTCTTTTTTTTAATCAGTTTTTGCCGATGACTATTTCAAAAACATAATATTAATCAGTTTTCGCCGATGAGTGTTTTGAAAACTTTATATTCATTTTTATTTTTTTTAATCAGTTTTCGTCGATGAGTGTTTCGAAAACTTTATATTCATTTTTCTTTTTTTAGTAAGTTAGTGCTGAACTGTCCACGGTGGAAGTCATGGTGCCAAACATGACGGTATTGCGGTTGGACATGGAACAGCTTCAAAATGGGAAACCGATTGGTTCAGGCTCTGATACCATGAAGAAACCTGAGTTTAATTCTCAGAAAAATAAATTCGTATATTGCAAAATGTCAGATGTGGCTTAAATAGGGACCATGGTTACAAGTTAACCACTAGAATCCCTTTAGGAATATGACTTAATCTAATTTAAATTATTAAATCAGATTTAGACAACAAAAGGATATCTGAGATTTAAATTTAAAACATTAAACTAGATAACTATTAAGTAGAAACTTAAATAAAATAAATTTACTAAAGATAATAATTAATTAAATAATAACGACAGAGTGTTTCGAAAACTTGATATTCATTTTTCTTTTTTAATTAGTTTTGATCGATTAGTATTTTGAAAACTTGATATTCATTTTTCTTTTTTTTAATCAGTTTTCGCCGATTAGTGTTTCGAAAACTTGATATTCATTTTTCTTTTTTTTTAATCAGTTTTCACCGATGAGTATTTCGAAAACTTGATACTAATTTTTCTTTTTTAACTAGTTTTCGTCAGTGTTTCGAAAACTTCATATTCATTTTTCTTTTTTTAATAATTTTTCACCGATAAGTGTTTCGAAAACTTGATATTCATTTTTCTTTTTTAATTAGTTTTGGTCGATGAGTGTTTCGAGAACTTGATATTCATTTTCCTTTTTTTAATAAGTTTTCACCGATGAGTGTTGCGAAAACTTGATATTCATTTTCCTTTTTTAATCAGTTTTTGCCGATGAGTGTTTCGAAAACTTTATATTCATTTTTATTTTTTTTAATCAGTTTTCGTCGATGAGTGTTTCGAAAACTTTATATTCATTTTTCTTTTTTAATCAGTTTTCACCGATGAGTGTTTCGAAAACTTGACATTTATTTTTCTTTTTTAATTAGTTTTGGTCAATGAGTGTTTCGAAAACTTGATATTCATTTTCCTTTTTTTAATAAGTTTTAACCGATGAGTGTTTCAAAAACTTGATATTTATTTTTCTTTTTTAATTAGTTTTGATCGATGAGTGTTTAGAAAACTTGATATTCATTTTCCATTTTTTAATAAGTTTTCACCGATGAGTGTTTCGAAAACTTGATATTTATTTTTCTTTTTTTAATAAGTTTTTGCCAATGAGTGTTTCGAAAACTGTATATTCATTTTTATTTTTTTTTAATCAGTTTTCGTCGGTGAGTGTTTCGAAAACTTGATATTCATTTTTCTTTTTTTAATAAGTTTTCACCGATAAGTGTTTCGAAAACTTAATATTCATTTTTCTTTTTTAATTAGATTTGGTCGATGAGTGTTTCGAAAACTTGATATTCATCTTTCTTGCTTAATTAGTTTTGGTCGATAAGTGTTTCGAAAACTTAATATTCATTTTTCTTTTTTTAATCAGTTTTTCTCGATGCGTATTTCGAAAACTTAATATTAATTTTTCTTTTTTTAATCAGTTTTCGCCGATGAGTGTTTTGAAAACTTGATATTCATTTTTCGTTTTTTAATCTGTTTTCACCGATGAGTGTTTCGAAAACTTGATATTTATTTTTCTTTCTTTAATAAGTTTTCACCGATGAGTTTGTTGAAAACTTGATTTTTATTTTACTTTTTTTAATCAGTTTTCGCCAATTAGTGTTTCTGAAATGTGATATTCATTTTTTTTTATTTAATTAAATTTCACTGATGAGTGTTTCGAAAACTTGATATTCATTTTTCTTTTTTTAATCATTTTTCGCCGATGAGTGTTTCGAAAACTTGATATTCATTTTTCTTTTTTTAATCAGTTTTCGCCGATTAGTGTTTCGAAAACTTGATATTCATTTTCTTTTTTTAATCTATTTTCGTCGATGAGTGCTTCGAAAACTTTATATTTATTTTTCATTTTTTTAATCAGTTTTTACCGATGAGTGTTTCGAAAATTTGATATTCATTTTCCTTTTTTAATCTGTTTTCGCCGATGAGTGATTCAAAAACTTTAAATTAATTTTTATTTTTTTTAATCAGTTTTCGTCGATGAGTGTTTCGAAAACTTGATATTCCTTTTTCTTTTTTTAGCAAGTTTTCGCTAATAAGTGTTTCGAAAACTTGATATTCATTTTCTTTTTTTATCCATTTTCGCCGATGAGTGTTTCAAAAACTCGTTATTCATTTTTCTTATTTTAATCAGTTTTCGCAAATGAGTGTTTCAAAAACTTTATATTCATTTTTCTTTTTTTAATCAGTTTTTGCCGATTAGTGTTTTGAAAACTTAATATTAAATTTTCTTTTTTTAATCAGTTTTCGCCGATGAGTGTTTCAAAAACTTGATATTCATTTTTCTTTTTTTAATATGTTTTCACCGATGAGTGTTTCGAAAACTTGATATTCATTTTTCTCTTTCAAATAGTTTTGGTCGATGAGTGTTTCGAAAATTTGATATTCATTTTCTTTTTTTAATCATTTTTCGTCGATAAATGTTTCGAAAACTTAATATTCATTTTTATTTTTTAATTAGTTTTGGTCGATGAGTGTTTCGAAAACTTGATATTCATTTTTAGTTTTTTAATCATTTTTCACCGATGAATGTTACGAAAACTTGATATTCATTTTCCTTTTTTAATCAGTGTTCGCCGATAAGTGTTTCGAGAATTTTTTATTCATTTTTATTTTTTTTAATCAGTTTTCGTCGATGAGTGTTTCGAAAACTTGATATTCATTTGTCTTTTTTTAGTAAGTTTTCGCTAATGAGTATTTCGAAAACTTGATATTCATTTTTCTTTTTTTAATCAGTTTTTGCCGATTAGTATTTCGAAAACTTGATATTAATTTTCCTTTTTTAATCAGTTTTCGCCGAAGAGTGTTTCGAAAACGTAATATTCATTTTTCTTTTTCTTTTTAAATTGTTTTCGCCGATGAGTGTTTCGAAAACTTGTTATTCATTTTTCTTTTTCTTAATCAGTTTTCGCCGTTGAGTGTTTCAAAAACGTGATATTCATTTTTTTTTAATCAGTTTTCACCGATGAGTGTTTCAAAAACTTGATATTTATTTTTCTTTTTTAATTAGTTTTGGTGGATGAGTGTTTCGAAAACTTGATATTCATTTTCCTTTTTTAAATAAGTTTTCACCATGAGTGTTTCGAAAACTTGATATTTACTTTTCTTTTTAATTAGTTTTGGTCGATGAGTGTTTCGAAAACTTGATATTCATTTTCCTTTTTTTAATAAGTTTTCACCGATGAGTGTTTCGAAAACTAGATATTTCTTTTTCTCTTTTTAATCAGATTTCGCCGTTGAGTGTTTCGAAAACATTATATTCATTTTTATTTTTTTTAATCAGTTTTCGTCGATTAGTTTTTCGAAAACTTGATATTCATTTTTCTTTTTTTAATAAGTTTTCACCGATGAGTGTTTCGAAAACTTAATATTCATTTTTCTTTTTTAATTAGTTTTGGTCGATGAGTGTTTCGAAAACTTGATATTCATATTTTTTTTTTAATCAGTTTTTGCCGATTAGTATTTCGAAAACTTGATATTAATTTTTCTTTTTTAATCAGTTTTTGCCGATGAGTGTTTTGAAAACTTGATATTCATTTTTCTTGTTTTAAATCAGTTTTCACCGATGAGTGTTTCGAAAACTTGATATTTATTTTCTTTTTTAGTTAGTTTTGGTCAATGATTATTTCGAAAACTTGATATTCATTTTCCTTTTTTAATTAGTTTTCACCGATGAGTGTTTCGAAAACTTGATATTTATTTTTATTTTTTAATAAGTTTTGGTCGAATTAGTGTTTCGAAAACTTGATATTCATATTCCTTTTTTTTAATAAGTTTTCACCGATGAGTGTTTCGAAAACTTGAAATTTATTTTTCTTTTTTTAAGAAGTTTTCACCGATGAGTGTTTCGAAAACTTGACATTCATTTTCCTTTTTTTTAATAAGTTTTCACCGATGAGTGTTTCAAAAACTTGAAATTTATTTTTCTTTTTTTAATCAGTTTTCGCCAATCAGTATTTCGAAAACTTTATATTCATTTTTATTTTTTTTAATCAGTTTTCGTCGGTGAGTGTTTCAAAAATTTGATATTCATTTTTCTTTTTTTAGTAAGTTTTCGCTAATGAGTGTTTCGAAAACTTTATATTCATTTTTCTTTTTTTAATTAGTTTTTGCAGATTAGTATTTCGAAAACTTGATATTAATTTTTTTTAATCAGCTTCCGCCGATGAGTGTTTCGAAAACTTGATATTTATTTTTCTTGTTTTTAATCAGTTTTCACCGATGAGTGTTTCGTGTCACGACCCCCTAACGGACGTCCGTGACCGGCACGGGATGTAGGATTTCTCCTATCCCGTAAGCCTCTAATCGCTGATTGACATTTTATACATGCATAACTACCCATTTCTAATACAAACAATACATAGTATATATAGCCATCCCTATCCGATGACCTAAGTAGCACGCAATCCACGGCTCGCTCAACGCGCTTCAGTCTATACATATACACATAATCAATCACACGTACATATAATATACATATTGATCACGCGCTTCAAGGCGGGTGATCTATCCTATTCACATGCAGAATTTCCTGTGTACAGTCAAGTATATATATTCAATCACACACCTGCATATAATATACATATTGATCACACGCCTCAATGCGTGTGATCTATCCTATTCGCATGCGGAAGCCGTATTTTCACACAACCAAGTATTCAGTCACACATATATATAAATTTACATATTGACCACACGCTCAGAGCGTGTGCTCTATCCTATTCACATGCAGAAGTCACATTCATATATATATATATACACATGATATTCATCATATCACAACCTATATTCCCAACAACAAGACCAATCTTTAATCTGTATGAAGCCGACAGTTCTAGAGTGTGACATATACATATATGTATATAGCAACTGTACAAAACAATGCTATACCAAAAGAATCATATACATATACATCCTGACAAAATACTTATAGCAATACTACCCACGCGAACAATGCGTGCGGTCTCTAGGTCTGTCCGCCTCCCTGAGATGAAGTGGAAGCGCTCCCGATGCCTATACCACCTGTGTCTGTAACATGTAACATTAGGGTGAGTCAAACAGACTCAGTGAGAGGCTTTCCCATCCTTGGTGTAGTAGCGGGTACCACTATAACTGGGGAGAGGAGCCAATCACAAACACATACGCATATAACAGATTCTGAATTTCCATATATTAGGTGGTCAGGCAATGAGCATATGTCATATTCACAATAAAGAATTTAAAGCATGGTTCTACATACATTTAAATTCACACATACATCACATCATAGTTTAACATACAACTTCATGTGGATATCCATGTTCAAATAACCGTAACCATAAACTGGCCCGAAGGCATATCTCCGTTAGGAGAGAATCTGGCCCGAAGGCAATATCTCACGTGAGCGATATAGGAACCTAGTTGATCATTCTAGGAACCCCTGGCCCTAAGACTTCACTTGGAACAATAACCTGACCCCAAGACTTCCCTTGGAGCATAGCCGGCGACACATCTGACCTCGGTTTACCCAAGGCAATAGCCACAATGTGGTGTACTCGTATACTTTGTATTTTTGTGAGTTAGACTCAAGACATACAGACTCAATCTACCCGGACCATCCGTGATAGACTCGGTTCCCGTGTTGTGCCATAGATGACCCCTATGGACCACTAATTGTCCATTTTTCTTCTTGTTAGGCAATCTTGATTTCAAAGTGGTTTCTAATTCGGACTCTTGGTTCAAAACAAGGTCACCTATGTTTATTTTCTCTAAGGATTTACATACAAAACCACACTTTTCAGATAATAATCGATGAGGTTTGTTTCTAGTACCACAAGACTCTCCCAATTAAAGTTGACTCGATCCTACCCCCGATCTTATATAGGTCCTGAGGACCTTCTTTCCATATAAGGCTCCTTGAGCCACCATTGCTTGTACAGTTTACATTTACACATACAGCACGTTATCACATATATTGTAATTTAGGAACAACAATAGCATGTTATCTAACATGTAATTCCTACAAATAGGCAAGAAGGCAAACCAAATATCCATATCCGCAGTCAACCCTATAGGACAAGGATAGGAAAGCCTCTCACCTGGTTGGCCCCTCTGATCGGCTCTCGGTGCGCCCGAAAGTCCACTCACAGTATGGTGCCCTATACACATATACTTGAGAGATTTAGAACTTGAAATTCAGCTACTATCGTGTACATGTGACGCTAATGCTCGTGTTCTCTCTAATTAACTCCATAGACTAGTTGTTGGCTTGGAATGCCCTCAACTAGTTTTCGGAACACCTAGCATGCTTCTATTCGCGTTCAACCTTTGCCTAATCACACTATTCGAAAGCCTTGATTTGGGAATGCAACGTTACCCAATTTCACCTCTATGTGTCCATACGAAATTCCCATTACCCAAGTCTTGAATTTATGGCTCAAGAGAGTCATAAATTCTCATTGTCTAAACTTTTCCATTTACCGAATTAACTTTCAACACTTTACCTGTACATGAGTACACATATCCGGATACGCGTAAAATTAGAAAATTGTCTCTTCTTCCCCGAACTGGGTTCCAGGTGAGACGGTGATTACTCAGGTTTTACTCCCTCGTGCATTCTAATAATTTCAACAATTATATAATCATAATTTCCACCTATTGATGCACCCCCAATCAGTCCACAACACCCTTAAACCTTAACAACCACATTTTCCTACACTTTTTCCAACCAGGATAAATTCCATCAATTTGGTTCCGGTTCCTAAGCTTCCAACTCACTTCCTAACTTGCAAATACTTCAATTTAGGACCCAGAATACTTAGATTGAATCAATTGAGGTCTTTCCAAAAATCCCTAAAATTGATAAAATTGGGGTTTGAGAGTTTCGGGACTTCTCACCTCGATTCAACCGGTTAGAAGGACGATATGGAGTAGAGGAGACTCCCAGCTACCTTCCCCGGTGAAGAAACGGCGTTTTCCTGCGAGAAAGCTCTTCCCTTTCATTTTCTCTCTCTAACCCGAACTCTCTCTCTCTCCAGCCACCACGACGGCCACTACTCCGGTGGACGCGGCTCCGGCTCCTCCTCCGTGCGTCCGGCCAACCCCCACGCGTGCTCCCTCCGTGCGTTTTTCGTTTGCTCTCCACCTCTCTTGGCTTGCTCTCTCTCTCGTGCCTCTCGTTTCTCTGCTTCTCTCTCACGTCTTCCTTCCCCTTTCTTTTCCTTATTTCATTACTTATCTAATATATATATATATATATATTACAAAAAGAAAAAGCCATCTGATATAATAAAAAAAATATGAAAAAAGAAAAATTTAGGATTTAAAATACTTGTATTCACAACATAGTAAGTAATAGGGTAGTGTGTATTTTAATCCCATTTTCCACTTTAATTAAATTAATTAATTTAATTTAATTGATGACGCTAGTTAAAATGTTCTCGGGTATTACATTTCGAAAACTTAATATTTATTTTTCTTTTTTAATTAGTTTTCAACGATGAGTATTTCGAAAACTTTATATTCATTTTTCTTTTTTAATCAGTTTTCGTCAATGAGTGTTTCTGAAATATGATATTCATTTTTCTTTATTTAATTAATTTTCACCGATGAGTGTTTCGAAAACTTGATATTCATTTTTCTTTATTTAATTAATTTTCACCGATGAGTGTTTCGAAAACTTGATATTCATTTTTCTTTTTTAATCATTTTTCGCCGATGAGTGTTTCGAAAACTTGATATTCATTTTTCTTTTTTTAATAAGTTTTCGCCGATAAGTGTTTCGAAAACTTGATATTCATTTTCCTTTTTTAATCTATTTTTGCCGATGAGTGTTTCGAAAACTTGATATTTATTTTTCATTTTTTTAATCAGTTTTCACCGATGAGTGTTTCGAAAACTTGATATTCATTTTCCTTTTTTTATCAGTTTTCGCCGATGAGTGTTTCGAAAACTTTATATTCATTTTTATTTTTTTAATCAGTTTTCGTCGATGAGTGTTTCGAAAACTTGATATTCATTTTTCTTTGTTTAATCAGTTTTTGCCGATGAGTGTGTCGAAAACTTGATATTCATTTTTCTTTTTTTAATCAGTTTTCGCGGATGAGTGTTTCGAAAACTTTATATTCGTTTTTATGTTTTTTAATCAGTTTTCGTCGGTGAGTGTTTCGAAAACTTGATATTCATTTTTCTTTTTTTAATCAGTTTTCGCTAATGAGTGTTTCTAAAACTTTATATTCATTTTTCTTTTTTTAATCAGTTTTTGCCGATTAGTATTTCGAAAACTTGATATTAATTTTTCTTTTTTTAATAGGTTTTCGTCGATGAGTGTTTCGAAAACTTGATATTAATTTTTATTTTTTTAGTCAGTTTTCGTCGGTGAGTGTTTCGAAAACTTGATATTCATTTTTTCTTATTTTTAATAAGTTTTCGGCGATGTGTGTTTCGAAAACTTGACATTCATTTTCCTTTTTTAATCTATTTTCGCCGATGAACGTTTCGAAAAATTAATATTCATTTTTCTTTTTTTAATCAGTTTTCGCCGATGAGTGTTTCGAAAACTTTATATTCATTTTTATTTTTTTAATCCGTTTTCGTCGGTGAGTGGTTCGAAAACTTTATATTCATTTTAATTTTTTTTAATCCGTTTTCGCCGGTGAGTGTTTCAAAAACTTGATATTTATTTTTCTTTTTTTAGTAAGTTTTGCTAATGAGTGTTTTGAAAACTTTATATTCATTTTTCTTTTTTTAATCAGGTTTTGCCGATTAGTATTTCGAAAACTTGATATTAATTTTTCTTTTTTTAACCAGTTTTCGCCGATGAATATTTCGAAAAATTGTTATTCATTTTTCTTTTTTTTTAATCCATTTTCACCGTTGAGTATTTCGAAAACTTGAAATTCATTTTTCTTTTTTAATTAGTTTTGGTCGATTAGTATTTCGAAAACTTGATATTAATTTTTCTTTTTTTAATCACTTTTCGCCGATAAGTGTTTCGAAAATTTTATATTCATTTTTATTTTTGTAATCCGTTTTCGTCAGTGAGTGTTTCGAAAACTTGATATTCATTTTTCTTTTCTTAGTAAGTTTTCGCTAATGAGTGTTTTGAAAACTTTATATTCATTTTTCTTTTTTTGATCAGTTTTTGCCGATTAGTATTTCGAAAACTTGATATTAATTTTTCTTTTTTTAATCAGTTTTCGCCGATGAGTGTTTCGAAAACTTGATATTCATTTTTCTTTTTTTAAATCTGTTTTCACCGACGAGTATTTCGAAAACTTGATATTCATTTTTCTTTTTTAATTAGTTTAGGTCGATTAGTATTTCGAAAACTTGATATTTATTTTTCTTTTTTTAATCAGTTTTCGCCGATGAGTGTTTCGAAAACTTGATATTAACTTTCCTTTTTTAATCAGTTTTCGTCGATGAGTGTTTCGAAAACTTTATATAAATTTTTTATTTTTTTATTCAGTTTTCGTCGATGTGTGTTTCAAAAACTGGATATTCTTTTTTCTTTTTTTAATATGTTTTCGCCGATGAGTGTTTCGAAAACTTGATATTTTTTTTATTTTTTTTAATTAGTTTTCGCCGATGAGAGTTTCGAAAACTTTATATTCATTTTTATTTTTTTAATCAGTTTTCGCCGATGAGTGTTTCGAAAACTTGATATTCTTTTTCTTTTTTTTTTGTAAGTTTTCGCTAATGAGTGTTTCGAAAACTTGATATTCATTTTTCTTTTTTTAATCAATTTTTGCCGATTAGTATTTCGAAAACTTAATATTAATTTTTCTTTTTTAATCAGTTTTTGCCGATGAGTGTTTCTGTCACGACCCCCTATCGAACGTCCGTGATCGGCACGGGAGGTAGGATTTCTCCTATCCCGTAAGCCTCTAATCCCTGATTGACATCCTTATATCTGCATAACTACCCAGTTCTATTACAAACAATATATAGTATATATGGTCATCCCTATCCGGTGACCTAAGTAGCACGCAATCCACGGCTCGCTCAACGCCGCTTCAGTCTATACATATACACATAGTCAATCACACGTACATGTAATATACATATTGATCACGCGCTTCAGGGCGGGTGATCTATCCTATTCACATGCAGAATTTCTTGTGTACAGTCAAGTATATTTATTCAATCACACACCTGCATATAATTTACATATTGATCACACGCCTCAATGCGTGTGATCTATCCTATTCGCATGCGGAAGCTGTATTTTCACACAACCAAGTATTCAGTCACACATATATATAAATTTACATATTGACCACACGCACTGCACGCTCAGTGCGTGTGATCTATCCTATTCACATGCGGAAGTCACATTCATATATATATACACATGATATTCATCATATCATAACCTATATTCCCAACAACAAGACCAATCTTTAATCTGTATGAAGCCGACAATTCTAGAGTGTGACATATACATATATGTATATAGCAACTGTACAAACAATGCTATACCAAAAGAATCATATACATATAGATCCTGACAAAATACATATATCAATACTACCCACGCGAACAATGCGTGCAGTCTCTAAGTCTGTCCGCCTCCCTGAGATGAAGTGGAAGCGCTCCCGATGCCTATACCACCTGTGTCTGTAACGGGTACCACTACAACTGGGGGAAAAGGAGCCAATCACAAACACATACGCATATAACGGGTTTAAATTTCCATATATTAAGTGGTCAGGCAACTGGCATATATCATATTCACAATAAAGAATTTAAAGCATGGTTTTACATACATTTAAATTCACACATGCATTATCTCATAGTTTAACATACAACTTCATGTGGATATCCATGTTCAAATAACCGTAATCATAAACTGGCTCGAAGGCATATCCCCGTTAGGAGAGAATCTGGCCCGAAGGCAATATCTCACGTGAGCGATATAGGAACCTATTTGATCATTCTAGGAACCCCTGACCCCAAGACTTTACTTGGAACAATAATCTGACCCCAAGACTTCACTTGGAGCATAGCCGGCGACTCACCTGACCTCGGTTTACCCAAGGCAATAGCCACAATGTGGTGTACTCATATACTCTGTATTTCTGTGAGTTTGACTCAAGACAAGAGACTCAATCTACCCGGACCATCCATAAATGACCCCTATGGACCACCACTTTGTATTTCTGGGAGTTTAACTCAAGATAACAGACTCAATCTACCTGGACCACCCGTGATAGACTCGGTCCTCGCGTTGTACCATAAATGACCCCTATGGACCACCACTTATCTGTTTTTATTTCTTCTTAAGCAAATCCAAATTTCAAAGTGGTTTTCTAATTCGGAATCTCTCGGTTTAAATCGAAGTCACCTACGTTCATTTTCTTTAAGAATTTACATACACAGCCACACTTTTCAGATACTAATTAATGAGGTTTATTTCTAGTGCCACAAGACCCTCATAAATAAAATTGACTCGATCCTACCCCCGATCTTATATAGGTCCCGAGGACCTTCTTTTCATATAAGGCTCCTTGAGCCACCATCGTTTTTTACAATTCACATACACACATATAGCACGTTTTCACATATATTGTAACTTAGGAACAACAATAGCATATTATCTAATATATAATTTCTACAAATAGGCAAGAAGGCAAACCATATATCCATATCCGCAGTCAACCCTATAGGACAAGGATAGGAAAGCCCCTCACCTGGTTGGCCCCTCTGATCGGCTCTTGGTGCGCCCGAAAGTCCACTCACAGTATGGTGCCCTATACACATATGCTTGAGAGATTTAGAAACTTGAAATTTAGCCACTATCGTGTACATGTAACGCTAATGCTCATGTTCTCTCTAATTAATTCCATAGACTAGTTGTTGGCTTGGAATGCCCTCAACTAGTTTTCGAAACACCTAGCATGCTTTTATTCGTGTCCGACCCTTGCTTAAGCACACTATTCGGAAGCCTCGAGTTGGGAATGCAAAGTTACTCAATTTCACCTCTATGTGTCCATATGAAATTCCCATTACCCAAGTCTTGAATTTATGGCTCAAGAGAGCATAAATTCTACTTGTCTAAATTTTCCATTTACCGAATTAACTTTCAACACTTTACCTACACACAAATACACATATCCGGTTACGCGTAAAATTTGAAAATTGTCTATTTTTCCCCGAACCGGGTTCCGGGTGAGACGGGAATTACTCGGGTTTTAATCCCTCGTACATTCTAATAATTTTAACAATTATAAAATCACAATTTGCACCTATTAATGCACCCCCAATCAGTCCACAACACCCTTAAACCTTAACAACCACATTTTCCTACAATTTTTCCAACCCGGATAAATTCCATCAATTTGGTTCCGGTTCCTAAGCTTCCAACTCACTTCCTAGCATGCAAATACTTCAATTTAGGACCCAGAATACTCAGATTGAATCAATTGGGGTCTTTCCAAAAATCCCTAAAATTGATAAAATTGGGGTTTGAGAGTTTCGGGACTTCTCACTTCGATTCAACCGGTTAGAAGGACGATATGGAGTAGAGGAGACTCCCAGACACCTTCCCCGGTGAAGAGACGGCGTTTTCCGGCGAGTTTTCCGGCGTGGAAGCTCTTTCCCTTTGTTTTCCCTTTCTAAACCGTCACTCTCTCTCTCTCTAGCACCAAGACGACAAGGAGCTCCGGCGGACGCGACTTCGGCCTCCGTCTCGCGTACGTCCGGCCACCTTCCATGCGTGGCTCACCTCCTCCGCGTTTCTCCGTCCGTGCCACACCTCCCCACTATCTCTCCGTAGCTCCCTCTGCTCGTGCGTCTTCCCCTCACGTCTTCTTTCTTTTTCTTTCCTCTTTTCTTTTACTTAATCCTTTCTTTATATAATATATATATATATATATATATATATATATATATATATATATATATTTAATTAATTAATTAATTAATATATATATATATATACATATTACAAAAAAATCTGTTGTAATAATAATAGTATTAAAAATTAGAATACTTAGAACTTAAAATAATTTGTATCTACAAAATAATAAGTAGTAGGATAGTGTGCGCTCCTATCCATTTTCAACTTTTAAATTAATTAATTTAATTTAATTAATGATGCTAGTTAAAATATTCCCGGGTATTACAGTTTCGAAAACTTGATATTCATTTTTCTTGTTTTTAATCAGTTTTCACCGATGAGTGTTTCGAAAACTTGATATTTATTTTCCTTTTTTAGTTAGTTTTGGTCGATGAGTATTTCGAAAACTTGATATTCATTTTCTTTTTTTTAATAAGTTTTCACCGATGAGTGTTTTGAAAAGTTGATATTTATTTTTCTTTTTTAATTAGTTTTGGTCGATGAGTGTTTCGAAAACTTGATATTCATTTTCCTTTTTTTAATATGTTTTCACCGATGAGTGTTTTGAAAACTTGATATTCATTTTTCTTTTTTAATTAGTTTTGGTCGATGAGTGTTTCGAAAACTTGATATTGATTTTCGTTTTTTTAATAAGTTTTCACCGATGAGTGTTTCGAAAATTTGAAATTTATTTTTCTTTTTTTAATCAATTTTCGCTTGTCACGACCCCCGTTTATAGGACCGTGACCGGCACAGACAGAGGGAATATCCCTATGCCTGTAAGCCTTATCACCTGATTGACAGAATATCTATTATTGAAAATACATCCACATGCAGTATAATACCATGGCTACACCGAAAATGGTGGCCTATCCTAGACAAGCAAATTCACGGCCAGTGCCGCTTCAGGATATAGATATAGGAAAACAAACATAATATATATATAACCTGTATAGTGGCTACACATCCGAAGATGCTGTCTATCCTATTCACATGCAACAGATATATGTATATATATATTTTGAAAACAAATTTGCCCTGTGTCGCAGTATAATTAATCCTGATCTTTAAGGTGTGTGAAGCTGACAGTTCTAGATTTAGTAATACAATCTAATTGGGTACGTCTACCCTTTACTTTATGATACATGATAAAGTAAATTAAATTACAATTACAATTCATTCACCCACATGAACAAGTTGTGGGTCTTGCAGAGTTTTGTTCGTTCCTCGCTCCACCGAGACTCCTTCCACCTGTACTTAACCTGTCTCTGTGTAGTAAAAATGAGGTGTGAGTCTTAACCACGCGACTCAGTGAGGACTCTCCCATCCCCGGCGCAAGGCGGGTACCTTACCGCTGGGACTAGGAGTCATACACAATCACATGCACAAACAACTAGTTACTGTGAGTTAGCATGCGTTCTTGGTGATCATACAATAACAGAAATTTCACCCAAACACCCACATGCATTTAATAACTGTAAACATGCAGCAGTTTATTTCACGTCATCAATCAGCAAGTAAACATGTAACATATAGTGCCGGCTTTTACTTACCGATCTTCTCACGTTCAGCATGTTTGAATCAACAAAACGCGTGGTGACGTAGTCCTGTACGTTACCACTATGCTGCACAATCAACAATTATATACAACCACAGACAATTTATACATACACACAGATGCTAAACATACATCTACTTAATCTCCTCAACTCTGGGGTATCTACTAGCCACTACGTGGCTTTTCTTCTTCAAACCCGTGCACTCGGGCTACTGGCCACCACGTGGCAAAACATACTTAACCATTCACTTGGGTACTGGTCACCTCGTGACAATTTTGTTAATCAAACACAATCAACTTCTATCTATCAAGCAACTGACGCATAGCCACCACGTGGCACGTCCTGACCCCTTGCTGCAGGGCAATAGCTTGAGCCCACTCGTCCATTACCCAACCAGGCCACATGGCGGGCACGACACGACGTCTCGAAGCATGGCCACTGACACACCCTGGACCAACTCCACAGGATGATTTCTCTTTTACTAGGTTAGGCTCACGGTTCACCCGTAGGTTCCTCCCGTGTCTCCTTACCTTAGTCTCACATATTAATAGGATTCTTTGTATCTTTCCCGAAGGATCAACAATTCCTCTCCTTATTAATATGTACAAGTATCCTCAACAAGATATAACTCATATACCCGTCCAGATGCACTCTCTGAGCCTCAAGCTATCGCCATAGCAATATAAAACCTTTCTGACCCTATTGCCAGGATAGGGCAATGACCATCGTCATGGTGATTATAAAACTGAGCTCTCAAGTGCCATCTGACGTTGTTCTATTCGATGTGTCACATCGCTAGCATAACCAAATCCGAAACCCACCAATACTCCCTTTGCATGATTATAATTTAAGTCACCGTCGTGACGAGTTTTCAAAATAAAGTTTAGCCCTTCCGTACAAGGACTCTTGCCACCGTCGTGGAAAAGATTTAATAAAATACTCATCATGCCTCCAGAGTGTATGAGTTGGATTTGTAACACACCAATCATAGCAAACAATTATACTATACTCCTATGTCTTCCTATCCAAGCTACTTTCCACAACCTATCTTCTAGTTCTTTCGTTCTTTTAGCATTCTATATCTCTAGCTAACACATACCAGAAAAGCAAAGAATATACATACTCATGTAATCCACATAAGCATACAACCCTAGGAGCAGAGATGGAAGAACCCTCACCTTGGCCAACCTTCCATGCAATCCTCTCTTGTAACTTAAGTCTCCTCGGAGTTCCTGTTGCACTCAATCGTGTGCCGTTGTTCCTATAAGAACAACATTTACTTCATTAAGGTTATTACTTAGCTTAACTTGTTATTTATCTCTCCATTACTCTCACGTGTAGTCTATGGTTGCCACAGAGTCAAGCTCTTGGTCTTATTGGACTTCTCTATCCCGACTTATGTGTATCCTTCCTCGGACACTTGACTTACTCGCATATAACACTCTACTTGAGTGTTTCACATACTTGGATTTGAGTATTAAACCTCTATCTAACTTGTATTCGCATATAAGGAAGCTTATCTAGCTTGGTTGGAAGGAATCCCAATTTTAGGAAGGTCTAAGTATTTTGAATCAACTTGTATTTTTAATCGGTTTCTAAGAAATCTATTTTCTAAACCTCAATATACCTCCAATTTATCCTATTTAAGGTTTCCTAAATATTTATGAGGGAAGAAGGTTGAAATTTTAGAAATTGGATTTCATTGTTCCGCAAGCTTCCACTCTTGGGAAACAAGAAAGTATCTAAATTAATTCTTGAGGCTTGATAGCATATTTAGAATTATTCTAGGGTGTTTTAGATTGAAAAGATGAAGTTTAAAACTCCCAACATCACCCTTAAAGTGTATTTGGGCAACCCGAATAGGGACCCGGTACGTTAACGTCGAGGTTCAATCTTAGTAACCTCGGGCCAGCTCCTCACGGGTCTTGTTCAGCTAATATTTTCACAATATAATTTCAATAAGACCAATCCAAACCTATTTACTCAAATCCAAGGTCAATTCCTAAGCTATCAACAATTTCTCCAATTTGGAAATAATTATAATTTCAATAATATCAATCCAAGACTATTTACTCAAATCCAAGCTCAATCCTAATTATCAACAATTTCTCCAATTCATGAATAATTATAATTTTAACCCCAAACCCTTCCAAATTCGAATTTGGGCAAATCCGGAAATATAATCTCGATTCTTACCCCAACTAAGTGTTCAAGAACACTTTCTAGGTCTCAATCTACCCTCGAAACAACTCAATCTAAGGTCAATCGAAGAAATCCCTAAAAATGAAAAAATTGGGGTTTCAAATGAAATTGGGGTTACCAACCTTTGATTTGATTGGTGGAAGGTGTGGAAGATGTTGTAACCGAGCTCCGGTGACCTTTCCCGGCATCGGCTAGCTCTTCTCCGGCCACTTTTCCGGCGAAACCTCCTTCCCCTTCTTCCTCTCGTGCTCCCTCTCTCTCTATCTCACGTCTTCTTTCCCTCTCTTCCTCTCACGCACTACTCTCTTTCTCTCTTTCTTTCTTTTCTCTTCTCTTTCTTTTATTTACCAACCCCACGTATCCCTTTTTAATATATTAAAATAATATATATATATATATATATATATATATATAATAATAATAATAATAATAATAATAATAATAATAACAATAAATAATTAGATAATTAAAAATAATTAAATAAATATAATTAGAATAAAATAATTAATAATTAAATAAATAGTAACAAATATGTATTTTTAACTTAATCCCTTCTCCCCTATTTAATTCAGGTTCCCAATTTCTTAGGTCCTGAATTAATTCCAAAAAAATTATTTTCTACTTCTCTTTCCTTCACTTTTATTTTATTTTAGACTTCGAAAAATTTTTTTGGGTATTACAATTTTTGAAAGAAAAATTTCCTTTCCGGTTTCTTTTTAACTTTCATACTTTTTCTATATATATATTTTAAGGTTTTAATTCCTAGCTCCGGAATAAATCATTCTTAAATCCTCGAAATTTTAAATAAATCATGCTTTAATCCTCGAAATTTTCCGGGGTATTACATTCTTCCCCCCTTAAGAAATTCGGTCCCCGAATTTCATCTCCTTCGTGGGGTTGTTGGCTTGTTGTCATCCCTTGGCTAAATTTCACCTATGGTTCCTCTTAATGTGGAAGTTTTACCGTTTTATCCTACGTTTTCATCTTTCTTTCCTAGAGACTCAAGGTCTCTATCTGGTCTCTACATCTTCTTTCTGTGACCGTTTGTATTCCTAGTTTCGTAGTTAACCACCCCTCCGCGAGGTGTTAACCGACAGGCTCCATCTGTCATCGCATCCTTCCCCGATGATACCTAACTTTCCTAATTTTAATTCACTTTGCGCTACTAATTTTGCAATGGAGTGTCTGGCACGCACCACATGCCATGCTCCATTTTAGTTCTCCGAGGAGTTAACTATTACGTTCTCTAGTGAGGCTTACCTTGACTCAATTTGCTTGTCCGACTAACTACCTTCGTAGTGACTTCTTATTTCCGTCTTGGAACACGCCAAGACACTAGCTATTTGCATAGCACACTAGGTTTTATTTCTATAAAGTACTCCCCTACCTCGGAGTCCCCGTACCTAAGTATCCTCTACTACCAAGTAGCTACCCTTTTGCCGGTATTCCCCCGATATATTCTTTGTAAATGACTTCTCCAGAAAAGTCCGTTTACATCTTACTACACCCTCTACTCTACATTTAGACTTACCGCTTACACGACATACACCCTACGTAGGTGTTTATACCTTGTGCCATCAGTGTACCCAACCCTTCCGAGGTTGTTACACTCACTGCCGATTCGGTTCACCCTTTTCGTGTCCTAACGAAGCTACATGCCATGACACTAGCACCACTATGTATTACACTTACTGTTTCTCCACCAAACGGTAAGGGATCTTACATTTATGACTCATGTTTCCCTTTCTTTTCCGGACTTCTACACTTACCCTTAGTGGTTTCCATAACCACTCCAGGTTACTCCGTGTCGACATCCCATGTCTGACTGACTTAGACTCTTCTCTGACTACTACTTGTAGTCATTTCTGTTTATGATGGAAACTCACCAGTCTCCTCCTTACCATCATACTCATTATTCTGCCTCAGGCTCAGTTCGGTCTTCACATCCGAAGACCTCGCCTAACACGACTATGAATGTGGATCTATACCATCTTCATGTTGGCGCACTTAGAGTTGCACATCCTATGCTAACTCTATTCATTGGGTTTCCGTTGGTTTTTACCCTAACTTGGCCCACTCGAACTCCTCAACTCACTTAGATCCTGTATTCCTACTTAGAATACTTGATCTGTTAACTCCAGCATGAACCTTTCCGGACATGCTTTACTCCCCTTGACCAAACGGGATCCATTCCCACGGTTTGACTCTTTCCTTTCTTACGGTGTGGCATATGTTCACGAACATATATCGCCTCTTGCAAGTGTGTTACCCGTTGGGTTCCAATCGCCCCCAACGGTAGCATACTTGTTTTATCATTTGGCTTGCATCCCCATATGCTTACCAGACTCTGTTCCCGTATTCACTCTCTTCTTTTCATTTCGTACTTACGTGGTACTCTTTCTTCGAGTAATTCTCAATACTCGTTACTCACTAAATTCTCCTTGTTGATTAACCGTCCTTACGGTTAATTTTCTCTTTATGGCACCCACATGGCCATTTATACGTTTGGTTTGTTCACTCAGTCTCCACCCATACACGGCTTCAGACTAACGGATTTACAGTTCACCAACCTGTGGAACTAGCTTACCTAGCTATGTCCACTACAATCTATATACTATACATACACTTATGGTAGTAGTTGGTTCTCCACCTCCTACTTGACTCTTATCCTATGGGGTACTATAGGCTTCCGCTCTTCCCCCCTTATGGGACTAGTTATCCCTGTCTACTTTCTCTCCTTGCGGGCCTCCACGAGTCCCTTTGGGGTTTATCTCATCTCTTACGTTATCTCGTTTGAGAGCTACCTACCGCAATAGCACTCATTTTCTTATCTTTGGACGGTACCCGAAGGTCTATGCCCATTTCCACTTCTAGACTTGCTTCGGTCTAATACTTTCGGGTCCATAATCACCCTATGACCCCTTAATTGGTAACCCTTAGGTTTACCTGTATACTCCCTTGACACTTTAGCACTCTCTAGTGCTTTTCGATGTCTACTTAACTTTAATCACTCCAAGCGAGTGATTTCTCAACTACATCTACCATCCTTATACAGCTTACCTGTAAAAGGACTATTATTTGGTAGGGTATTGGTCACATGAGTTAGTTTTCTTAGGCACCCTGCGATTTTAAAAATTAATTCAAGTTTATTTCTTAGAAAATGACGCCTAAGGTTTTCGTAATTGGTTAGGGTTTAACCAATTGGAATGACATAAATTGAGAAAGAGTTTTCATGAAAATTTGCCTTCCAATGGTTATCCCTAGTATTTTCAAGAAAAAAAAAGTTGAGAGTCTTTCATAATCGCTCATCCGGAAAGACCAAAAAGATTTTTACAAAGATTTCTCATGTGATCAATATCCTATTCTTTATGCTCTTCCTTAAGCAACCCAAGAGAGTTTGGTTGGGCTTAATCCCTTGTTTCCCCCTTGTTTGCTTAAGGAACTAATTGTTCATGGATTGAGCGCAGGGTTGGACTAGGCTCCTTCCCTGTGCCTTGCCATTTACTCTGTTTCCTGCTAAGCATATGGTCACGCTCTACACGTTTACATATGCCTCTACTTCTTAACGTCTATCTCTACGGCATATGGTTCGGCCACTTTGCCCTTCCATATATCTTATCCTGATTTTTTAGACCGTAGACTTCTACTTCTATACTGTGGCATACACCACCTCTTTTATGTTTACTTTCTAGGAAGGATAACTCATTTCCTTTAGCCATAGCATACCGCACAGTCATGACCCATTCACTTGGTCATCTCTCTGTCGGTCTCATGCCTCATGGCCCTGTTTATTCTTGTCTGTAAACTTTCCATTTCAATCGCCCCATGGGCTTACTTTCTTTTCTACACGCCAAGCGTGTCTTTACTTTCACTTTACAAACCATTCCTAGCCTGAACTACCATTCACTGCATACTTCTATACTACTTGCATTCCATATCATAACCAAACAACTTGTGCCTATATCATAGCACACAACACGCCGCTAACAGAGCAGACGCATCGTCTCATTTAACACCTGCAACAATCACACATTGTAGCGCATTTCTGCCTACAATTCAACCACACGTGTCTGTGTCTAGGTAGCATCCTCCATGGATGTTTCCTTTCTCTACTATGGCGTCATAAGGTCCCCGGGGTCATTGTCACCCCACCTTACGCCTTAGTGCTCATCGGCACTTGTGTACTGTACAGGTTATATGCTTTGCATAGATCTATGCTTAAAGCGATGACTCGAAGAGATTTATGACTCAACATCCTGAGCAACCTCACAAGTGTTCGTCGGATCCACCGTTACGTCTGGATTCGTAATGGATAGCCCAACTGACACCCGAGACTACTAGTTAGCTTCACACCCTTAAAGAATAACCTGGCTCTAATACAAAGTTTGTCACAACCACTGTTTAGAGGACCGTGACCGGCACAGACAGAGGGAATATCCCTATGCCTGTAAGCCTTATCACCTGATTGACAGAATATCTATTATTGAAAATACATCCACATGCAGTATAATACCATGACTACACCGAAAATGGTGGCCTATCCTAGACAAGCAAATTCACGGCCAGTGCCGCTTCAGGATATAGATATAGGAAAACACACATAATATATATATAACCTATATACTGGCTACACGTCCAAAGATGCTGCCTATCCTATTCTCATGCAACAGATATATGTATATATATATTTTGAAAACAAATTTGCCCTGTATCGCAGTATAATTAATCCTGATCTTTAAGGTGTGTGAAGCTAACAGTTCTAGATTTAGTAATACAATCTAATTGGGTACGTCTACCCTTTACTTTATGATACATGATAAAGTAAATTAAATTACAATTACAATTCATTCACCCACATGAACAAGTTGTGGGTCTTGGAGAGTTTTGTTCGTTCCTCGCTCCACCGAGACTTCTTCCACCTGTACTTAACCTGTCTCTGTGTAGTAAAAATGAGGTGTGAGTCCTAACCACGCGACTCAGTGAGGACTCTCCCATCCCCGGCGCAAGGCGGGTACCTTACCGCTGGGACTGGGAGTCATACACAATCACATGCACAAACAACTAGTTACTATGAGTTAGCATGCATTCTTGGAGATCATACAATAACAGAAATTTTACCCAAACACCCACATGCATTTAATAACTGTAAACATGCAGCAGTTTATTCCACGTCATCAATTAGTAAGTAAACATGTAATATATAGTGTCGGCTTTTACTTACCGGTCTTCTCATGTTCAGCATGTTTGAATCAACAAAACGCGTGGTGACATAGTCCTGTACGTTACCACTATGCTGCACAATCAACAATTATATACAACCACAGACAATTTATACATACACACAGATGCTAAACATACATCTACTTAATCTCCCCAACTCTAGGGTATCTACTAGCCACTACGTGGCTTTTCTTCTTCAAACCCATGCACTCGGGCTACTGGCCACCACGTGGCAAAACATACGTAACCCATTCAGTTGGGTACTGGTCACCTCGTGACAATTTTGTTAATCAAACACAATCAACTTCTATCTATCAAGCAACTGACGCATAGCCACCACGTGGCACGTCCTGACCCCTTGCTGTGGGGCAATAGCTTGAGCCCACTCGTCCATTACCCAACCAGGCCACATGGCGGGCACGGCACGACGTCTCGAAGCATGGCCACTGACACACCCTGGACCAACTCCACAGGATGATTTCTCTTTTACTAGGTAAGGCGCACGGTTCACCCGTAGGTTCCTCCCGTGTCTCCTTACCTTAGTCTCACATATTAATAGGGTTCTTTGTATCTTTCCCGAAGAATCAACAATTCCTCTACTTATTAATATGTACAAGTATCCTCAACAAGATATAACTCATATACCCGTTCAGATGCACTCTCTGAGCCTCAAGCTATCGTCATAGCAACATAAAACCTTTCTGACCCTATTGCTAGGATAGGGCAATGACCATCGTCATGGTGATTATAAAACTGAGGTCTCAAGTGCCATCTGACGTTGTTCTAGTCGATGTGTCACATCGCTAGCATAACCAAATCCGAAACCCACCAATACTCCCTTTGCATGATTATAATTTAAGTCATCGTCGTGACGAGTTTTCAAAATAAAGTTTAGCCCTTCCGTACAAGGACTCTTGCCACCGTCGTGGAAAAGATTTAATAAAATACTCAACATGCCTCCGGAGTGTATGAATTGGATTTGTAACACACCAATCATAGCAAACAATTATACTATACTCCTATGTCTTCCTATCCAAGCTACTTTCCACAACTTATCTTCTAGTTCTTTCATTCTTTTAGCATTCTATATCTCTAGCTAACACATACCAGACAACCAAAAAATATACATACTCATGTAATCCACATAAGCATACAACCCTAGGAGCAGAGATGGAAGAACCCTCACCTTGGCCAACCTTCCATGCAATCCTCTCCTGTAACTTAAGTCTCCTCGGAGTTCCTGTTGTACTCAATCGTGTGTCGTTGTTCCTATAAGAACAACATTTACTTCATTAAGGTTATTACTTAGCTTAACTTCTTATTAATCTCTCCATTACTCTCACGTGTAGTCTATGGTTGCCACAGAGTCAAGCTCTTGGTCTTATTGGACTTCTCTATCCCGACTTATGTGTATCCTTCCGCGGACACTTGACTTACTCGCATATAACACTCTACTTGAGTGTTTCACATACTTGGATTTGAGTATTAAACCTCTATCTAACTTGTATTCGCATCTAAGGAAGCTTATCTAGCTTGGCTGGAAGGAATCCCAATTTTAGGAAGGTCTAAGTATTTTGAATCAACTTGTATTTTTAATCGGTTTCTAAGAAATCTATTTTCTAAACCTCGATATACCTCCAATTTATCCTCTTTAAGGTTTCCTAAATATTTATGAGGGAAGAAGGTTTAAATTTTAGAAATTGGATTTCATTGTTCCGCAAGCTTCCACTCTTGGGAAACAAGAAAGTATCTAAATTAATTCTTGAGGCTTGATAGCATATTTAGAATTATTCTAGGGTGTTTTAGATTGAAAAGATGAAGTTTAAAACTCCCAACATCACCCTTAAATTGTATTTGGGTAACCCGAATAGGGACCCGGTACGTTAACGTCGAGGTTCAATCTTAGTAACCTCGGGCCAGCTCCTCACGGGTCTTGTTCAGCTAATATTTTCACAATATAATTTCAATAAGACCAATCCAAGCCTATTTACTCAAATCCAAGGTCAGTTCCTAAGCTATCAACAATTTCCCCAATTTGGAAATAATTATAATTTCAATAATATCAATCCAAGCCTATCTACTCAAATCCAAGCTCAATCCTATTTATCAACAATTTCTCCAATTCATGAATAATTATAATTTTAACCCCAAACCCTTCCAAATTCGAATTTGGGCAAATCCGGAAATATAATCTCGATTATTACCCCAACTAAGTGTTTAAGAACACTTTCTAGGTCTCAATCTACCCTCGAAACAACTCAATCTAATGTCAATCGAAGAAATCCCTAAAAATGAAAAAAAATTGGGGTTTCGAATGAAATTGGGGTTACCAACCTTTGATTCGATTGGTGGAAGGTGTGGAAGATGTTGTAACCGAGCTCCGGTGACCTTTCCCGGCATCGCTAGCTCTTCTCCGGCCACTTTTCCGCGAAATTCCGGCAAAACCTCCTTCCCCTTCTTCCTCTCGTGCTCCCTCTCTCTCTATCTCACGTCTTCTTTCCCGCTCTTCCTCTCACGCACTACTCTCTTTCTCTCTTTCGTTCTTTTCTCTTCTCTTTCTTTTATTTACCAACCCCACGTATCCCTTTTTAATATATTAAAATAATATATATATATATATATATATATATATATATATATATATATATATAAAATAATAAATAATTAGATAATTAAAAATAATTAGAATAAATATAATTAGAATAAAATAATTAATAATTAAATAAATAGTAACAAATATGTATTTTTAACTTAATCCCTTCTCCCCTATTTAATTCAGGTTCCCAATTTCTTAGGTCCTGAATTAATCCCAAAAAACTAATTTTCTACTTCTCTTTCCTTCACTTTTATTTTATTTTAAACTTCGAAAAATTTTCTTGGGTATTACAATTTTTGAAAGAAAAATTTCCTTTCCGGTTTCTTTTTAACTTTCATACTTTTTATATATATATATTTTAAGGTTTTAATTCCTAGCCCCGGAATAAATCATTCTTAAATCCTCGAAATTTTAAATAAATCATGCTTTAATCCTCGAAATTTTCCGGGGTATTACATCGCTGATGAGTGTTTTGAAAACTTTATATTCATTTTTATTTTTTTTATCAGTTTTCGTCGGTGAGTGTTTCGAAAATTTGATATTCATTTTTCTTTTTTTAATAAGTTTTCACCGATGAGTGTTTCGAAAACTTGATATTCGTTTTTCTTTTTTAATTAGTTTTGGTCGATGAGTGTTTCGAAAACTTAATATTCATTTTTCATTCCCTGTGCCTTCCCATTTACTCTGTTTCCTGCTCGGCATATGGTCACGCTCTACACGTTTACATATGCCTCTACTTCTTAACATCTATCTCTACGGCCTATGGTTCGGCCACTTTTTTTAATCAGTTTTTGCCGATGAGTATTTTGAAAACTTAATATTCATTTTTCTTTTTTTAATCATATTTCGTCGATTAGTGTTTCGAAAACTTGATATTCATTTTTCTTTTTTTAATAAGTTTTCGCCGATGAGTGTTTCAAAAACTTGATATTCATTTTTATTTTTTTAATTAGTTTTCGCCGATGAGCGTTTCGAAAACTTGATATTCATTTTTCTTTTTTTGATCAGCTTTCTCCGATGAGTGTTTCGAAATCTTGATATTCATTTTTCTTGTTTTTTATCAGTTTTTGCTGATGAGTATTTCGAATACTTGATATTCATTTTTCTTTTTTAATAAGATTTCACCGATGAGTGTTTCGAAAATTTAATCTTCATTTTTCTTTTTTTCATCAGTTCTCGCCGATGAGTGTTTTGAAAATTTGATAGTCATTTTTTCTTTTTTTTTAATAAGTTTTCGCCAATTAGTGTTTCGAAAACATAATATTCATTTTTTTAAATTGTTTTCGCCGGTGAGTGTTTCGAAACCTTGATATTCATTTTTTCTTTTTTTTCATCAGTTTTCACTGATTAGTGTTTCGAAAACGTGATTGTAATACCCCGGAAAATTTCGAGTATTAAAGAATGATTTATTTAAAAATCTCGAGGATTTAAGAATGATTTATTCCGGGGCTAGGAATTTAAACTTTAAAAGAATATAAAAAAATATATATATGAAAGTTAAAAGAAACCGGAAAGGAATTTTTTTCAAAGATTGTAATACTCGAGAAAATTTTTCGAAGTTTAAGGTAAAATAAAAGGGAAATAAAAGAAGTAGAAAATAATTTTTAGGATTTAATTCAGGACCTAGAAAATTGGAAACCTAAATTTAATAGGGAAAGGAATTAAATTAAAAATACATAATTGTTATTGTTTATTTAATTATTAATTATTTATATTACGTAACTGACGGCACAAAGTATAAACACCTACGTAGGTTGTAAGCCGTGTAAGCGGTAAGTCTAGATGTAGAGTAGATGGTGTAGAAAGATGTAAACAGACTTTTCTGGAGAAGTCGTTTACAAATAATATATCAAGGGAATCCCAACAAAAGGGTAGCTGCTTGGTAGTAGAGGATACTTAAGTACAGGGACTCCGATATAGGGGAGTACTTCGTCAGTTAGAGTTTATAGAAATAGAACCTAGTGTGCTATGCAAATAGCTAGTGTCTTGGCGTGTTCTAAGACAGATATAAGAAGTCACTACGAAGGTAGCTAGTCGGACAAGCATATTGAGGCAAGGTAAGCCTCACTAGAGAAGGCAATAGTTAACTCCTCGGAGAACTAAATTGGAGAATGGCATGTGGTACGTGCCAGACACTCCATTGCAAAATTAGTAGCACAAATTGAATTGAAACTAGGAAAGTTAGCTATCCTCGGGGAAGGATAAGACGACAGATGGAGTCTGTCGGTTAACACCTTGCAGAGGGCTGGTTAACTACGAAACTAGAAACACCAACAATCACAGAAAGAATATGTAGAAACCAGATAGAGACCTTGAGCCTCTAGGAAAGAAAGATGAACCGTAGGGTAAAACAGTAAAACTTCCACATTGAGGGAAACCATAGATGAAATTGAGCCGAGCGATGGCAACAAGCCAACAACCCCACGAAGGAGATGAAATTCGAGGACCGAATTTCTTATGGGAGGAAGAATGTAATACCCCGGAAAATTTCGAGGATTAAAGAATGATTTATTTAAAAATCTCGAGGATTTAAGAATGATTTATTCCGGGGCTAGGAATTTAAACTTTAAAAAGAATATAGAAAATATATATATATATATGAAAGTTAAAAGAAACCGGAAAGGAATTTTTTTCAAAGATTGTAATACCCGAGAAAATTTTTCGAAGTTTAAGATAAAATAAAAGGGAAATAAAAGAAGTAGAAAATAATTTTTAGGATTTAATTCAGGACCTAGAAAATTGGAAACCTGAATTTAATAGGGAAAGGAATTAAATTAAAAATACATAATTGTTATTGTTTATTTAATTATTAATTATTTTATTAATTAACTATATTACTCATTATTAATTATTTATTTATTTATTTTAAAAGGGGTTGGGGGCGTGGGTTTAAGAATTGAAAAGAAAGAAAAAGAAAGAAAAAGAGAGAAGAGAAAGAGAGAGGGAAGACGAGAGGTAGAAGAGAGAGAGAGAGAGGGGGGGATGCGTGGAGAAGATGAGGAAGAAGGGGAAGAGGGGGATTCCGCCGGAAACTCGCCGGAGAAGAGCTAGCCGACGCCGAGAAAAGTCACCGAAACTCGGTTACAACATCTTCCACACCTCCTACCAATCGAATCAAGGTTGGTAACCCTAATTTCATTCTAAACCCTCAATTTTTTCATTTTTAGGGATTTCTTCGATTGACCTTTGATTGAGTTATTTCGAGGGTAGATTGAGACCTAGAAAGTGTTCTTGAACACTTAGTTGGGGTAGGAATCAAGATTATATTCTCGGATTTGCCCAAATTCGAATTTGGAAGGATTTGGGGTTGAAATTATAATTATTTTCAATTTGGAGAAATTGTTGATAATTAGGATTGAGCTTGGATTTGAGTAAATAGGCTTGGATTGACATTGTTAAAATTATATGGTTGAAATATTAACTGAGGAAGACCCGTGAAGAGCTGGTCCTAGGTTACTAAGGCTGGACCTTAGCATTAACATGCCGAGTCCCTGCTCGGTTTGCCCAAATACACTTTAAGGGTGATATTGAGGGCTCCAAACCTCTTCTTTTCAATCTTAAACACCCTAGAATAATTCTAAATATGTTGTCAAGCATCAAGAATTATTTTAGGTACCTTCTTGTTTCTCAAGGAGGGAAACTTGCGGAGCAATTAAGTCCAAATTCTAAAATGGTAATTTTATTCCTTCATAATTATTAGGAAGCCTTAAGTAGGATGAATTAGAGGTGTATTGATGTTTAGAAACTAGATTTGTTAGAACCCGAGTAAAAATACAAGTTGAAACAAAATGCTTAGATCTTCCTAAAATTATGATGCGTTCCAATAAAGTTAGATAAGCTTCCTTAGATGTGAATACAAGTTAGATAGAGGTCTAAAACTCAAATCCAAGTATGTGAAACACTCAAGTAGAGTGTTATATTTGAGTAAGTCAAGTGTCCAAGGAAGGATACGCATAAGTCGGGATAGAGAAGTCCAATAAGACCAAGAGCTTGACTCTGTGGCAACCATGGACTACATGTGAGAGTAATGGAGGGATAAATAACAAGTTAAGCTAAGTAATAACTTTAATGAAGTAAATGTTGTTCTTATAGGAACAACGACGCGCATAGAGTGCAGCAGGGACTCCGAGGAGACTAAGGTTACAGGAGAGGATTGCATGAAAGGTTGGCCAAGGTGAGGGTTCTTCCATCTCTGCTCCTAGGGTTGTATGCTTATGTGGATTACATGAGTATGTATATTCTCTGCTTGACTGGTATGTGTTGGCTAGAGATATAGAATGTTAAAAGAATGAAAGAATTAGAAAATAGGATACGCAGCATCTTCGGATGTGTAGCCAGTACACAGGTTATATATTATGTGTGTTTTCCTATATCTATATCCTGAAGCGGCACTGGCCGTGGATTTGCTTGCCTAGGATAGGCCACCATTTCGGTGTAGCCATGGTATTATAATGCATGTGAATGTATTTTCAAAAATAGATATTCTGTCAATTAGGTGATAAGGCACAGGCATAGGGATATTCCCTGTGTCTGTGCCGGTCACGGTCTTCTAAACGGGGGCCGTGACAGTGATATTCATTTTTCTTTATTTAATTAGCTTTCACCGATGAGTGTTTCAAAAACTTTATATTCATTTTCAATTTTATAATCATTCTTCGCCGATAAGTATTTGGAAAACTTCATATTCATTTTTCTTTTTTTAATCAGTTTTCGCTGAATAGTGTTTCGAAAACAAGATATTAATTTTTGTATTTTTATCCAGTTTTTGCCGATGAGTGTTTCGAAAACTTGATATTCATTTTTCTTTTTTTAATTAGTTTTCGCCGATGAGCGTTTTGAAAACTTGATATTCATTTTTTTTTATAATCAGCTTTCGCCGATGAGTGTTTCGAAATCTTGATATTCATTTTTTTATCAGTTTTCGCCGATTAGTGTTTCGAAAAATTGATATTCATTATTCTTTTTTAATCAGTTTTTGCCGATTAGTATTTCGAAAACTTGATATTCATTTTTCTTTTTTTAATCAGTTTTGGCCAATGAGTGTTTCGAAAACTTGATATTCATTTTTCTTTTTTTAATCAGTTTTTGCCGATGAGTGTTTCGGAAACTTTGTATTCATTTTTATTTTTTTTAATTAGTTTTCGCCGATTAGTGTTTCGAAAACTTGATATTCATTTTTCTTTTTTTAATCAGCTTTCGCCGATGAGTGTTTCGAAATCTTGATATTCATTTTTCTTGTTTTTTATCAGTTTTCGCCGATGAGTATTTCGAAAACTTTATTTTCATTTTTCTTTTTTAATAAGTTTTCACCGATGAGTGTTTCGAAAACTTAATCTTCATTTTTCTTTTTTTTAATCAGTTTTCGCCGTTGAGTGTTTTGAAAACTTGATAGTCATTTTTCATTTTTTTAATCAGTTTCCGCCGATGAGTGTTTTGAAAATGTAATATTCTTTTTTCTTTTTTTAAATAGTTTCGCCGATGAGTTTTTCGAAACCTTGATATTCATTTTTCTTTTTTTAATCAGTTTTCGCCGATGAGTGTTTCGAAAATATGATATTCATTTTTCTTTATTTAATTAGTTTTCACCGATGAGTGTTTCGAAAACTTAATCTTCATTTTTTTAATCAGTTTTCACCGTTGAGTGTTTTGAAAACTTGATAGTCATTTTTCATTTTTTTAATCAGTTTTTGTCACGACCCCCATTTAGAGGACCGTGATCGGCACAGACACAGGGAATACCCTTATGCCTGTAAGCCTTATCACCTAATTGACAGAATATCTATTATTGAAAATACATTCACATGCATTATAATATCATGGCTACACCGAAATGGTGGCCTATCCTTGGCAAGCAAATTCACGGCCAGTGCCGCTTCAGGATATGGATATAGGAAAACACACATAATATATATAACCTGTGTACTGGCTACACATCCGAAGATGCTGTCTATCCTATTGACATGCAATAGATATATGTATATATATATATATTTTTTGAAAACAAATTTTCCCTGTATCGCAGGAAAAAAAATCTTGATCTTTAAGGTGTGTATGAAGCTGACAGTTCTAGATTTTGTAATACATTCTAATTGGGCACGTCTACCCTTTACTCTAGGATACAACAATAAAGTAAATTAAATTACAATTACACTTTATTCACCCACATGAACAAGTTGTGGGTCTTGGAAGGTGTTGCTCATCCCTCGTTCCACCGAGACTTCTTCCACATGTACTTAACCTGTCTCTGTGTAGTAAAAATGAGGTGTGAGTCTTAACCACGCGACTCAGTGAGGACTCTCCCATCCCCGGCGCAAGGTGGGTACCATAGCGCTGGGTTTGGGAGTCATACACAACCACATGCAAGAACAACTAGTTACTATTAATTAGCATACATTCTTGGCGACCACACAACAACAGATATTTCACCCAACCACTCACATGCATTTAACAGATACAAGCATGCAGCAGTTTAATTCACATCATCACTCAACAAGTAAACATATAACATATAATGCCGGCTTTAACTTACCGGTCTTCTCACGTTCAGCATAACTGAATCAACCAAGACGTCGTGGTGACGTAATCCTGTACGTCACTACTACGCTGCACAATCAGCAATCATATGCAAACACAGACAAGTTGTACCTACACACAGATACTATAGCATACATCTACTTAATCTCCCCACTCTAAGGTATCTACTAGCCACTATGTGGCTTTTCTACTTCAAACCCGCGCACTCAAGTTACTGGCCACCACGTGGCAAAGCATACTTAACCCATTCACTTGGGTACTGGTCACCTCGTGACAATTCTGTTAATCAAACAATGCTTAACCCATTCACTTGGGTACTAGTCACCTCGTGACAATTCTGTTAATCAAGCACAATCAACATCTATCTATCAAACAACTGATCCGTAGCCACCAAGTGGCTCATCCTGACCCCTCACTGCGGGGCAATAGCTTGAGCCCACTCGTCCATTACCCAACCAGGCCAGATGGCGGGCACGGCACGACGTCTCGAAGCATGGCCACTGTCACACCCTGGACCAACTCCACAGGATGATTTCTCTTTTCTAGGTTAGGCTCACGGTTCACCCGTAGGTTCCTCCCATGTCTCCTTACCTTAGTCTCACATATTAATAGGATTCTTTGTATCTTTTCCGAAGGATCAACAATTCCTCTCCTTGTTAATATGGACAAGTATCCTCAACAGAATATAACTCATATACCCGTTCAGATGCACTCTCTGAACCTCAAGCTATCGTCATAGCAATATAAATCCTTTCTAACCCTATTGCCAGGATAGGGCAATGACCATCGTCATGGTGATTATAAAACTGAGGTCTCAAGTGCCATATGATGTTGTTCTAGTCGATGTATCACATTGCTAGCATAATCAAATCTGAAACCCACCAATAACTCCCTTTGCATGATTATACTTTAAGTCACCGTCGTGATGAGTTTTCAAAATAAAAGCTTAGTCCTTCCGTACAAGGACTCTTGCCACCGTCGTGGAAAAGATTTAATAAATTACTCATCATGCCTCCGGAGTGTATGAGTTGGATTTGTAACACACCAATCATAGCAAACAATTACACTCTACTCCTATGTCTTCCTATCCAAGCTACTTTCCACCACCTATTTTCTAGTTCTTTTATTCTTTTAGCATCCTATACTTCTAGCTAATACATATCAGACAAGCAGAGAATACACATACTCATGTAATCCACATAAGCATACAACCCTAGGAGTAGAGATGAAAGAGCCCTCACCTTGGCCGCTTCACTTAGCATTCCCTTTGAGCACTCTAGTCTCCAAGGAAGTACTTGAACCCTATCACATACAACCAATTCAATCGATATCAAATTTCATACAATTTCCTAGTTTCTTTTCTTATGAATTCTTACATTTATCCAACCCCCAAGTTCATTTACTTGGCTTATGGTCATCATTTGGTGTTCTCTTTTAGTTCAATTCAATTAATGCATAAATAAATAAGTTTACAAACTTCTTTCACTCTCCAACCTCCATCAATGGAGAATTTGCCAAATATGAAAAGTTGTCATTTTCACCAAATGTTCACATATCATTATTCCAATTATTGGGCATTCTTACAAATCATTTAGAATACCTAAATAGTTCATTTGAAGTCCATACATGCCATCAAGTTTAAGAAAATTTATAAATTCCATAAATTTTGTCAAAATTCGTAGGTTAGAAACCCTAGGGTAGAAATCTCCATAGAACTCAATATTTGGGTGATCTCTATGTTCAAGAATGATCCTAAGGTGATGTATTATTGATAGGTAACTCATTCCCATCAAGAAACCTATGATTTAAGAGGTGAAAACAAGATTTTGATGCTTACCTTTGAGGAAGTCCGAATTTGGAAATCCATGGAGGTTGCCTAAACTTGTTAATGCTTAACAATGGTGGAGGGAGCTTGATGAGGCATGGAATTGGTGGGAGGAAGCAAGAAACATGGTGGAAAGTGAAGGATTTCTTCACTTGTTGCTTGCCCTAAGAGAGCTTTAGAGGAAGAGAAGAGAAGAAGATGAACAAAATGAGGAAGAGTGGTGTGCGTGATGTCTCTAGTGCTTATTAATTGGGTTTAAGCAATTAAGGGTAGTTTGAACAATTGACAACTTTTGAGGTATGGTGAAATAGAGTTTTGATTGGATTTTCTTAACTATATTTATTTGTAGGTAAGAATAGGAAAAGTTTGAAATTTTTGGCTAATCATAAGCCTATTAAAAATATCTGTTATTGAGTGTCTTGCAGATGAAAATTTCTTACCCAGTATAATTTTTATTTTCGAAAAATCCTCAAATTTAAACTATAAGCTCGAAACAATTCATATGATTCATATTTAACCCAATTTATATTTTCTATTTGAATTTCTTAAATTCTCAAATCTAAAGCAATTAAAATCTTAATAATAACCCAACAAATCTTATTTCAATCCAAGAAGTTATTTTTATTTTATTTAGTCAAAATGTCTAACCTCAACATCAAAATTCTATCAATTTCATATTATCTCATCATTTCTTAATTAAGATTATTTATCTATATATAAACATATTTCTATTTATTTACTTGTTTATATATAATTTATTTATTTATTTTTAAATTCCAACTCCAAATGATGACCATTCTAAGTCTTACTATATATTTGACTTGATTCCAAAAATACCCCTCGAGTATTACAATCTTCGAAAAGAAAAAAAAGTTCATTTCCGATTTCTTTTAACTTTCATACTTTTTCTATATTCTTTTTTTTAAGTTTTAATTCCTAGCCCCGAAATAAATCATTCTTTAATCCTCGAAATTTTTCGGGGTATTACAGTTTTCGTCGATGAGTGTTTTGAAAACGTAATATTCATTTTTATTTTTTTAAAAAAATAGTTTCGCCGCTGAGTGTTTCGAAACCTTGATATTCATTTTTCTTTTTTTTTAATCAGTTTTCGTCGATAAATGTTTCGAAAACATGATATTCATTTTTCTTTATTTAATTAGTTTTCACCGATTAGTGTTTCGAAATCTTGAAAATCATTTTTATTGTTTTTTATCAGTTTTCGCCGATGAGTGTTTCGAAAACTTGATATTTATTTTTATTTTTTTAATAAGTTTCCACCAATTAGTGTTTCGAAAACTTGATATTCATTTTTCTTTTTTTAATCAGTTTTCCCCGATGAGTGTTTTGAAAACTTGATAGTCATTTTTCATTTTTTAATCAGTTTTTGCCGGTGAGTGTTTCGAAAACGTGATATTCATTTTTCTTTATTTAATTAGTTTTCACCGATGAGTGTTTCGAAAACTTGATATTCATTTTTCTTTTTTTAATCATTTTTGGCCGATTAGTGTTTCGAAAACTTGATATTCATTTTTTTTAACCAGTTTTTGCCGATGTGTGTTTCGAAAACTTGATATTCATTTTACTTTCTTTTTTAATTCGATTTCGCCGATGAGTGTTCGAAAACTTGATATTCATTTTTCTTGTTTTAATCAGTTTTTGTCGATTAGTATTTTGAAAACTTGATATTCATTTTTCTTTTTTTTAATCAGTTTTCGCCGATGAGTGTTTCGAAAACTTTATACTTATTTTAATTTTTTTAATCAGTTTTCGTCAGTGAGTGTTTCGAAAACTTGATATTCATTTCTCTTTTTTTAATCAGTTTTCGTCGATGAGTGTTTCGAAAACTTGATATTCATTTTCCTTTCTTAATCAGTTTTTGCCGATGATTATTTGAAAAACTTGATATTAGTTTTTCTTTTTTTTAATCAGTTTTCGCCGATGAGTGTTTCGAAAACTTTATATTCATTTTAATTTTTTTTAATCCATTTTCGTCGGTGAGTGTTTCGAAAACTTGATATTCATTTTTCTTTTTTTATTAGTTTTGGTCGGGCATTTCGAAATCTTGATATTCATTTTTTTTTTTTAATCAGTTTTCGCCGATAAGTGTTTCGAAAGCTTGATATTCATTTTTCTTTTTTTTTTAATCAGTTTTCACCAATGAGTATTTCGAAAACTTGATATTAATTTTTCTTTTTTTAATCAGTTTTTGCCGATGAGTGTTTCGAAAACTTGATATTAATTTTCTTTTTTTAATCATTTTTCGCCGATAAATGTTTCGAAAACTTAATATTCATTTTTCTTTATTAATTAGTTTTGGTCGATAAGTGTTTCGAAAACTTGATATTCATTTTATTTTTTTAATCATTTTTCACCGATGAATGTTTTGAAAACTTGATATTCATTTTCCTTTTTTAATCAGTTTTCGCCGATGAGTGTTTCGAAAACTTGATATTTATTTTTCTTTTTTTAATCAGTTTTCGTCGATGAGTGTTTCGAAAACTTGATATTCATTTCCCTTTTTTTAATCAGTTTTTGCCGATGATTATTTGAAAAACTTGATATTAGTTTTTCTTTTTTTAATCAGTTTTCGCCGTTGAGTGTTTCGAAAACTTTATATTCATTTTAATTTTTTTTAATCCGTTTTCGTCGGTGAGTGTTTCGAAAACTTGATATTCATTTTTCTTTTTTTATTAGTTTTGGTATATTAGTATTTCGAAAACTTGATATTCATTTTTCTTTTTTTTTAATCAGTTTTCGCCGATGAGTGTTTCGAAAGCTTGATATTCATTTTTCTTTTTTTAATCAATTTTCACCGATGAGTATTTCGAAAACATGATATTAATTTTTCTTTTTTTAATCAGTTTTTGCCGATGAGTGTTTCAAAAACTTGATATTAATTTTCTTTTTTTAATCATTTTTCGCCGATAAATGTTTTAAAAGCTTAATATTCATTTTTCTTTTTAATTAGTTTTGGTCGATAAGTGTTTCGAAAAC
This sequence comes from Senna tora, assembly GCA_014851425.1. Taxonomy (NCBI): domain Eukaryota; kingdom Viridiplantae; phylum Streptophyta; class Magnoliopsida; order Fabales; family Fabaceae; genus Senna; species Senna tora. The sequence continues at coordinate 26,890,113 of CM026262.1, forward strand.
TTGATATTCATTTTAGTTTTTAATCATTTTTCACCGATACATGTTTCGAAAACTTGATATTCATTTTCCTTTTTTAATCAGTTTTCGCCGATGAGTGTTTCGAAAACTTTATATTCATTTTTATTTCTTTTAATCAGTTTTCATCGATGAGTGTTTCGAAAACTTGATATTCATTTTTCTTTTTTTAGTAAGTTTTCGCTAATGAGTATTTCAAAAACTTGATATTCATTTTTCTTTTTTTAATCAGTTTTTGCCGATTAGTATTACGAAAACTTGATATTAATTTTTCTTTTTTAATCAGTTTTCGCCGATGAGTGTTTCGAAAACATTATATTCCTTTTTATTTTTCTTAATCAGTTTTCGTCGGTGAGTGTTTCGAAAACTTGATATTCATTTTTTTTAATAAGTTTTCACCGATGAGTGTTTCGAAAACTTGATATTCATTTTTCTCTTTCAATTAATTTTGGTCGTTGAGTGTTTCGAAAACTTGATATTCATTTTTCTCTTTTAATTAGTTTTAGTCGATGAGTGTTTCAAAAACTTGATATTCTTTTTTCTTTTTTAATTAGTTTTGGTCTTTGAGTGTTTCGAAAACTTGATATTCATTTTTTTTTAATCAGTTTTTGCCGATTAGTATTTCGAAAACTTAATATTAATTTTTCTTTTTTTAATCAGTTTTCGACGATGAGTGTTACGAAAACTTTATATTCATTTTTATTTTTTTAATCAGTTTTCGCTAATGAGTGTTTTGAAAACTTCATATTCATTTTTCTTTTTTAATTAGTTTTTGCCGATTAGTATTTGGAAAACTTGATATTTATTTTTCTTTTTTAATCAGTTTCCGCTGATGAGTGTTTCGAACACTTGATATTCATTTTTCTTGTTTTTAATCAGTTTTCACCGATGAGTGTTTCGAAAAGTTGATATTTATTTTTCTTTTTTAATTAGTTTTCAGCGATGAGTATTTCGAAAACTTGATATTCATTTTCCTTTTTTAATCAGTTTTCGTCGATGTGTGTTTATGAAATCTGATATTCATTTTTCTTTATTTAATTAATTTTCACCGATGAGTGTTTCGAAAACTTGATATTCATTTTTCTTTTTTTTAATCATTTTTCGCCGATGAGTGTTTCGAAAACTTGATATTCATTTTTCTTTTTTTAATCAGTTTTCGCCGATGAGTGTTTCGAAAACTTGATATTCATTTTCCCTTTTTAATCTATTTTCGCTGATGAGTGTTTCGAAAACTTGATATTTATTTTTTATTTTTTTTATCAGTTTTCACTGATGAGTGTTTCGAAAACTTGATATTCTTTTTCCTTTTTTAATCAGTTTTCGCCGTTGAGTGTTTCGAAAACTTTATATTCATTTTTATTTTTTTTAATCAGTTTTCGTGAGTGAGTGTTTCGAAAACTTGATATTCATTTTTTCTTTTTTTAATCATTTTTCGCCGATGAGTGGTTCGAAAACTTGATATTCTTTTTCCTTTTTTAATCAGTTTTCGCCGATGAGTGTTTCGAAAACTTTATATTCATTTTTATTTTTTTAATTAGTTTTCGTCGGTGAGTGTTTCGAAAACTTGATATTCATTTTCCTTTTTTTAATCAGTTTTCGCCGATGAGTGTTTCGAAAACCTTATATTCATTTTTATTTTTTTTAATCAGTTTTTGTCGATGAGTGTTTCGAAAACTGAATATTCATTTTTCTTTTTTTAGTAAGTTTTGTCTAATGAGTGTTTCGAAAACTTGATATTAATTTTTCTTTTTTTAATCAGATTTTGCCGATTAGTATTTCGAAAACTTAATATTAATTTTTCTTTTTTAATCAGTTTTCGCCAAAGAGTGTTTCGAAAACGTAATATTTATTTTTATTTTTCTTTTTAAATAGTTTTTGCGGATGAGTGTTTCGAAAACTTGATATACATTTTTCTTTTTTTTAATCAGTTTTTGCCGATGAGTGTTTCAAAAACGAGATATTCAGTTTTATTTTTTTAATCAGTTTTCACCGATAAGTGTTTCGAAAAGTTGATATTTATTTTTCTTTTTTAATTAGTTTTGGTCGATGAGTGTTTTGAAAACTTGATATTCATTTTCCTTTTTTAAATAAGGTTTCACCGATGAGTGTTTCGAAGACTTGATATTTATTTTCCTTTTTTAATTAGTTTTGGTCGATGAGTGTTTCGAAAACTTGATAATCATTTTCATTTTTTAATAAGTTTTCACCGATGAGTGTTTCGAAAACTTGATATTTATTTTTCTTTTTTTTAATTAGTTTTCACCGGTGAGTTGTAATACCCCGGAAAATTTCGAGGATTAAAGAATGATTTTTTAAAAAAATTTTGAGGATTAAAGAAGGATTTATTCTGGGGCTAGGAATTAAAACCTTAAAAAGAATATAGGAAAATTATGAAAGTTAAAAGAAACTGGAAATGATTTTTTTTTTCGAGGATTGTAATACCCGAAAATTTTTTTGAAGTTTAAAATAAAATAAAAAGAGAAAGAAAAGAAGTAGAAAATAATTTTTGGGATTTAATTCGGGATCTAAGAAATTAGAAACCTGAATTAAATAGGGAAAGAGATTAAGTTAAAAATACATGTTAGTTATTTATTTAATTATTTATTATTATTTTCAGATTTTATTATTATTATTATTATTATTATTATTATTATTATTATTATTATTATTATATGTTAATTTTAATTAAATAAAAGAAAAGAAAGAAAATAAAAGGGAAAAAGAGAGAGGGATGGAGTCACGAGGAAGAAGGAGAGGTAGAGAAGAAAGAAAGAGAAGGAAAGGAGAGAGAGGGAGCTAGGGCTTGCATGGGAGAGCAAATCCGGCGAGCTGGAGTTGGAGGAGGAGCCGGAGATCATCCTCGTCTCAATCTCTCGAGTTAAGGTTGGTATAACGCCCGATTCTCTCACAGTTCCCATTTTCTTCATTTTTCTTCATTTTTGGAATTGAGTTGAGAATCCGAGTTTGGGTGGATTCGAGGGTAGAATAATGTTTCTAAAGTGTTCTTGAACACTCACTGGGGTTAGGATTCGAGGCTAGATCATTGGATTTGGCGGAATTCGAAGTTGGAAGAGTTTGGGGTTTATAAAACCCATTTTTCCCAATCTCGAACGATCAACGATTCGGCGACGAATCAGAGTTGGATTTGAGATGTAGGACTTCCTAAATGCAGTATATATGTAGGTGAACAAAACACGTAGGTTGCGGAGTCGAAGTCGGGGGCGGAACGGGGGCGAAACGGGTCCAAACCAGCCCACAGCACAGCAAACGAATTGTTGTGCTGTGAACCGGCGCTATAGTGCTAGCTCTCTGGTGTACCAAGAGCTGCTGGGCAGCAGCTCGGCGCTATAGCGCCAGGCCTCTGCCTAGCATGCCCAAAATTCATTTTTTTTGCAAATTCGAGGCGTCCGAACCTCCTATTTTCAATCCTAAACTTCTTAGAACACCACCAACCATGTTTATAAGGATCAAAATCATTCCAAATGTCTTCTTGTCCCTCAAGAATAGAAACTTACGGAGTAAACTAAGTCCAACTTCTTGAATTTCAACCTTAAACTGTCACAACCTTTAGGCAACCTTAAGTGGGATAAATTGGAGGTATATTGAGGTTTAGAAACTAGATTTCTTAGAACCCCGGTAGGAACGCAAGTTAATTTAAAATGCTTAGACCTTCCTAAAATTAGGATTCCATCCAAACAAGCTAGATAAGCTTTCTCAGATGCGAATATAAGGTAGATAGAGGTCTAGTACTCAAATCCAAGTACGTGAAATGTTACGACCCCCTATCGGACGTCCGTGACTGGCACAGGAGGTAGGATTTCTCCTATCCCGTAAGCCTCTAATCCCTGATTGACATTCTATATATGCATAACTACCCATTTCTAGTACAAACAATATATAGTATATATGGCCATCCCTATCCGATGACCTAGGTAGCACGCAATCCACGGCTCGCTCAACGCCGCTTCAGTCTATACATATACACATAATCAATTACACGTACATATAATATACATATTGATCACGCGCTTCAAGGCGGGTGATCTATCCTATTCACATGCAGAATTTCCTGTGTACAGTCAAGTATATATATTCAATCACACACCTGCATATAATTTACATATTGATCACGCGCCTCAATGCGTGTGATCTATCCTATTCGCATGCAGAAGCCGTATTTTCACACAACCAAGTATTCAGTCACACATATATATAAATTTACATATTGACCACACGCTCAGTGCGTGTGATCTATCCTATTCACATGCAGAAGTCACATTCATATATATATATATATATACACACATGATATTCATCATATCACAACCTATGTCCCCAACAACAAGACCAATCTTTAACCTGTATGAAGCCGACAATTCTAGAGTGTGACATATACATATATGCATATAGCAAATGTACAAACCAATGCTATACCAAAATGAATCATATACATATATATCCTGTCAAAATACATATAACAGTACTACCCACGCGAACAATGCGTGCGGTCTCTAAGTCTGTCCGCCTCCCTGAGATGAAGTGGAAGCGCTCCCGATGCCTATACCACCTGTGTCTGTAACATTTAAAATTGGGGTGAGTCAAACGGACTCAGTGAGAGGCTTTCTCATCCCTGGTGTAGTAGCGGGTACCAGTACAACTGGGGAGAGAAGCCAATCACAAACACATACGCATATAACACATTCTGAATTTCCATATATTAGGTGGTCAGGCAATGAGCATATGTCACATTCACAATAAAGAATATAAAGCATGGTTTTACATACATTTAAATTCACACATACATCACATCATAGTTTAACATACAACTTCATGTGGATATCCATGTTCAAATAACCGTAATCATAAACTGGCCCGAAGGCATATCTCCGTTAGGAGAGAATCTGGCCCGAAGGCAATATTTCACGTGAGCAATATAGGAACCTAGTTGATCACTCTAGGAACCCCTGGCCCCAAGACTTTACTTGGAACAATAGTCTGACCCCAAGACTTCACTTGGAGCATAGCCGGCGACTCATCTGACCTCGGTTTACCCAAGGCAATAGCCACAATGTGGTGTACTCATATACTTTGTATTTCTGGGAGTTTAACTCAAGATAACAGACTCAATCTACCTGGACCACCCGTGATAGACTCGGTCCTCGCGTTGTACCATAAATGACCCCTATGGACCACTACTTATTCATTTTACTTCTTCTTAGGAAATTCTAAATTTCCAAGTGGTTTTCTAATCCGGGATCCATCGGTTTAAAACAAGGTTACCTATGTTCATTTTTTGTAAGAGCTTACATACACCACCACACTTTTCGGATAATAATCAATAAGGTTGGTTTCTAGTACCACAAGACCCTCACAAATAAAATTGACTCGATCCTACCCCCGATCTTATATAGGTCCCGGGGACCTTCTTTTCATATAAGGCTCCTTGAGCCACCATCACTTTTACAGTTCACATATACACATAAAGCATGTTATCACATATATTATAATTTAGGAACAACAATAGCATGTTATCTAATATTCGGTTCCTACAAGTAGGCAAGAAGGCAAACCATATATCCATATCCGCAGTCAACCCTATAGGACAAGGATAGGAAAGCCCCTCACTTGGTTGGCCCCTCTGATCGGCTCTCGGTGCGCCCGAAAGTCCACTCACAGTATGGTGCCCTATACACATATACTTGAGAGATTTAGAACTTGAAATTCAGCCACTATCGTGTACATGTGACGCTAATGCTCATGTTCTCTGTAATTAATTCCATAGACTAGTTGTTGGCTTGGAATGCTCTCAACTAGTTTTCGGAACACCTAGCATGCTTCTATTCGTGTTCAACCTTTGCTTAATCACACTATTCGGAAGCCTTGATTTGGGAATGCAAGGTTACCAAATTTCACCTCTATGTGTCCATACGAAATTTCCATTACCCAAGTCTTGAATTTATGGCTCAAGAGAGCCATAAATTCTCATTGTCTAAAATTTCCATTTACCAAATTAACTTTAGACACTTTACCTGCACCTGAATACACATATCCGGATACACGTAAAATTAGAAAATTGTCTCTTTTTCCCCGAACCGGGTTCCGGGTGAGATGGGAATTACTCGGGTTTTAATCCCTCATACATTCCAATAATTTTAACAATTATATAATCACAATTTCTACCGATTAATGCACCCCCAATCAGTTCACAACACCCTTAAACCTTTCCAATCATACTTTTCCTACTAGTTTTCCAACCCGGATAAATTCCATCAATTTATTTCCGGTTCCTAAGCTTCCAACTCACTTCCTAACATGCAAATACTTCAATTTAGGACCCAGAATACTCAGATTGAATCAATTGGGGTCTTTCCAAAAATCCCTAAAATTGATAAAATTGGGGTTTGAGAGTTTCGGGACTTCTCACCTCGATTCAACCGGTTAGAAGGACGATATGGAGTAGAGGAGACTCCCCGCTACCTTCCCCGGTGAAGAGACGGCGTTTTCCGACGAGAAAGCCCTCTCCCTTTGCTTTCTCTCTCTAACTCGCAGCTCTCTCTCTCCTTCAGCTCAACGGCGACGACCGGCTCCGGTGGACGGGACTCCGACTCCTCCTCCGTGCGTTCGGCCACCACCACGCGTGGCTCCGTCCGTGCGTGCCCTCTCGTCCAGCCCTCTCTCTCCGTTTCTCCGTTTTTCCCTTTCACGCTCTTTTCTTTCTTTGTCTCTCGTGCACGATAGCTTCTCTGCTTCTTTTCTCTATTCTTTCTTTTTCTTCTTTTATATATTATATATACATATATAATAATTTAATATATATACATATCACTTAAAAAAACAAAAAAGAAATCTGATTTAATAATAAAAAATTATATAAGTATTAGGATTTTACAAAAATTTATATTTACCACATAATAAGTGATAAGCTAGTGGGTATTTTTTTTATCTCACTTTCCACTTTTAAATTAATTAATTTAATTTAATTAATAGTGCTAATTAGAATATTCTCGGGTATCACATGAAACACTCAAGTAGAGTGTTATATTCGAGTAAGTCAAGTGTCCGAGGAAGGATACGCATAAGTTGGGATAGAGAAGTCCGATAAGACCAAGAGCTTGACTTTGTGGCAACCAGGGACTACACGTGAGAGTAATGGAGAGATAAATAACAAGTCAAGCTAAGTAATAATCTTAATGAAATAAATGTTGTTCTTATAGGAACAACGACACGCAAAAGAGTGCAACAGGAACTCCGAGGAGACTAAAGTTACAGGAGAGGATTGCATGGAAGGTTGGCCAAGGTGAAGGCTCTTTCATCTCTGCTCCTAGGGTTGTATGCTTATGTGGATTACATGAGTATGTACATTCTCTGCTTGTCTGGTATGTGTTAGCTAGAGGTATAGAAGGCTAAAAGAATGAAAGAACTAGCAATAGGTTGTGGAAAGTAACTTGGATAGGAAAACATAGGAGTAGAGTACAACTGTTTGCTATGATTGGTGTGTTACAAATCCAACTCATACACTCCGGAGGCATTATGAGTATTTTAACTAAATCTTTTTCCACAACGGTGGCAAGAGTCCTTGTACGGAAGGACTAAACTTTTAATTTGAAAACTCGTCACGACGGTGACTTAAATTATAATCATGCAAAGGGAGTTATTGGTGGGTTTCGGATTTGATTATGCTAGCAATGTGAGACATCGACTAGAACAACGTCAGATGGCACTTGAGACCTCAGTTTTATAATCACCATGACGATGGTCATTGCCCTATCCTGGCAATAGGGTCAGAAATGTTTTATATTTCTATGACGATAGCTTGAGGCTCAGAGAGTGCATCTGGACGGGTATATGAGTTATATCCTGTTGAGGATACTTGTACATATTAATAAGGAGAAGAATTGTTGATCCTTCGGGAAAGATACAAAGAATCCTATTAATATGTGAGACTAAGGTAAGGAGACACGGGAGGAACCTACGGGTGAACCGTGAGCCTAGCCTAGTAAAAGAGACATCATCCTGTGGAGTTGGTCAAGGGGTGTCAGTGGCCATGCTTAGAGACGTTGTGCCGTGCCCGCCATGTGGCCTGGTTGGGTAATGGACGAGTGGGCTCAAGCTATTGCCCCGCAGCAAGGGGTCAGGACGTGCCACGTGGTGGCTATGCATCAGTTGTTTGATAGATAGAAGTTGATTGTGTTTGATTAACAGAATTGAAACGAGGTGACCAGTACCCAAGTGAATGGGTTAAGTATGTTTTGCCACGTGGTGGCCAGTAGCCCGAGTGCACGGGTTTGAAGTAGAAAAAGCCACGTAGTGGCTAGTAGATACCCCAGAGTTGGGGAGATTAAGTAGATCTATGTTTAGCGTCTGTGTGCATGTATAATTTGTCTATGGTTGCATATTACTGTTGATTGTGCAGCGTAGTGGTAACGTACAGGACTACATCACCACGTGTCTTCTTGATTCAAACATGCTGAACGTGAGAAGACCGGTAGGTAAAAGCCGGCACTATGCGCTACATGTTACTTGTTGATTGATGACGTGAAATAAACTGCTGCATGCTTATATCTGTTAAATGCATGTGAGTGTTTGGGTGAAAATTTCTGTTATTTTGTGATCACCAAGAATGCATGCTAACTCACAGTAAGTAGTTGTTTGTGCATGTGGTTGCGTATGACTCCCAGTCCCAGCGGCAAGGTACCCGTCTTGCGCCGAGGATGGGAGAGTTCTCACTGAGTCGCGTGGTTAATACTCACACCTCATTTTTACTACACAGAGACAGGTTAAGTAGAGGTGAAAGAAGTCTCGGTGGAACGAGGGTTGAGCAACATTTTTCCAAGACCCACAACTTGTTCATGTGGGTGAATAAAGTGTAATTTGTAATTTAAGTTTACTTTATCAGTGTATCATAAAGTAAAGGGTAGACGTACCCAATTAGATTGTATTACTAAATCTAGAACTGTCAGCTTCACACACCTTAAAGATCATGATTTATTTTACTGTGTTACAGGGAAAATTTGCTATCAAAATATATATATACACATATATCTACTGCATGTGAATAGGATAGGCAGCATCTTCGGATGTGTAGCCAGTACACATGTTATATATATTATGTGTGTTTTCCCATATCTATATCCTGAAGCGGCATTGGCCGTGGATTTGCTTGCCTAGGATAGGCCACCATTTCGGTGTAGCCATGGTATTATACTGAATGTAGATGTATTTTCAATAATAGATATTCTGTCAATTAGGTGATAAGGCTTACAGGCATAGGGATATTCCCTGTGTCTGTGCCGGTCACGGTCCTCTAAACGGGGGTCGTGACAAGAGTGTTTCGAAAATTTGATATTCATCAGTTTTCGCCAATGAGTGTTTCAAAAAGTTGATACTCACCAGTTTTCGTCGACGAGTGCTTCGAAAACTTGATATTCATCAGTTTTCACCAATGAGTGTTTTGAAAACTTGATTTTCTTGTAAATCAGTTTTTGCCAATGAGTGTTTCGAAAACTTGATATTCATTTTTCTTTTTTTAATCAGTTTTTGCCGATGACTATTTCAAAAACATAATATTAATCAGTTTTCGCCGATGAGTGTTTTGAAAACTTTATATTCATTTTTATTTTTTTTAATGAGTTTTGTCGGTGAGTGTTTCGAAAACTTGATATTCATTTTTCTTTTTTTACTTAGTTTACGGTGATGAGTGTTTCGAAAACTTTATATTCATTTTTCTTTTTTTAATCAGTTTTTGCCGATTAGTATTTCGAAAACTTGATATTAATTTTTCTTTTTTTAAGCAGTTTTCGTCGATGGGTGTTTTGAAAACTTCACATTCATTTTTCTTTTTTTTAATCAGTTTTCGTCGGTGAGTATTTCGAAAACTTGATATTCATTTTTTTTCTTTTTTTAATCAGTTTTCGCCGATAAGTGTTTCGAAAACTTGATATTCATTTTTCTTTTTTAATCAATTTTCGCCGATGAGTGTTTCGAAAACTTGATATTCATTTTTCTTTTTTTTAATCAGTTTTCGCTGATGAGGGTTTCGAAAACTTTATATTCATTTCTATTTTTTTAACCAGTTTTTGTCGGTGAGTGTTTCGAAAACTTGATATTCATTTTTATTTTTTTAATCAGTTTCCGCCGATGAGTGTTTCGAAAACTTGATATTCATTTTCCTTTTTTTAATCAGTTTTTTCTGATAAGTATTTCGAAAACTTGATATTAACTTTTTTAATCAGTTTTTGCTAATGAGTGTTTTGAAAACTTTATATTCTTTTTTCTTTTTTTATCAGTTTTTGCCGATTAGTATTTCGAAAACTTGATATTAATTTTTCATTTTTTAATCAGTTTTCGCCGATGAGTGTTTGGAAAACTTGATATTCATTTTTGTTTTTTTTAATCCGTTTTCACCAATGAGTATTTCGAAAACCTGATATTTATTTTTCTTTTTTAATTAGTTTTGGTCGATTAGTATTTCGAAAACTTGATATTCATTTTTATTTTTTTAATCAGTTTTCGTCGGTGAGTGTTTCGAAAACTTGATATTCATTTTCCTTTTTTAATCAGTTTTCGCCGATGAGTGTTTCGAAACTTTATATTCATTTTTATTTTTTTTAATCAGTTTTCGTCGATGAGTGTTTCGAAAACTTAATATTCATTTTTCTCGTTTTAGTAAGTTTTCGCTAATGAGTGTTTCGAAAAGTTGATATTCATTTTCCTTTTGAATCTATTTTCGCCGATGAGTATTTCGAAAACTTGATATTCATTTTTCTTTTTTTAATTAGTTTTTGCTAATAAGTGTTTTGAAAACTTTATATTCATTTTTCTTTTTTTAATCAGTTTTTGCCGATTAGTATTTCGAAAACTTGATATTAATTTTTCTTTTTTTAATCAGTTTTCGTCGATGAGGGTTTCGAAAACTTGATATTCATTTTTTCTTTTTTTAATCAGTTTTCGCCGATAAAAGTGTTTCGAAACTTGATGTTCATTTTCTTTTTTTAATCTATTTTCTCCAATGAGTGTTTTGAAAACTTAATATTCATTTTTCTTTTTTTTAATCAGTTTTCGCCAATGAGTGTTTTGAAAACTTTATATTCATTTTTATTTTTTTAATCATTTTTCGTCGGTGAGTGTTTCGAAAACTTGATATTCATTTTTCTTTTTTTAATTTGTTTTCGCCGATGAGTTTCGAAAACTTGATATTCATTTTCCTTTTTTTAATAAATTTTTGCCGATAAGTATTTCGAAAACTTCATATTAATTTTTCTTTTTGTAATCAGTTTTCGTCGATGAGTGGTTCGAAAACTTTATATTCATTTTTGTTTTTTTTAATCCGTTTTCGTGGGTGAGTGTTTCGAAAACTTCATATTCATTTTTCTTTTTTTAGTAAGTTTTTGCTAATGAGTGTTTTGAAAACTTTATATTCTTTTTTCTATTTTTAATTAGTTTTTGCCGATTAGTATTTTGAAAACTTGATATTAATTTTTCTTTTTTTAATCAGTTTTCGACGATGAGTATTTCGAAAACCTGATATTTATTTTTCTTTTTTAATTAGTTTTGGTCGAATAGTATTTCGAAAACTTGATATTCATTTTTATTTTTTTAATCAGTTTTCGTCGGTGAGTGCTTCGAAAACTTGATATTCATTTTCCTTTTTTTAATCAGTTTTCGCCGATGAGTGTTTCGAAACTTTATATTGATTTTAACTTTTTTAATCAGTTTTCGTCAATGAGTGTTTCGAAAACTTGATATTCATTTTTCTCTTTTTAGTAAGTTTTCGCTAATGAATGTTTCGAAAACTTGATATTCATTTTCCTTTTTTAATCTATTTTCGCCGACGAGTGTTTCGAAAACTTGATATTCATTTTTCTTTTTTTAATCAGTTTTCGTCGATGAGTGTTTCGAAAACTTTATCTTCATTTTTATTTTTTTAATCAGTTTTTGTCGGTGAGTGTTTCGAAAACTTGATATTCATTTATCTTTTTTTAATTAGTTTTCGCTAATGAGTGTTTCGAAAACTTTATATTCATTTTTCTTTTTTTAATCAGTTTTTGCCGATGAGTATTTCGAAAACTTAATATTAATTTTTCTTTTTTTAATCAATTTTCGCCGATGAGTGTTTCGAAAACTTTATATTTATTTTTAATTTTTTAATTAGTTTTCGTCGATGAGAGTTTCAAAAACTTGATATTTATTTTTCTTTTTTTGGTAAGTTTTCGCTAATGAGTGTTTTGAAAACTTCATATTGATTTTTCTTTTTTTAATTAGTTTTTGCCAATTAGTATTTAGAAAACTTGATATTTATTTTTCTTTTTTAATCAGTTTCCACCGATGAGTGTTTCGAAAACATGATATTCATTTTTTTTGTTTTTAATCAGTTTTCACCGATGAGTGTTTTGAAAACTTGATATTTATTTTTCTTTTTTAATTAGTTTTCACCGATGAGTATTTCGAAAACTTGATATTCATATTCCTTTTTTAATCAGTTTTCGTCGACGAGTGTTTCGAAAACTTAATATTCATTTATCTCATTTTAGTAAGTTTTCGCTAATGAGTGTTTCGAAAACTTGATATTCATTTTTCTTTTTTTAATCATTTTTCGCCGATGAGTGCTTCGAAAACTTTATATTCATTTTGTAATACACCGGAAAATTTCTAGGATTAAAGAATGATTTATTTAAAAATTCGAGGATTTAAGAGTGATCTATTTCGGGGCTAGGAATTAAAACCCTAGAAAAAAATAAAATAAAATAAAATAAAATATATGTGAAAGTTAAAAGAAACCGGAAAGAAATTTTTTCAAGGTTTAAAATAAAATGAAAGGGAAACAAAAGAAGTAGAAAATAATTTTTAGGATTTAATTTAGGACCTAAGAAATTGGAAACTTGAATTTAATAGGAATTGAAGGGAAAATATGAAATTGATAAAATTGTGAAATTGAAGTTAAACATTTTGGCTAAAGAAAATAAAAATAAAATTTTATAGAGTGAAATAAAATTTTTGGAATATAATTAAGATTTTAATAGTTTTAGAGTTGAGAATTTAGGAAATTAAAATAAATATGAAAATTAGGTAGAAAATTATAATTTTGTTTAAAAGTGGTCATATGTTTATTCAAAGCTTATAGTTTAAATTTGAGAATTTTTCGAAAATAAAAATTATACTGGGTAGGAAATTTTCATCTGCAAGACACTCAATGACAGATATTTTTAATAGGCTTATGATTAGCCAAAATTTTCAAAATTTCCCTAATCTTACCTACAAAGAAATATAGTTAATAAAATCCAATCAAAACTCTATTTCACCATATCTCAAAAGTTGTCAATTGCCCAAACTACCCTTAAATACCCAAACCCAAATTTATAAGCAGAAGCACCAGCCAGCAGAAGCACCAGCCAGCACCCACGCCTCATTCTTCTCTTCTTCTCTTCTTCTCCATTCCTCATTCACTCTAGGGCATCAAGAACAAATTGAAGGAACCACTCACTTCCATCAAATTTCTTGCTTCTTCCCAACAATCTAAGGCTCTCACAAGCTTCATCTACTCTCTTGGAGCATCAAAGAGCTTGAGTAGCACTCCCAAATCTTCATTCTCGGATTTGGGAAGGTAAGCCTCCAAAAATCATGTCTCCACCACTTCAATCTTAATTTTCTTGGTAGAAATGAGTTACCCATTGATAGTATATCACCCTAGGACTATTTTAGAACATAGAAAACACCCAAATCATGATTTATATGGATGATTTCTCTCTAGGGTTCATAAGTTACGAAATTTATAAATTTTGAAGGAATTGTGGATTTTAATAGAATTGTTGGTTGTGCTGAGATTTTACTGGGTTAGAGATTTGAGTTTAGGGTTTGAGTTTGTTCATCATGTTCTTCTAAAAACAACAATCTTTGATGGTATAAGACACAAGAAATTCGTGGAACATGTTTTTGTCAAGAACTGAGTTTTTAAATCTGACATTGCTCTGTTTAAACGTGTTTTCTGAATTAGTTTCTTGATGGATTTGTATGATTCCAAATCCATATGAAAGCTAACATCCTAAGCTTTCTAAATTGTATTTTTCCAAAATATTCCAACGGGTAGATCTTCTGGAAATGGCCTCGGAAGTCAGCGGTTCTGTTTTCTAAACTGATGCGAAATTTTTGTATGATTGGTTACTGTTTTTAAATTACTGCTCTTAAATGGCTCAAACCCTTTCTGTAATGAATTGATAATTAGAATACTTTATCTCTAAGCTTGATTTAGAAAGAAGAATCAAATAATTTCGTTAAGTATGGAAGGAGATATGACCATTTCAATGAAGCTTGCCAAATGTTGCATGCTGTTTTGAATCTGATCTTGCTCTGTTTAAATGTGTTTTCTGAATTGGTTACTTAATGGATTTGAGTGATTCCAAAGCCATATAAAAGCTAACATCCTAAGCTTTCTAAGTTGTATTTTTACTAAAAATTCCAACGGTTAGATTTTCTGGGAAGTTTCTCGAAAGTTAGCAGTTCTGTTTTACACACTACCAAGTTTCTAGTTTTTGAAAAGTTGTTATTTCTTCCTTAATTTGAATGGTTCCTTTTCCTTCAACTAAAATGAGTTTAACCAACTTTTAAGTGTCATTTCAAAGATTAAACAAAATCCTTCATTGAAGGAGCTTGGAGAGTGAGCAAGTGGAAAGACTTGTTTACTTAAAGCATAAATTGTTTTTAACTTAAAAAGAACTCTAAATGATGACCTTAGCTTAATAAGGGGTTTTGGGTTAGCCTTGAATGTAGTTTTAAGTTGCTATGTAATTATGAATTTAGAATATGGTGGAAAGGATAATATGTGATAGGACTTATGTAGTGAAATAGAAGTTGATGTATGAAAATTGATATGGATTGAATTGGTTGTATGTGATAGGATTCAAGTACTTCCTTGGAGACAAGAGTGCTCAAAGGGAATGTTAAGTAAAGTGGCCAAGGTGAGGGCTCTTTCATCTCTGCTCCTAGGGTTGTATGCTTATGTGGATTACATGAGTATGTACATTCTTTGCTTGTCTGGTATGTGTTAGCTAGAGATATAGAATGCTAAAAGAATGAAAGAACTAGAAAATAGGTTGTGGAAGATAGCTTGGATAGGAAGACATATGAGTATAGTATAATTGTTTGCTATGATTGGTGTGTTACAAATCCAACTCATACACTCCGGAGGCATGATGAGTATTTTATTAAATCTTTTCCACGACGGTGGCAAGAGTCCTTGTACGGAAGGGCTAAACTTTATTTTGAAAAATCGTCACGACGGTGACTTAAATTAAAATCATGCAAAGGGAGTTATTGGTGGATTTCGGATTTCGTTATGCTAGTGATATGAGACATCGACTAGAAAAACGTCAGATGGCACTTGAGACCTCAGTTTTTATAATTACCATGACGATGGTCATTGCCCTATCCTGGCAATAGGGTCAGAAAGGTTTTATAGTGCTATGACGATAGCTTGAGGCTCAGAGAGTGCATCTGGACGGGTATATGAGTTATATCCTGTTGAGGATACTTGTACATATTAATAAGGAGAAGAATTGTTGATCCTTCGGGAAAGATACAAAGAATCCTATTAATATGGGAGATTAAGGTAAGGAGACACGGGAGGAACCTACGGGTGAACCGTGAGCCTAACCTAGTAAAAGAGAAACCATCCTGTGGAGTTGGTCCAGGGTGTGTCAGTGGCCATGCTTCGAGACGTCGTGTCGTGCCCGCCATGTGGCCTGGTTGGGTAATGGACGAGTGGGCTCAAGCTATTGCCCCGCAACAAGGGGTCAGGACGTGCCACGTGGTGGCTACGTATCAGTTGTTTGATAGATAGAAGTTGATTGTGTTTGACTAATAGAATTGTCACGAGGTGACTAGTATCCAAGTGAATGGGTTAAGTATTGTTTAATTAACAGAATTGTCACGAGGTGACCAGTACCCGAGTGAATGGGTTAAGCATGTTTTGCCACGTGGTGGCCAGTAGCCCGAGTGCACTGGTTTGAAGTAGAAAAGCCACGTAGTGGCTAGTATATAGCCCAGGGTTGGGGAGATTAATTAGTAGATGTATGTTTAGCATCTATGTGTATGTATAAATTGTCTGTGGTTGCATATAACTGTTGATTGTGAAGCGTAATGGTAACGTACAGGATTACGTCACCACGCGTCTTGTTGATTCAAACATGCTGAACGTGAGAAGACCGGTAGGTAAAAGCCGGCACTATGTGTTACATGTTACTTGCTGATTGATGACGTGGAATAAACTGCTGCATGCTTATATCTGTTAAATGCATGTGAGTGTTTGGGTGAAATTTCTGTTATTGTGTGATCACCAAGAATGCATGCTAACTCACAGTAACTAGTTGTTTGTGCATGTGGTTGTGTATGACTCCCAAACCTAGCGGTATGGTACCCACCTTGCGCCGGGGATGGGAGAGTCCTCACTGAGTCGCGTGGTTAAGACTCACACCTCATTTTTACTACATAGAGACAGGTTAAGTACAGGTGGAAGAAGTCTCGGTGGAACGAGGGACAAACAAACCTTCCAAGACCCACAACTTGTTCATGTGGGTGAAAAAATTGTAACTATAATTTAATTTACTTTATTATGGTATCATAAAGTAAAGGGTAGACGTACCCAATTAAATTGTATCACTAAATCTAGAACTGTCAGCTTCACACACCTTAAAGATTAGGATTTATTTTACTGCGATTCAGGGAAAACTTGTTTTCAAAATATATCTATATATACATATATCTGTTGCATGTGATTAGGATAGGCAGCATCTTCGGATGTGTAGCCAATACACAGGTTATATATTATGTGTGTTTTCTTATATCTATATCCTGAAGCGGCACTGGCTGTGGATTTGCTTGCCTAGGATAGGCCACCATTTCGGTGTAGCCATGGTATTATACTGCATGTGGATGTATTTTCAAAAATAGATATTTTGTCAATTAGATGATAAGGCTTACAGGCACAGGGATATTCCCGGTGTCTGTGCCGGTCACGGTCCTCTAAACGGGGGTCGTGACACATTTTTCTTTTTTTAATCAGTTTTCGCCGATGAGTGTTTCGAAAACTTGATATTCATTTTCCTTTTTTAATCTATTTTCGCCGATGAGTGTTTCAAAAACTTGATATTCATTTTTCATTTTTTTAATTAGTTTTCACCGATGAGTGTTTCGAAAACCTGATATTCTTTTTCCTTTTTTAATCAGTTTTCGCTGATGAGTGTTTCGAAAACTTTATATTCATTTTTATTTTTTTTAATCAGTTTTCATTGGTGAGTGTTTCGAAAACTTGATATTTATTTTCCTTTTTTTAATCAGTTTTCGCCGATGAGTGTATCGAAAACTTTATATTCATTTTTATTTTTTTAATCAGTTTTCGTCGATGAGTGTTTTGAAAACTTGATATTCATTTTTCTTTTTTTAGTAAGTTTTCGCTAATGAGTGTTTCGAAAACTTGATATTCATTTTCCTTTTTTTAATATATTTTCGCCGATGAGTGTTTCGAAAATTTGATATTCATTTTTCTTTTTTTAATCAGTTTCGCCGATGAGTGTTTCGAAAACTTTATATTCATTTCTATTTTTTTAATCAGTTTTCGTCGGTGAGTATTTCGAAAACTTGATATTCATTTTTCTTTTTTTAATTAGTTTTCGCTAATGAGTGTTTCGAAAACTTTATATTCACTTTTCTTTTTTTAATCAGTTTTTGCCGATTAGTATTTTGAAAACTTGATATTAATTTTCTTTTTTTAATCAGTTTTCGTCGATGAGTGTTCCGAAAACTTGATATTCATTTTTTCTTTTTTTAATCAGTTTTCGCCGATAAGTGTTTCGATACTTGATGTTCATTTTCTTTTTTTAATCTATTTTCGCCGATGAGTGTTTCGAAAACTTGATATTCATTTTTCTTTTTTTTAATCAGTTTTCGCCGATGATTGTTTTGAAAACTTTATATTGATTTTTATTTTTTTTATTAATTTTTCGTCGGTGAGTGTTTCGAAAACTTGATATTCATTTTTCTTTTTTTTAATCAGTTTTCGCCGATGAGTTTCGAAAACTTGATATTCATTTTCCTTTTCTTAATCAGTTTCTGCCGATGAGTATTTCGAAAACTTCATATTAATTTTTCTTTTTGTAATCAGTTTTCGCCGATGAGTGGTTTGAAAACTTTATATTCATTTTTTTAATCCGTTTTCGTCGGTGAGTGTTTCGAAAACTTGATATTCATTTTTCTTTTTTTAGTAAGTTTTCGCTAATGAGTGTTTTGAAAACTTTATATTCTTTTTTCTTTTTTTAATCAGTTTTTGCCGATTAGTATTTCGAAAACTAGATATTAATTTTTCTTTTTTTAATCAGTTTTCGCCGATGAGTGTTTGGAAAACTTGATATTCATTTTTGTTTTTTTTAATCCGTTTTCACCAATGAGTATTTCGAAAACCTGATATTTATTTTTCTTTTTTAATTAGTTTTGGTCGATTAGTATTTCGAAAACTTGATATTCATTTTTATTTTTTTAATCAGTTTTCGTCGGTGAGTGTTTCGAAAACTTGATATTCATTTTCCTTTTTTTAATCAACTTTCGCCGATGAGTGTTTCGAAAACTTTATATTCATTTTTATTTTTTTTAATCAGTTTTCGTCGATGAGTGTTTCGAAATCTTGATATTCATTTTTCTCTTTTTAGTAAGTTTTCGCTAATGAGTGTTTCGAACACTTGATATTCATTTTCCTTTTTTAATTTATTTTCGCCGATGAGTGTTTCGAAAACTTGATATTTATTTTTCTTTTTTTAATCAATTTTCGTCGATGAATGTTTCGAAAACTTTATATTCATTTTAATTTTTTTAATCAGTTTTCGTCGCTGAGTGTTTCGAAAACTTGATATTCATTTTTTTTAATTAGTTTTCACTAATGAGTGTTTCGAAAACTTTATATTCATTTTTCTTTTTTTAATCAGTTTTTGCCGATTAGTATTTCAAAAACTTGATATTAATTTTTCATTTTTTAATCAGTTTTCGTTGATGAGTGTTTCGAAAACTTGATATTCATTTTTTTTAATCAGTTTTCGCCGATAAGTGTTTCAAAAACTTGATATTCATTTTCTTTTTTTAATCTATTTTCGCCGATGAGTGTTTCAAAAACATGGAAAGGTGATTGCTTGTGCGTCTAGGCAACTCCGGAAGCACGAAAAGAACTACCCAACTCACGATCTTGAAATGGCAGCGGTGGTATTTGCCTTGAAGATTTGGAGGCACTACCTTTATGGCGAAACATGTGAGGTGTACACAGACCACAAGAGCCTTAAGTACATTTTCGAGCAGAAAGATTTGAATCTGAGACAACGCAGGTGGATGGAGTTGTTGAAAGACTATGACTGCACGATTTTGTACCATCCTGGTAAGGCGAATGTGGTGGCAGACGCTTTGAGCCGAAAGTCAATGGGTAGCTTAGCCCATATCAGTGAAGTACGAAGGCCGTTAATTCGGGAAATACATGAGCTAGAACAGTCTGGAACTCAGTTTGAAATTGGAGACTCCGACTTGTTTCTAGCCCATGTCCAAGCCAAGTCAGCTCTAGCCGAAGAGGTTAAATCCAAGCAAGATCAAGACGCCGACCTCAAACAGATCAGAGATACAATGGTTAAGGGGGAGAAGGACGACGTCCGATTCTCCATAGATGACAATGGCATACTCCGGTTGGAAGGACGACTGTGTGTACCTATGATAGATGGGTTGAAAGAAAGAATTCTTGATGAGGCACACAAGACAGCGTACACAATCCATCCGGGTAGTAATAAAATCTATCAAGATCTGAGAGAATTGTACTGGTGGAACGGTATGAAGAAGGATGTGACAAACTACGTATCTAGATGTCTAGTGTGTCAGCAGGTTAAGGCTGAACACCAAAAGCCCGCCGGAACACTTCAACAGATAGAAATTCCTGAATGGAAGTGGGAGAGAATTACTATGGATTTTGTGACAGGATTGCCGCGATCATATAGGGGATTCGATTCAGTTTGGGTAATCGTTGATCGGATGACCAAGTCCGCCCATTTCCTGCCAATTAAGACCACTTACGAAGTGGGTCAGTATGCCCAGTTGTACGTATCAAAGATAGTGAGGTTGCATGGAGTACCGGTGTCGGTTATCTCTAACAGGGGGCTATAGTTTAGCTCTCGATTCTGGAGAGCATTGCAGGAGGCATTGGTGACGAGGGTTGATATGAGTACAGCATTTCATCCCCAGACAGACGGGCAATCTGAGAGGACCATTCAGATTTTAGAGGACATGCTAAGAGCATGTGTTATGGATTTCGGCGGAGGGTGGGAGAAATACCTGCCATTAGCGGAGTTTGCCTACAACAACAGTTACCAATCCAGTATTCAAATGGCACCCTTCGAGGCCTTGTACGGTCGGAAGTGCAGGTCACCGATTGGGTGGTTCGAGGTCGGGGAGGCCAAGTTGGTTGGTCCAGAACTTGTGCAGGATGCTTTGGACAAGATAAACTCCATTAGAGAAAGGTTTGCCACGGCTCAGAGTAGGCAGAAGTCGTATGCGGACAACCGGAGAAGAGACTTAGAGTTTGCTGTGGGTGAGCAGGTTTCCTTAAAAGTTTCACCAATGAGGGGCGTGATGAGATTTGGCAAGAAGGGCAAGCTAAGTCCAAGGTACATCGGACCGTTTGAGATTCTAGAACGCGTGGGAAATGTTGCCTACCGTCTAGAATTGCCAGCAGAGTTGGAAGGAGTTCATCTCGTGTTTTACGTGTCTATGCTTCGCAAGTACCTGCCAGATCCCTCTCATGTAATCCAACCCCAGGAAGTACAACTAGCTGAGAGTCTAACTTATGAGGAGATGCCAGTGGAAATTCTAGATCGTCAGTTGAAGAAGCTGAGGTCAAAGGAGATACCCTTGGTGAAAGTCCTGTGGCGAAACCATTCGGTTGAGGAAGCAACGTGGGAAGTTGAGGCAGAGATGCGCAGGACATATCCTCACCTATTTCAAGACTAAGGTTAGTATGTTAATTGAAATTCGGGGACCGAATTTCTTAAGGGGGGAAGATTGTAATACCCGGAAAATTTTTCGAAGTTTAAAATGAAATAAAAGGGAAAGAAAAGAAGTAGAAAATAATTTTTTTGACTTAATTCAGGACCTAAGGAATTGGAAACCTGAATTAAATGGAGAAAAGAGAGTAGGGAATATTTTTGGGTATTTAAATTTGGGTTATAAGAGAAAATAAAATTTATTGAAAAGAGGAGGGATTTAATTGGGGATATTTTTCCACATCTTCTTTATTTTAATTCTTATTATTAGTATTTAGTTATTTAGTGTTTTATTTTAGTTTTAATTAATTAGTTGTTATTATTATTATTATATATATATATATATATTATATTTAATTATTTTAGTTGTAGGTGCCGTAGGTGGACTTTAAAAGAAGAAAAGAAAGGAAATGAAATTAAAAAAAAACGACAGAACACGTGAATAAGAGAAAAAGAAAGAAAGTGAATAGAGAGAGAAGGAAACGGAGAAGAGAAAGATAAAACGAAAAGCAGAGAGGGAGAGGGCAAGGCGGAGGAAGGAAGAAGAAAGGGTTTGGGGTGTGCCGGAAAGTGACCGGGAAGAGCTAGCCAACGCCGGAAAAAAATCACCGGGGTTCGGGTACGACGTCTGTTACACCTTCCACCAATCGAATCAAAGGTTGGTAACCCCAATTTCATTCGAAACCCCCAATTTCTTCATTTTTAGGGATTTCTTCGATCCACTTCGATTGGGTTGTTTCGAGGGTAGATTGAGACCTAGGAAGTGTTCTTGAACACTTAGTTGTGGTAAGAATTGAGGCTATACCCTCGGGTTTAGCCGAATTCGAATTTGAAAGGATTTGGGGTTGAAATTCTAATTATTCATAAATTGGGAAAATTGTGATAAGTAGGATTGAGCTA
Organism: Senna tora; assembly: GCA_014851425.1. NCBI lineage: Eukaryota > Viridiplantae > Streptophyta > Magnoliopsida > Fabales > Fabaceae > Senna > Senna tora. Next base: position 26,912,078 of record CM026262.1, read on the forward strand.
GGATTTGAGTAAATAAGCTTGGATTTGTATTATTGAAATTTTATTGTTGAAATATTAGCTGAACAAGACCCGTGAAGAGCTGGCCTGAGGTTACTAAGGTGGAACCTTGACGTTAACATGTCGGGTCCCTGCTCGGATTGTCCAAATACACTTTAAGGGTGATATTGAGGGCTCCATACCTCTTCTTTTCAATCTTAAACACCCTAGAATAATTCTAAATATGCTATCAAGCATCAAGAATTATTTTAGGTACTTTCTTGTTTCTCAAGGATGGAAACTTGCGGAACAATAAAGTCCAAAAAATTTAAAATGGCAATTTAATTCTTTCATAATTATTACGAAACCTTAAGTAGGATGATTTAGAAGCATATCGAGGTTTAGTAACTCAAATCCAAGGCTCTAAAACTAATTCAAGGTGAGCGGTAATTATACGAAACCAAATATGTAGCACTTGAGACTCTCATGGAAGAGAGGGAAGAAGGATAAGACCAAGAACTCGGTTCTTGGCGACGTCTAGGTGCATTTTTAGGCACGAGCATATCATACGCATATGAGTTGCATATAGTTAAGATTGTTAACCACGTGAATGCAATTGCTAGGAAACCACGATTCGTCCGGAGTGGGAGTTACTCCAGGACAAACGCAAGGAAGCCGTCCAGGTGAGGGGTTTCCCATCCTTGCCCGACAGGGTTGATTGAGGATGTGGATATGTGGTTTGCCTACTTGCCTATTTGTAAGAATTATTTAGTGGTTAACATGCTATTGTTGTTCCTAAACTGTTATATATGAAAGTATTTGTATATGTGTGTTTGACTACAGGTAAAGAGGTACTGGAGGGTATCCATGTGATGACATGAGATACGCCGAACAGTACAAGCAAGGGGGTAAGTTGTTGATTGAGTCCAAGGTTTGTTTTACCCTATTAATTAGAAACTCGTTAAAGAAATCGTATAGAAGTTTTTAGTAAACGTCGACGTTTCACGGTAATTGAACTTAGGGAAGGCCTTAGAGCTAGGTTATGATCTAAACCAAGGGTTTGGGAACAATATGAGGATTAATACGATCTCTTAATTGATTAGTGAGTCGTAGGGATGTTCACACTACCTAGGTAAAGTCAGTTTAGGATAGTAATGGGTAGATAGAGTCAGGATCCCAGCTGAAAGCTTGAAAAGAGAAACAAATTAAAAGATTTGCCCGTTGAGGCCATTGCCCTAGCTTGGCACTAGGGTCAGTAAAAGACTAAAGCATTTGCCCGTTGAGGCCATTGCCCTAGCCTGGTACTAGGGTCAGTTAAAGACTAAAAGATTTGCCCATTGAGGCCATTGCCCTAGCCTGGCACTAGGGTCAGTTAAAGATTAAGAGAAATTGCTCGTTGAGGCCATTGCCCTAGCCTGGCACTAGGGTCAGTTGATTGATTTACAGTTTTCATATGATATGTTAATTATGATTGTTCGATTATGAGAAGCATGATAGAAAAGCATGATCCGTAGGTTTATCTTTGATTTTAATGTTATATTAATGTTGCCTGATCGTAATATAACATTTGATAAACTGGACTTTCATGCGCATGTGATTGTGGGTGTTTCCCCTTCCCCAGCTGTAGTGGTACCCGCCGCTACGCCGAGGATGGGAAGCTTCTCACTGAGTTTGTTTGACTCACTCCCTCTGCTTCAATGTTTCAGATACAAGGATCGGGCAGGCATCGACATCCGGGTAGTGATACGGACATCAGACCATCCTTACGCACTTGTTCGCATGGGTGGACACCTTTTGGTTATTTTGATTTCACTTGTTGTATATATTTTAAAGTTGTAAGAGTTTTATATATACATTTACAGCTTTTGATATGTACTTACTCTAGAATTGTCGGCTTCACATGTACTTAAAGACAGGGTCCAGTTGGGGATAAACTAGGATTTATGTTTGAGTATATAAACTTCTGCATGTGAATAGGATAGATCGTACGCATTGAGTCGTACGGTCAATATGATATGGATATATATTATGTGTGCTTGCTGCATGTGAATAGGATAGATCGTACGTATTGATACGTACGGTCAATATGATATTAATATTTACATTATGAGTGCTGATGAATATATCTATACACTGGATTGAGCTGAAGCGGTATTGAGCGAACCGTGGATTGCAGGTTAATTAGGCCACCAGTGAGGTGTGACCACTAGTATGATAAATATATATTGATTGTAAAGCAGGGTAGTTATAATCATGTTTACAGGATAAGGCTTACGGGTTTAGAGGTAAAAATCTATTCCCGTGCCGGCCACGTACTCCCTATTTGGGGTCGTGACAATATTCATTTTTATTTTTTTTAATCAGTTTTCGTCGGTGAGTGTTTCGAAAACTTGATATTCATTTTTCTTTTTTTAATCAGTTTTCGCCGATGAGTGTTTCGAAAACTTGATATTCATTTTCCTTTTTTTAATCAATTTTTGCCGATGAGTATTTCAAAAACTTGATATTAATTTTTGTTTTTTTAATTAGTTTTCGCCGATGAGTGGTTCGAAAACTTTATATTCATTTTAATTTTTTTTAATCCGTTTTCGTCGGTGAGTGTTTCGAAAACATGATATTCATTTTTCTTTTTTTAGTAAGTTTTCGCTAATGAGTGTTTTGAAAACTTTATATTCTTTTTTTCTTTTTTTAATCAGTTTTTGCCAATTAGTATTTCGAAAATTTGATATTAATTTTTCTTTTTTTAATCAGTTTTCGCCGATGAGTGTTTCGAAAACTTGATATTCATTTTTATTTTTTTAATCCGTTTTCACCGATGAGTATTTCGAAAACTTGATATTTATTTTTCTTTTTTAATTAGTTTAGGTCGATTAGTATTTCGAAAACATGATATTCATTTTTCTTTTTTTTAATCAGTTTTCACCGATTAGTATTTCGAAAACTTGATATTAATTTTTCTTTCTTTAATCATTTTTTGCTGATGAGTGTTTCGAAAACTTGATATTCATTTTCTTTTTTTAATCATTTTTCGCCGATAAATGTTTCGAAAACTTAATATTCATTTTTTTTAATTAGTTTTGGTCGATAAGTGTTTCGAAAACTTGATATTCATTTTATTTTTTCTAATCATTTTTCACCAATGAATGTTTCGAAAACTTGATATTCATTTTCCTTTTTGAATCAGTTTTCGCCGATGAGTGTTTGGAAACTTTATATTCATTTTTATTTCTTTTAATCAGTTTTCGTCGATGAGTGTTTCAAAAACTTGATATTCATTTTTCCTTTTTTAATCAGTTTTTGTCGATTAGTATTTCGAAAACTTGATATTCATTTTTCTTTTTTAATCAGTTTTCGCCGAAGAGTGTTTCGAAAACGTAATATTCATTTTTCTTTTTCTTTTTGAATAGTTTTCGCCGATGAGTGTTTCGAAAACTTGATATTCATTTTTCTTTTTCTTAATCAGTTTTCGCCGATGAGTGTTTCAAAAACGTGATATTCATTTTTCTTTTTTTAATCAGTTTTCACCGATAAGTGTTTCGAAAACTTGATATTTATTTTTCTTTCTTAATTAATTTTGATCGATGAGTGTTTCGAAAACTTGATATTCATTTTCCTTTTTTAAATAAGTTTTCACCGATGAGTGTTTCGAAAATTGATATTTATTTTTCTTTTTTAATTAGTTTTGGTCGATGAGTGTTTCGAAAACTTGATATTCATTTTCCTTTTTTTAATAAGTTTTCACCGATGAGTGTTTCGAAACTTGATATTTATTTTTCTTTTTTTAATCAGTTTTCGCCGATGAGTGTTTCAAAAACTTTATATTCATTTTTATTTTTTTTAATCAGTTTTCGTCGGTGAACATTTCGAAAAGTTAATATTCATTTTTCTTTTTTTAATAAGTTTTCACCGATGAGTGTTTCGAAAACTTGATATTCATTTTTCTTTTTTAATTAGTTTTGGTCGATGAGTGTTTCGAAAACCTGATATTCATTTTCCTTTTTTTAATAAGTTTTAACCGATAAGTGTTTCAGAAACTTGATATTTATTTTTCTTTTTTTTAATCAGTTTTCGCCGATGAGTGTTTCGAAAACTTGATATTGTGAATATGAAATATTGATTGCCTTATCATATTAAAGGTCACAATATAAATCCGTTTCATGCGCATGTGGTTGTGTTTGCTCCCTTCCCCCAGCTGTAGTGGTACCCGCTGCTACGCCAGGGATGAGGGAGCTTCTCACTGAGTCTGTTTGACTCATCCCCTGTTTACATGTTTCAGATACAGGTGGTTCAGGAGTCGGAAACACGTCCACTTCTTCTCAGGGAGGCGGACAGATCTGAGGACTGTACGCTTAGTCCGCGTCGGTAGTTATTTTGATTACGTATATATGTTGTGATGTATATGTATATGAATCCTTTTTGGGTGTAGCGTTTGTACATATACAGCTGCAGTATATATATACGTCCTATTCTAGCATTGTCGGCTTCATACAGATTAAAGTTAGGTCTTGGTATTGGGACTTTAGGCTATGATATAGCGTATATCATGTATATGTATATATGACTTCCGCATGCGACAAGGATAGGTCACACGCCTTGAGGGGTGTGATCAATATGTAAATTATATATATGTGTGACTGAGTACCTGATTGTATGAAAATATGGCTTCCGCATGTGAATAAGATAGATCACACGCATTGAGGCATGTGATCAATATGTAAACTATATGCAGGTGTGTGATTGAATATATACTTGACTGTATATAGGAATTCTGCATGTGAATAGGATAGATCACCCGCCCTGAAGCGTGTGATCAATATGTATAATATATGTACGAGTGAGTGATTATGTGTATATGTATAGACTGAAGCGGCGTTGAGCGAGCCGTGGATTGCACGCTACTTAGGTCACCGGATATGGATGGCCATAAATACTATATATTGTTTGTATAAGAAATGGGTAGTTATAAACATGTGAAAATGTCAATAAGGGATTAGGGGCTTACGAGATAGGAGAAATCCTACTTCCCGTGCCGGTCACGGACGTCCGATTGGGGGTCATGACATATTCTTTTTTTAGTAAGTTTTCTCTAATAAGTGTTTTGAAAACTTTATATTCATTTTTCTTTTTTTAATCAGTTTTTGCCGATTAGTATTTCGATAACTTGATATTAATTTTTCTTTTTTTAATCAGTTTTCGCCGATGAGTGTTTCGAAAACTTGATATTCATTTTTCTTTTTTTTTTAAATCCGTTTTCACCGTAGAGTATTTCGAAAACTTGATATTCATTTTTCTTTTTTAATTAGTTTTGGTCGATTAGTATTTCGAAAACTTGATATCCATTTTTCTATTTTTTAATCAGTTTTTGCCGATGAGTGTTTCGAAAACTTGATATTCATTTTTCTTTTTTTAGTAAGTTTTCGCTAATGAGTGTTTCGAAAACTTGATATTAATTTTTCTTTTTTTAATCAGTTTTCGTCGGTGAGTGTTTCAAAAACTCAATATTAATTTTTCTTTTTTTAATCAGTTTTTGCCGATAAGTATTTCGAAAACTTGATATTAATTTTTCTTTTTTTAATCAGTTTTCGCCGATGAGTATTTCGAAAACTTTATATCCATTTTTATTTTTTTTAATCAGTTTTTTTAATCCGTCTTTTTTAATTTAATTTAGTTTATTATTGTATCATAAAGTAAAGGGTAGACGTACCCAATTAGATTGTCCCACTAAATCTAGAACTGTCAGCTTCACACACCTTAAAGATCAGAATTTATTTTACTGCGTTACAGGGAAAATTTGCTTTCAAAATATGTATATATACATATATCTATTGCATGTGAATAGGATAGGCAGCATCTTCGGATGTGTAGCCAGTACACAGATTATATATATTATGTGTGTTTTCCTATATCTATATCCTGAAGCGACACTGGCCGTGGATTTGCTTGCCTAGGATAGGCTACCATTTCAGTGTAGCCATGCTATTATACTGCATGTGGATGTATTTTCAATAATAGATATTCTGTCAATTAGGTGATAAGGCTTACAGGGATAGGGATATTCCCTGTGTCTGTGCCGGTCACGACCCCCGTCACGGTCCTCTAAACGGGGGTCGTGACAGTGGGACTTGGAATATGAACAAAATATCATGCTTCCATCATGATCACCTAGCCCACTTCGGGCCACGAGTACGGGCTCGTGTGACCTCCGATGAGAGTCATTTTCGTTTCGTTCTCTTCGTCTCTCTACGAGCTTTCCAACGGATCCTCACTTGACCCGATCGGACTCCAACATGGGCGGATATTTAGTCCCGAAGACCCCAATATATCCAACATACTCCCACTCGCACATGGTGGAATGCCCATGACTATCCTTATCACAAAGGACTTCTCTATTTCTCTTTCTCTCATTGTCTTCTTTCCTACTCTGTGTCAGTCGTGACCGCTTGGCATGATATGTGGGAGCCTTATACTAGAAGCCTGTTAGGGCCCAACTATAAGTGATGCTACAACCCAAGTGTCTAATGATGTGACCACATGTCTCACCGAAAAAATTGTGCCATGGGTTCCCTTGACGTGTTCATATACTTGGCTAGTCCAATCCCTCTAAGTCTACAATAAGACTAGGACTTCAGCCACACTCAGTTGCGATAGGTATCCACATCCATGAGAACCTCAAAGGGATCACATAATGGGTCGACCTCAGGATACTATCACACATGCATATCTCAACACAATCTTCCTTTCGACCTCTTATCAGTTCAATCAAAGATAGCTGCTTTCTTGACAGTCTTCCATCGGGCCGTATTTTTCCATAGCCTCTTGGAAAGGTATCAAAATAGCATGCACTACCTTATCTCTTCATGACAGAGTCAAAGTGCATAAGGGTACCGTTTGAAAGGATTGATGCATCCTTTCAGGGACTCACACAGCATTGAAGCAGGGATTCATTCACATGCTTCCCTTGCGGTACTTAAAGCACATGCGGTATGAAACGCATGTTGTGGTGTTCTCGAGCGTATGTCGATTTTGATCCTCAATCACTTACACCACACAGGCCTTAGTCCAGACTCACTTAGAATCTAACCTGAGTTTGCTACCACACTTCGCTCGCTTCACATAGCGCCAAGTGGAGCACTCACGTCTGGCTACAGGTATTATGAATAGCGAGAATTCATCATTCGATCATAAGACCTCATCATCTTAGCGGATCTCATCCTAGTACACTTACTAGGGTGACTTATCAATTCTCAATGGCATTTTCCTGTCCAACACTCGGCGCTTTTCAGCTGCCTCTGGATATTCACACTATATCTCATTTTGGTGTTCAAGGAAAAAGCACCCAAGTCTCATCTTGGCTCACACCACTTGCGTGTCCAAGGCGATTGCTCGTGTGAGAGAGCCAACCTCCCAAGCCTGTACGACATACTTTATATATTGTGTAATAAGTACTTCTACTTCTTGATCGACACTAAATAAAGGTAAGTCTAGGCATTACTCTTTACTTATGATCAAGAAAAAAAGCTTTCACAAAGCTTGTCCTCATGACATAAACTATGTTAAATCACCCTGGTTCTAAGCAATCCTGTGTACCTAAAACACTTGTTTTACGGCTTGTATCTCTATACAGCCAACCCACCAATGCGGGTCCGTGAGGGTATAGAGCCAATGCTCTATCACAGGTCATACTGTGAGGACCCTCTCTCCGGTCACTTGATACTTAGACTGACACAACATGGTAGTTAACTATTGTGTAACGATGTCTCATACAACGTTGTGTTGCGTTCTCTTGTGGTACTTAGGCTTTCTTTGGTGTAAACCATAGCTGTTTGACTTGATGAGATCAATGTCACTAGGTCAACAACTCTGTCTGTGATCTATAAGTGACTTTAGATTTTCCAATCCAAACTGCCCTGTACTGCTGATGATCATGCAATGAACTCCATATCCCTAGTGGACAGAGAAATGCATAATCCTTACTTGCCTCTCTGCAAGATGGTTCCAGTGCTTAGCAAAGCACAACAAGACATGGATGTCCTCTCACCCAAGTCTCTTACCCAATTGACATCATGTGTGGCTCGCCGTTTGCAGGTCACCAATATGATGAAAATAATCGATTTTCAGCAGTGCCCTACAAGTACCTCAGACACTCTAAACGGTGTGTCTGACCTAGGTTTGACTGATAACGGCTCACAAAGCTGACTACAAAAAGTACGTTGGAGCGAGTACACTCCTCATTGTACTTCAAGCTACCAACTACATGTATCAAAAAAATCATCCAATGACTCCATCTCTGACTTAGTCTTAAGACGTGTGGCAAGACTCAAACTCTTGCCTCTTGCTACTAACACATCATTTGGGTTCAGGTTCCCTCAAATGGAATCCTCCAAGAATCTCATATTAATAGGATTCTTGTGACAGAGTGAGTCGATTCTTGGAGCATTCTCCATGAATCTTGACTCCCACTGCCCAACCCAATTCCTTTATCTTAAAGATGAAAGGATAACCGTCCTTAATTGGCTAAAGCAGCCTCTATGTCATTTCTAACTAGCCATATGTCTTCTACATATAGCGTGAGGGTAATGAAATACTCTCAGCTTTCTTGAAATGGACTAAGTAGTCGATTACCACGTGTCTAGATGAATATGGATCTTGACAGATCCTTGGAGTCAGCATACTCTGCGCTCCTGGCCTTTTTCCATGAGACCTATGTGCTTGTGCACGTAGATCCCTTCACCTAGTTTGCCATTCAATAAAGTGGTCTTGAAATCCTAATCGATGTACCCCCAGACTTAAACTGGTGACCAAAGCTAGAATCAGACTCTAACCACACAACAAACGAGAAGGTTTCATCACAGTCGATACCTTCTTGTTGTGTGTACTTCTTCACTGCTTAATGTGCCTAGTAGTGGTCGATTGACCAATCTGTCTCCCTTAACTTCTGAGAGCACGCTTGTTCTCAAAATGCCTTGTGACGCGGGGTAGATCTACCAAGTCTTATACTTGGTATGTCCTTATAAACTTCGTCTTTTCTTCTTTCATCATTTTAGTCCATCTTTTATTAGTAGGGCCGGAGAGAGCCTTTTGACCTATCTAAGGCTCTACTTGATCATTTAGTACTCATCTAGTACTCCTTTTGGATTGTGCTTCGTGGAGATATGCTCCTCATAAGCATTACTCCCACTGGACTCAACAACTGGAGATGCGTCTATACGCTCCTCTCAACGTGTTGTAGGTCCGCCTCCTTTCAATAAAGGTGCACATCCTAAAATCCATCTCCCTTACTCTAGAAAAGTTAGTCTTGAGGATCATTACATCCTTAGACTCAAATTATGTGACCAGAGTGTCTTCATTCTCGCTAATGAAGACATATCCTTTTGAGTGATCAAGCTATCTTACCAAGACACGCTACTTGCCTCTAGGGTCAAGCTTCCCATACTCATAGGAAGGATCAAGTATGCTGTATACCCTCATAGTCTCAGCATACTCTAATTAGGTCTTTTACCTAACTAGAACTCATAAGGAGTCACTCACATAATCTGAAAGGGCATATGGTTAAGTACGAAAGTGACTGTTGGCAAAACATCTCCCAATGGGAACGTTCGCTTGACTCATTATCAACTTAACCAACTCCAAGAGCAACTCATTTTGCTGTGGAGTGTGTGGAATAATTAGTTGTTTAACTATCCCAATTTCATCACATAACTGTGAGAAAATACTAGGCCACTTACCATGCCCTCACGCTTATTGGACCGCTGATGTCCGAGTGGACTAATTTGATGAAAGCGGGTTTTCTGATTTCATGACTGAATGGTTCTCAAGTTGCTTTGTCTATAAGGCAACATTTACAAACTAGCATTGGGAATTTGTCCTCACAAATTCTCCTTTGCTAATACGTAATCGCGTCCCATACGCACTTGCCAAATAGGTGTATCAACCACAGAGGAAGACACAGCAAAGTAACTAGTTGAATTACGGGAATGTAATTCAAAAATTATCACAACAAAACCATTGTCATAAAATCAGAACTAACACTAAGGAGTCATGATAAACATGTAGATCACATTATATGCTATGTTCTCCACGAAAAAATAGCTCATAATATGTTCCGTCCAGTATCTAGAACACAAAACATATATAAAGATAAAGAGTGGCCACTACGCAACTTCGTTTTGTAGCTGCCCAACCTCTTAACTTTAGTAATGCTTTGTTCCCACGAGGATACTTCTGCTCCCATTGGGCAGAGGACAGAACTCCATGAACCAATGTTCATGGGTGAGAGGAAAATGATTGCTGCAAACAATTTTTGCGCATAGTGCCTTATGGATTGGCACAAGCAACATTTGAACTTGGCCAAAATCTCTTTTCCTCTCTTGCTTTTCCTTTGAACTGAGGCTACTTACCTTACACTTACCCTTTCTCTTCCTAGCACCACATCTATTGGACCCATTGCCCTTGTTCTTGGAGCCTAGAGCTCTAAGAAACTTTAGCCACTTAGGCTACGTGCTCGAAAGATTTCACAACCTTATGCCAACAATCCTAGAGCACTAGGTGGTGTTTAATATCATTAAGAAACTTGATGATATTAGTAGAGGTCGGAATGACCTATATGCACTCCCAATAGGAGGGAAGAGATCTGGCAACAGTTTGAACTCAATGTTTACCAGTAGGGAGTTTTGAAGTTTACTCATACACCCAAATCATGTTTGATTTCTGCCTTCAATGCGTCTTTATGCTCCTATCAGAGCGCATTTTGGAGGCATCAAACTTGATTGTAAGTGGCCTTAGTTTGGTGGCCACAGTGTCACCAAACCGGTTTCTCTAATGTGATCCACATTTACTAGTTTTGTAGTTACACTATCAGTCAATCCTAAACGCTAACACTAATTACACAGCTCCTTATTACACAACACACAACTCTGGAAAATTGTAATCAATGCAAGACGAGTGTAGATATAGTCAGTCTCTGCATTCGAGAAGTAGGGTCAACCACCCTCATCACACAGAGAGCCTATATATGTACACCTTTATCTACTTGACTCAACAATTTCCACAAAATAGTCACATACTATTTAAAATCCCTTTTGGATTCCCACTATGTAAGCGATCAAGAACGACATCGAGTCGCCACAGGCACGACCTCGAACTTCCACTTGATTACAACACTTACGATCATTTAAATAGTCACTTAATATTTAAATTCCCACGTGAATAAGCATTTACATCGAGTTATGGGTTTGCCAAATGCTGCCCCTAGCTCCCACTCGAGTAAAAAGCTTAATGTAATTTAAACGATCACAAATCGCTTAAATTTTCTCTCTCGTTGTGTATGTGAATGAGTCAAGAGATGGTCATATCCTCTCTTTAGACTCCAATTCACCTTAATTTCTCCCCATATTTGGATTCGTCTCGCGAAAACAAGAAAAACGACTCAAAATCGTCAAAATCGGAGCTAAAACAGAGAAATTATGCGCGATAGAAAACTTTGCGACGCTGGTCAACGCCGTTGACCCCTTGTGGTTGTCGTCGGTTAACGGCGGCGCCGCGCCGGACCAACGCCGGCCGACCGCCGTATCCGGCGGCGCCGTCGCCAGAATACCTCCGGCGGCAGAAGTCGCCGGAGCAACTTCGATCGCGCCGGCACCGGCGACCCGTGGCGTCGGAGGTCGCCGGCACCGGCGACCCGTGGCGTCGGAGGTCGCCGGATCTCCGCCGGAGCCGACGACCTGCGGCGGCGGTGGTTGTCGGACCTCCGGACCCCTGTCGGCCGATGGCGATTCACGGCGGCGCCGACGATCGTAGTTGGCCGGCCGGCCACCACCGGCAGCTACGTCAGCCACGCCAATAAAACCTCCCCCTTTCCTTCTCAAAACAGCAGCATTCATCCACAGGTATATATCTAATTCGTAGGGTACACATACCTTAAATAATATATAGATGCACGCATATTAGGGTCTTTAATATTGAAAGGGGAACCTAAACATGTTTCTAGGTTTCTTTTAGGGTATGGATTACCAATCAAAATTGAATTAAAAAAATTAATACATAATTTAAATTCAAAAATCATAGGACCCTACCCTACAATATATGATTATCACATGTTTTATATCAAAAATTAAAACATATAATTAAAACTTGGAACCTATTCATGTTCCTAAGTTTTAAATAAAATAAAATCATATAAACCCTTAACATGTTTCTAACCCTTTTCGGTTCATCAATTCCTGGAGAACAGAGCTCTAGCATAACCAGGCTCTGATACCAATGTAGGGAAAGGCCCGGATCCACATGGCCCAACCCGACCCAGGGACCTAAATGAAAAACCAAAAATAAATCCAGGCAAAAATAAATATTGCGGAAGCTACTAACCTGGACGCCAATGCTACGACCTTAGATCTTGCTAGTACCTCTGCTCCACCAAGGCTGACCTCCTAACGACGAACACCGAAAAGGGTCGCACCAAACGGAGGACCCTACCTACGAGAGGTAGAGCCACATGTCCACGACTGATGCGTGGAAGCGGACTCAAGAGAAAGAGAAATATTATACTTAGTGGGGTTTCCCAAACGAGACCCCCCTTTCCAACACATGGAATGAACAACTAGAAAGGGGTGGAGTCACTCCTATTTATAGGAGGATGAGACAGCTCCCATCATTGACGCAAGCAATGTGGGAATTGGAATATGAACAAAATATCATGCTTCCATCATGATCACCTAGCCCACTTTGGGCCACGAGTACGGGCTCGTGTGACCTCCGATGAGAGTCATTTTCGTTTCGTTCTCTTCGTCTCTCTGCGAGCTTTCCAACGGATCCTCACTTGACCCGATCGGACTCCAACATGGGCGAATATTTAGTCCCGAAGACCCCAATATATCCAACAGTTTCGAAAACTTGATATTCATTTTTCTTTTTTTAGTAAGTTTTCGCTAATGAGTGTTTCGAAAACTTGATATTAATTTTTCTTTTTTTAATCAGTTTTCGCCGATGAGTGTTTCGAAAAGTTTATATTCATTTTCATTTTTTAATTCGTTTTCATCGGTGAGTGTTTCGAAAACTTGATATTCGTTTTTCTTTTCTTAGTAAGTTTTCGCTAATGAGTATTTTGAAAACTTTATATTCATTTTTCTTTTTTTTAATCAGTTTTTCCCGATTAGTATTTCGAAAACTTGATATTAATTTTTCTTTTTTTAATTAGTTTTCGCCGATGAGTGTTTCGAAAATTTAAATTCATTTTTATTTTTTTGAATAAGTTTTCGTCGGAGAGTTTTTCGAAAACTTGATATTCATTTTTCTTTTTTTAATAAGTTTTCACCGATGAGTGTTTCGAAAACTTGATATTCATTTTTCTTTTTTAATTAGTTTTGGTCGATAAGTGTTTCGAAAACCTGATATTCATTTTCCTTTTTTTTAATAAGTTTTCACCGATGAGTGTTTCGAAAACTTGATATTCATTTTTCTTTTTTAATTAGTTTTGGTAGATGAGTGTTTTGAAAACCTAATATTCATTTTCCTTTTTTTAATAAGTTTTCACCAATGAGTGTTTTGAAAACTTGATATTAATTTTTCTTTTTTAATCAGTTTTCGCCAATGAGTATTTCGAAAACTTGATATTCATTTTTCTTTGTTTTTAATCCGTTTTCACCGATGAGTATTTCGAAAACTTGATATTCATTTTTATTTTTTAATTAGTTTTGGTCGATTAGTATTTCGAAAACTTGATATTCATTTTCCTTTTTTTTAATCAGTTTTCGCCGATGAGTGTTTCGAAAACTTGATATTCATTTTACTTTTTTTAGTAAGTTTTCGCTAATGAGTGTTTCGAAAACTTGATATTAATTTTTATTTTTTTAATCAGTTTTCGTCGTTGAGTGTTTCGAAAACTTGATATTAATTTTTCTTTATTTAATCAGTTTTTTTTTATAAGTATTTCGAAAACTTGATATTAATTTTTCTTTTTTTAATCAGTTTTCGCCGACGAGGGTTCCGAAAACTTTATATTCATTTTTCTTTTCTTAGTAAGTTTTCGCTAATAAATGTTTCAAAAACTTGATATTTAATTTTCTTTTATTTAATGTAATACCCCGGAAAATTTTGAGGATTAAAGAATGATTTATTTAAAAATTTTGAGGATTTAAGAAGGATTTATTCCGGGGCTAGGAATTAAAACATTAAAAAGAATATAGGAAAATTATGAAAGTTAAGGGAAATCGGAAAGGAACCGAGAAAATTTTTCAAAATTTCAAGTAAAATAAAAAGATGAAAGAAAGAAGTAGAAAATAATTTTTTTTGGGATTAATTTAGGACCTAAGAAATTAGAAACCTAAAATAAATAGGAGTGGGAACTAAATTAAAATATTATTAGTTATTGTTTTTATATTAATTAATTAATTAATTTATGTTATACTATTTTCATAATTTATTATTATTATTAATAGATATTAATTATTAAAGAAAAGAAAGGAGAAGAAAATAAAAGAGATAAAGAGAGAGAGAGGGGGCTACGGGGAAGAAGGAGAAGCAAAGAAGAAAAAGAGAAGGAAATGAGAGAGAGGGACAAGAGAGAGAGGGAGAGCTAGGGTTTGGAGATGGGAGCAGATCCGGAGGGAATCTCGCCGGAGTTGGAGGAGGAGCCGAAGATCATCCTCGTCATCTTCCTCGTCTCAATCTCTCGAGTTAAGGTTGGAATAACGCCCGATTCTCTCCAAGTCCCCATTTTCTTCATTTTTCTTCATTTTTGGAATTGAGTTGAGAATCCGAGTTTGGGCGGATTCGAGGGTAGAATAATGTTTCTAAAGTGTTCTTGAACACTCATTGGGGTTAGGATTCGAGGCTAGATCGTTGGATTTGGCCGGTTTCGAAGTTGGAAGAGTTTGGGGTTTATAAAACCCATTTTTCTCAATTTCGAACAATCAACGATTCGGCGACGAATCAGAGTTGGATTTGAGTTGTAGGACTTCCTAAATGTAGTATATATGTAGGTGAACAAAACCCGTGGGGTGCGAGGTCGAAGCCGGGGGCGGAAGGGGGCCGGAACGGGCCCAAACCAGCCCACAGCACAGCAAACGAATTCCTGTGCTGCTGTAATACGCCGGAAAATTTCGAGGATTAAAGAATGATTTATTCCGGGGCTAGGAATTAAAACCTTAAAAAAAAGAATATAGAAAAAGTATGAAAGTTAAAAACAAACCGGAAAGTAAATTTTTTTTCAAAGATTGTAATACCCAAGAAAATTTTTCGAAGTTTAAAATAAAATAAAAAGGGGAAGGAAAAATAAGTAGAAAATAATTTTTTGGATTTAATTCGGGACCTAAGAAATTAGAAACCTGAATTAAATAGGGTAAGGGAGTAAATTAAAAATACATATTAGTTATTATTTATTTAATTATTAATTAATTAATTTATTTTATTACATTTATTTATTTATTTATAATTTATATAATTAATTATTATAATTATTTATTATTATTATTATTATTATTATTATTATTTTAAAGAAAAGAGGGAGGGTTTTGCCGTGGGTTTATATATATATATTAAAAGAAAGAATAAGAAAGAGAAAAAGAGAGAAAGGGTGCAGGGAGAGAGAGAAGACGAGAGAAGATTGAGAGAGAGAGAGGAGAGGCGTGAGGAAGAAGAAGAGGAAGGGTTGGGGTTGACCGGAAAGGTGACCGGGGAGAGTTAGCCGACGCCGGAAAAGTCACCGGAGTTCGAGTACGACGTCTCCTACACCTTCCACCAATCGAATCAAAGGTTGGTAACCCCAATTTCATTCGAAAACCCCAATTTCTTCATTTTTAGGGATTTCTTCGATTCACCTTCGATTGGGTTGTTTCGAAGGTAGATTGTGACCTAGAAAGTGTTCTTGAACACTTAGTTGGGGTAGGAATCGAGATTATATTCTCGGATTTGCCCAAATTCGATTTTGCAAGGATTTGGGATTAAGATTCTAATTATTTATAAATTGGGGAAATTGTTGATAATTAGGATTGAGCTTGGATTTGAGTAAATAGGCTTGGATTGATGTTATTAAAATTATATGGTTGGAATATTAGCTGAACAAGACCCGTGAAGATCAGCTGGCCCGAGGTTACTAAGGTTGAACCTTGACGTTAACATACCGGGTTCCTGCTCGGGTTGCCCAAATACACTTTAAGGGTGATGTTGAGGGCTCCAAACCTCTTCTTTTCAATATTAAACACCCTAGAATAATTCTAAATATGCTATCAAGCATCAAGGATTTTTTTTAGGTACCTTCTTGTTTCTCAAGGATGGAAACTTGCTGAACAATGAAGTCCAAATTTTAAAATGTAATTTTATTCCTTCATAATTATTAGGAAGCCTTAAGTAGGATGAATTAGAGGTGTATTGAAGTTTAGAAACTAGATTTCTTAGAACCCGAGTAAGAACACAAGTCGAAACAAAATGCTTAAACCTTCCAAAAAT
The DNA here is from genome assembly GCA_014851425.1 of Senna tora. Taxonomy (NCBI): domain Eukaryota; kingdom Viridiplantae; phylum Streptophyta; class Magnoliopsida; order Fabales; family Fabaceae; genus Senna; species Senna tora. Next base: position 26,928,494 of record CM026262.1, read on the forward strand.
TAGGATTCCTTCCAATCAAGTTAGATAAGCTTCCTTAGAAGTGAATGCAAATTAGATAGAGGTCTAATACTCAAATCCAAGTATGTGAAGCACTCAAGTAGAGTGTTATAGGCGAGTAAGTCAAGTGTCCGAGGAAGGATACACATAAGTCGGGATAGAGAAGTCCAATAAGACCAAGAGCTTGACTCTGTGGCAACCATGGACTACACGTGAGAGTAATGGAGACATAAATAACAAGTTAAGCTAAGTAATAACCTTAATGAAGTAAATGTTGTTCTTATAGGAACAACGGCACACGATTGAGTGCAACAGGAACTCCGAGGAGACTAAAGTTACAGGAGAGGATTGCATGGAAGGTTGGCCAAGGTGAGGGTTCTTCCATCTCTGCTCCTAGGGTTGTATGCTTATGTGGATTACATGAGTATGTATATTCTCTGCTTGTCTGGTATGTGTTAGCTAGAGATATAGAATGCTAAAAGAATGAAAGAACTAGAAAATAGGTTGTGGAAAGTAGCTTGGATAGGAAGACAATGGAGTAGAGTGTAATTGTTTGATATGATTGGTGTGTTACAAATCCAACTCATACACTCCGGAGGCATGATGAGTATTTTATTAAATCTTTTCCACGACGGTGGCAAGAGTCCTTGTACGGAAGGACTAAACTTTTATTTTGAAAACTCGTCACGACGGTGACTTAAATTAAAATCATGCAAAGGGAGTTATTGGTGGGTTTCGGATTTGGTTATGCTAGCGATGTGAGACATCGACTAGAACAACGTCATATGGCACTTGAGACCACAGTTTTATAATTACCATGAAGATGGTCATTGCCCTATCCTGGTAATAGGGTCAGAAAGGATTTATATTGCTATGACGATAGCTTCAGGCTCAGAGAGTGCATCTGGACGGGTATATGAGTTATATCCTGTTGAGGATACTTGTACATATTAATAAGGAGAAGAATTGTTGATCCTTCGGGAAAGATACAAAGAATCCTATTAATATGTGAGACTAAGGAAAGGAGACACGGGAGGAACCTACGGGTGAACTGTGAGCCTAGCCTAGTAAAAGAGAAATCATCCTGTGGAGTTGGTCCAGGGTGTGTCAGTGGCCATGCTTCGAGACGTCCTGCCGTGCCTGCCATGTGGCCTGGTTGGGTAATGGACGAGTGGGCTCAAGCTATTGCCCCGCAGCAAGGGGTCAGAACGTGCCACGTGGTGGCTACGTATCAGTTGTTTGATAGATAGATGTTGATTGTGTTTGATTAATAGAATTGTCACGAGGGGACTAGTACCCATGTGAGTGGGTTAGGTATTGTTTGATTAACAGAATTGTCACGAGGTGACCAGTACCCAAGTGAATGGGTTAAGTATGCTTTGTCACGTGGTGGGCAGCAACCCGAGTGCACGGGTTCGAGGTAGGAAAGCCATGCAGTGGCTAGTAAATACCCCAGAGTGGGGGAAGTTAAGTAGATGTATGTTATAGTATCTGCGTGTACTTAAAGAATTTTTTGTGTTTGCATATGATTTCTGATTGTGCAGCGTAGTAGTGACGTACAGGATTACGTCACCACAACGTCTTGGTTGATTCAAACATGTTGAACGTGAAAAGACCGGTAAGTAAAAGCCGGCATTATATGTTATATGTTTACTTGTTGAGTGATGATGTGAATTAAACTGTTGCATGCTTATATCTGCTAAATGCATGTGAGTGTTTGGGTGAAATTTCTGTTATTGTGTGATCACCAAGAATGCATGCTAACTCACAGTAACTAGTTGTTTGTGCATGTGGTTGTGTATGACTCCCAGTCCCAGCGGTAAGGTACCCGCCTTACGCCGGGGATGGGAGAGTCCTCACTGAGTCGTGTGGTTAAGACTCACACCTCATTTTTACTACACAGAGACAGGTTAAGTACAGGTGGAAGAAGTCTCGGTGGAGCGAGGAGCGAACAAAACTTTCCAATACCCACAACTTGTTCATGTGGGTGAATGAATTGTAATTATAATTTAATTTACTTTACTTTATCATGTATCATAAAGTAAAGGGTAGATGTACCCAATTAGATTGTATTACTAAATCTAGAACTGTCAGCTTCACACACCTTAAAGATCAAGATTTATTTTACTGCGTTACAGGGAAAGGTTGCTTTCAAAATATATATATATACATATATCTATTGCATGTGAATAGGATAGGCAGCATTTTCGGATGTGTAGCCAGTACACGGGTTACATATATTATGTGTGTTTTCCTATATCTATATCCTGAAGCGACACTGGCCGTGGATTTGCTTGCCTAGGATAGGCTACCATTTCGGTGTAGCCGTGGTATTATACTGCATGTGGATGTATTTTCAATAATAGATATTCTGTCAATTAGGTGATAAGGCTTACAGGCATAGGGAAATTCCCTGTGTCTGTGCCGCTCACGGTCCTCTAAACGGGGGTCGTGACAGCTGCGAACCGGCGCTATAGCGCCAAAACCGGCGCTATAACGCTAGCTCTCTGCTGTACCAAGAGCTGCTGGGCAGCAGCTCGGCGCTATAGCGCCCGGCCTCTGCCCAGCATGCCCAAAATTTTTTTTTTTGCAAATCCGGGGCGTCCGAACCTTCTATTTTCAATCCTAAACTTCTTAGAACACCCCCAACCATGTTTTTAAGGATCAAAATCATTTCAAATGTCTTCTTATTCCGCAAGAATAGAAACTTACGGAGTAAACTAAGTCCAACTTCTTGAACTTCAACCTTAAACTGTCACAACCTTTAGGCAACCTTAAGTGGGATAAATTGAAGGTATATTGAGGTTTGGAAACTAGATTTCTTAGAACCCAAATAGGAACACAAGTTGTTTTAAAATGCTTAGACCTTCCTGAAATTAAGATTCCATCCAACCAAGCTAGATAAACTTTCTTAGATGCGAATACAAGTTAGATAGAGGTCTAGTACTCAAATCCAAGTATGTGAAACACTCAAGTAGAGTGTTATACGCGAGTAAGTCAAGTGTCCGAGGAAGGATACGCATAAGTCGGGATAGAGAAGTACGATAAGACCAAGAGCTTGACTTTGTGGCAACCAGGGACTACACGTGAGAGTAATGGAGACATAAATAACAAGTTAAGCTAAGTAATAATCTTAATGAAATAAATGTTGTTCTTATAGGAACAACGGCACGCAAAAGAGTGCAACAGGAACTCCGAGGAGACTAAAGCTACAAGAGAGGATTGCATGGAAGGTTGGCCAAGGTGAGGGTTCTTCCATCTCTGCTCCTACGGTTGTATGCTTATGTGGATTACATGAGTTTGTACATTCTCTACTTGTCTGGTATGTGTTAGCTAGAGGTATAGAAGGCTAAAAGAATGAAAGAACTAGCAATAGGTTGTGGAAAGTAACTTGGATAGGAAAACATAGGAGTAGAGTACAACTATTTGCTATGATTGGTGTGTTACAAATCCAACTCATACACTCTGGGGGCATGATGAGTACTTTATTAAATCTTTTTCCACGATGGTGGCAAGACTCCTTGTACGGAAAGACTAAGCTTTTATTTTGAAAACTCGTCATGACGGTGACTTAAATTAAAATCATGCAAAGGGAGTTATTGGTGGGTTTCGGATTTGGTTATGCTAGCGATGTGAGATATCGACTAGAACAACGTCAGATGGCACTTGAGACCTCAATTTTATAATCACCATGACGATGGTCATTGCCCTATCCTGGTAATAGGGTCAGAAATGATTTATATTGCTATGACGATAGCTTGAGGCTCAGAGAGTGCATCTGGACGGGTATATGAGTTATATCTTGTTGAGGATACTTGTATATATTAATAAGGAGAAGAATTGTTGATCCTTCGAGAAAGATACAAAGAATCCTATTAATATGTGAGACTAAGGTAAGGAAACACGGGAGGAACCTATGGGTGAACTGTGAGCCTAGCCTAGTAAAAGAGAAATCATCCTGTGGAGTTGGTCCAGGGGTGTCAGTGGCCATGCTTAGAGACGTCGTGCCGTGCCCGCCATGTGGCCTGGTTGGGTAATGGACGAGTGGGCTCAAGCTATTGCCCCGCAATAAGGGGTCAGGACGTGCCACGTGGTGGCTATGCGTTAGTTGTTTGATAGATAGAAGTTGATTGTGTTTGATTAACAGAATTGTCACGAGGTGACTAGTTCCCAAGTGAATGGGTTAAGTATGTTTTGCCACGTGGTGGCCAGTAGCCCGAGTGCACGGGTTTGAAGTAGAAAAAGCCACGTAGTGGCTAGTAGATACCCCAGAGTTGGGAGATTAAGTAGATGTATGTTTAGCATATGTGTGTATGTATAAATTATCTGTGGTTGCATATAACTGTTGATTGTGCAGTGTAGTGGTAACGTACAGGACTACGTCACCACGTATTTGGTTGATTCAAACGTGTTGAACGTGAGAGGACCGGTAGGTAAAAGCCGGCACTATGTGTTACACGTTACTTGCTGATTGATGACGTGGAATAAACTGTTGCATGCTTATATTTGTTAAATGCATGTGAGTGTTTGGGTGAAATTTCTGTTATTGTGTGATCACCAAGAATGCATGCTAACTCACAGTAACTAGTTGTTTGTGCATGTGGTTGTGTATGACTCCCAGTCCCAGCGGTAAGGTACCTGCCTTGCACCGGGGATGGGAGAGTCCTCACTGAGTCGCGTTGTTAAGACTCACACCTCATTTTTACTACACAGAGACAGGTTAAGTACATGTGAAAGGAGTCTCGGTGGAACGAGGGTTGAGCAACATTTTCCAAGGCCCACAACTTGTTCATGTGGGTGAATAAAGTGTATTTGTAATTTAATTTACTTTATCATTGAATCATAAAGTAAAGGGTAGACGTACCCAATTAGACTGTATTACTAAATCTAGAACTGTCAGCTTCACACACCTTAAAGATCAGGATTTATTTTACTGCGATACAGGGAAAACATGTTTTCAAAAAATATATATATATACATATATCTGTTGCATGTGAATAGGATAGGCAGCATCTTCGGATGTGTAGCCAGTACACAGGTTATATATATTATCTGTGTTTCCTATATCTATATCCTGAAGCGGCACTGGCCGTGGATTTGCTTGCCTAGGATAGGCCACCCTTTCGGTGTAGCCATGGTATTATAATGCATGTGAATGTATTTTTTTAATAATAGTTATTCTGTCAATTAGTTGAAGGCTTACAGGCATAGGGATATTCCCTGTGTCTATGCCGATCACGGTCCTCTAAACGGGGGTCGTGACATTTAATCAGTTTTCGCCGATGAGTGTTTCGAAAACTTGATATTCATTTTTCTTTTTTTAGTAAGTTTTCGCTAATGAGTGTTTCGAAAACTTGATATTAATTTTTCTTTTTTTAATCAGTTTTTGTCGGTGAGTGTTTCGAAAACTTTATATTAATTTTTCTTTTTTTAATCAGTTTTTGCCGAAAAGTATTTCGAAAACTTGATATTCATTTTCCTTTTTTTAATAAGTTTCACCGATGAGTGTTTCGAAAACTTGACATTCATTTTTCTTTTTTAATTAGTTTTGGTCGATGAGTGTTTCGAAAACCTGATATTCATTTTCCTTTTTTTAATAAGTTTTCACCGAGGAGTGTTTCGAAAACTTGATATTAATTTTTCTTTTTTAATCAGTTTTCGCCGATGAGTGTTTCGAAAACTTGATATTCATTTTTCTTTTTTTAATCAGTTTTCACCGTTGAGTATTTCGAAAACTTGATATTCATTTTTCTTTTTTAATTAGTTTTGGTCGATTAGTATCTCGAAAACTTGATATTCATTTTTCTTTTGTTTAATCAGTTTTCGCCGATCAGTGTTTCGAAAACTTGATATTCATTTTTCTTTTTTTAGTAAGTTTTTGCTAATGAGTGTTTCGAAAACTTGATATTAATTTTTCTTTTTTTAATCAGTTTTCGTCGGTAAGTGTTTCGAAAACTTGATATTAATTTTTCTTTTTTTAATCAGTTTTTGCCGATAAGTATTTCAAAAACTTGTTATTAATTTTTCTTTTTTTAATCAATTTTCGCCAATGAGTGTTTCGAAAACTTTATATTCATTTTTATTTTCTTTAATCCGTTTTCGTCGGTGAGTGTTTCGAAAACTTGATATTCGTTTTTATTTTCTTAGTAAGTTTTTGCTAATGAGTGTTTTGAAAACTTGATATTCATTTTTTTAATCAATTTTTGCCGATTAGTATTTCAAAAACTTGATATTCATTTTTCTTTTTTAATTAGTTTTGGTCGATGAGTGTTTCGAAAACTTGATATTCATTTTTCTTTTTTTAATAAGTTTTTACCGATTAGTATTTCAAAAACTTGATATTTATTTTTCTTTTTTAATCAGTTTCCGCCGATGAGTGTTTCGAAAACTTGATATTCATTTTTCTTGTTTTTAATCAGTTTCCACCGATGAGTGTTTCGAAAACTTGATATATTTTTTCTTTTTTTAGTATGTTTTCACCGATGAGTATTTCGAAAACCTGATATTCATTTTCCTTTTTTAATCAATTTTCGCCGATGTGTGTTTCTGAAATCTAATATTCATTTTTCTTTATTTAATTAATTTTCACCGATGAGTGTTTCGAAAATTTGATATTCATTTTTCTTTTTTTAATCATTTTTCGTCGATAAGTGTTTCGAAAACTTGATATTTATTTTTCATTTTTTTAATCAGTTTTCGCTAATGAGTGTTTCAAAAACTTGATATTCATTTTCCCTTTTTATTCTATTTTCGCCGATGAGTCTTTCGAAAACTTGATATTTATTTTTCATTTTTTAATCAGTTTTCACCGATGAGTGTTTCGAAAACCTGATATTCATTTTCCTTTTTTTTAATAAATTTTCACCGATGAGTGTTTCGAAAACTCGATATTCATTTTTCTTTTGTAATTAGTTTTGGTAGATGAGTGTTTTGAAAACCTGATATTCATTTTTCTTTTTTTAATAAGTTTTCACCGATGAGTGTTTCGAAAACTTGATATTAATTTTTCTTTTTTAATAAGTTTTCGCCGATGAGTGTTTCAAAAACTTGATATTCATTCTTCTTTTTTTTAATGCGTTTTCACCGTTGACTATTTCGAAAACTTGATATTAATTTTTCTTTTTTAATTAGTATTTCGAAAACTTAATATTCATTTTTCTTTTTTGTAATCAGTTTTTGCCGACGAGTGTTTCGAAAACTTGATATTCATTTTTCTTTTTTTAGTAAGTTTTCGCTAATGAGTGTTTCGAAAACTTGATATTCATTTTTCTTTTTTTTAATCAGTTTTTGCTGATAAGTATATCGAAAACTCGATATTAATTTTTCTTGTTTAATCAGTTTTCGCCGATGAATGTTTCGAAAACTTTATCTTGATTTTTATTTTTTTAATTCGTTTTCGTCTGTGAGTGTTTCGAAAACTTGATATTCGTTTTTCTTTTCTTAGTAAGTTTTCGCTAATGAGTGTTTTGAATACTTTATATTCATTTTTCTCTTTTTTAATCAGTTTTTCCCGATTAGTATTTCGAAAACTTGATATTCATCTTTCTTTTTTAATTAGTTTTGGTCGATGAGTGTTTCGAAAATTTGATATTCATTTTTCTTTTTTAATCAGTTTTCGTCGGTGAGGGTTTCGAAAACTTGATATTAATTTTTCTTTTTTTAATCAATTTTTGCCGATAAGTATCTCGAAAACTTTATATTAATTTTTCTTTTTTTAATCAGTTTTCGCCGATGAGTGTTTCGAAAAGTTTATATTCATTTTTATTTTTTTAATCCGTTTTCGTCGATGAGTGTATCGAAACTTGATATTCATTTTTCTTTTTTTTTTAGTAAGTTTTTGCTAATGAGTGTTTTGAAAACTTTATATTCATTTTTCTTTTTTTAATTAGTTTTTGCCGATTAGTATTTCGAAAACTTGATATTTATCTTTCTTTTTTAATCAGTTTCCGCCGATGAGTGTTTCGAAAACTTGATATTCATTTTTCTTGTTTTTAATCAGTTTTCACCGATGAGTGTTTCGAAAATTTGATATTTATTTTTCTTTTTTAATTAGTTTTGTGATACCCGGGAAATTTTTTCGAAGTTTAAAATGAAATGAAAGGGGAAGAAAAGAAGTAGAAAACAATTTTTGGACTTAATTCAGGACCTAAGGGATTGGAAACCTGAATTAAATGGGGAAAAGAGAGTAGGAAATATTTTTGGGTATTTAATTTGGGATATAGGAGAAAATAAAATTTATTGGAAAGAGGGGGGATTTAATTGGGGATTTTTTCCACCTCTTATTTATTACAATTATTATTATTAGTGATTAATTATTTAGTTATATTGAATTATATATATATATATATATTATTAATTTTTTAGTTGGGTGCGTGACTTAGGTGAAGAAGAATAAAAAGAAATAAGAGAAAATGAGGGAGAGAGGGGTTACAGGAAGAAAGAGGGAGGAAAGAAAGAAGAAAGAAAAGAGAAAGAAGAGGGAGAGGAGGTGCGAAGGAGGAAGAAGGTGAAGAGGGAGAATCTCGCCGAAAACTCGCTGGAGAGAGCTAGCCGACGCCGGAAAAGTCACCGGAGCTCGGGTACAACGTCTCCTATACCTTTCACCAATCGAATCAAAGGTTGGTAACCCCAATTTCATTTGAAAACCCCCAATTTCTTCATTTTTAGGGATTTCTTTGATTCACCTTAAATTGAATTGTTTTGAGGGTATATTGAGACCCAGGAAGTGTTCTTGAACACTTAGTTAGGGTAATAATCGAGGCTATACCCTCGGGTTTAGCCGAATTCGAATTTGAAAGGGTTTGGGGTTGAAAATTCTAAATAGTCCCAATTTGGGGATTCGTTGATAAATTTGGAATCGGGCTTGGATTTGAGTAGTTAGGATTGGATTTATGTCGTTGGAATGTAGGTGAATAAAACCCGTGAGGTGCGGAGTCGAAGCCGAGTCGAAAGGAGGCCAAAACGGGCCCAAACCAGCCCACAGCACAGCAAAAGAATTGCTGTGCTGTGAGCTGGCGCTGCGGCGCCCAAACCGGCGCCGCAGCGCCCGCTCTCGGGTATACCAGAGCTGCTGGGCGCCACAGCGCCCAAATGGGCGCTGCAGCGCTCGGTCTCTGCCCAGCATGTCCAAAATTTATTTTTAGGTCCATCAGGAGTGTCCGAACCTCCTATTTTCAATCCTAAACATCTTAGGACACCCCAGCCATGTTTTTAAGGATCAAAACCATTTCAAATGTCTTCTTGTCCCTCAAGAATAGCAACTTACGGAACAAGCTAAGCCCAACTTCTTGAATTTCTAAATTTCTTCTACACCAACCTTAGGAAACCTTAAGTAGGATAGCTTAGACACACGTTGAGGTTTAGTAACTCAAATCCAAGGTCCCAAAAGCAACTCAAGAAGAGCGATAGCGGTGCGAAACCAAGTGCGAGGCACTTGAGACTCTCATAGAAGAGAGGGAAGACGGATAAGACCAAGGACTCGGTTCTTGGCAACGTCTAGATGCATTTTAGGCATGAGCATGTAGTATGCATATGAATTGCGTATAGATGAGATGTTAACCACTTGAATTCATTCGTTAGGAAACCACGACTCGTCCGGAGCGGGAGTTACTCCAGGACAAGCGCAAGGAAGCCGTCCAGGTGAGGGGTTTTCCATCCTTGCCCTACAGGGTTGATTGAGGATGTGGATATGTGGTTTGCCTACTTTCCTATTTGTAAGAATTGGTTAGTGGTTAACATGCTATTGTTGTTCCTAAACTATTATTTATGAAAGTATTTGTATATGTGTGTTTGACTACAGGTAAAGAGGTACTGGAGGGTATCCATGTGATGACATGAGATACGTCGAACAGTACAAGCAAGGGGGTAAGTTGTTGATTGAGTCCAATGTTTGTTTTACCCTATTAATTAGAAACTCATTAAAGAAATCGTATAGAAGTTGTTAGTAAACGTCGACGTTTCACGGTAATTGAATTTAGGGAAGACCTTAGAGCTAGGTTATGATCTAAACCAAGGGTTTGGGAACAATATGAGGGTTAATACGATCTCTTAATTGATTAGTGAGTCGTTAAGATGTTCACACTACCTAGGTAAAGTCAGTTTAGGATAGTAATGGGTAGATAGGGTCAGGATCCCAACTGAAAGCTTGGAAAGAGAAACAAATTAAAATAATTGCCCGTTGAGGCCATTGCCCTCGCCTGGTACTAGGGTAAGTTAAAGAGTAAAGCGTTTGCCCGTTAAGGCCATTGCCCTAGCCTGGCACTAGGGTCAGTAAAAGATGAAAAGATTTTCCCGTTGAGGCCATTGCCCTAGCCTGGCACTAGGGTCAGTTAAACATTAAAAAAAATTGCCCGTTGAGGCCATTGCCCTAGCCTGGTAGTAGGGTCAGTTAAGTGATTTACAGTTTTCATATTATATGTTAAAATGTGATTGCTTGTTTACGAGTAGCATGATAGAAAAGCATGATCCGTAGGTTTATCTGTGATTTTAATGTTATATTAATATTGCCTGATCGGAATATAACATTTGATAAACTGGACTTTCATGCGCATGTGATTGTGGGTGTTTCCCTTTCCCCAGCTGTAGTGGTACCCGCCGCTACGCCGAGGATGGGAAGCTTCTCACTGAGTCTGTTTGACTCACTCCCTCTGCTTTAATGTTTCAGATACAGGGATCGGGCAGGCATCGACGTCCGGATAGTGATACGGACATCAGACCATCCTTACGCCCTTGTTCCCGTGGGTGAACTCCTTTTGGTTATTTTGCTTTCTTTTGTTGTACATATTTTAAAGTTGTAAATGTTGTAAATATTTACAGCTTTTGACGTACGTTCACTCTAGACTTGTCGGCTTCACATGTATTTAAAGACAGGGTCCAGTTTGGGGATGAACTAGGATTTATACTTCTGCATGTGAATAGGATAGATCGTACACATTGAGGCGTACGGTCAATATGATATGGATATATCGGCGAATCCCAAGAACAAGTTACTGACAGGTAGTGATGGACAGGGATGGAAGAAGAAGCAAAAGACAACTGGTAATTCTGGTATTGCTCCAAATTATGCAGGGCAAGTTGGTGGGCAGTCTGCTATTACCACCACAAGTTCTAGGAGGAGTAACACACAAGGTGGGCAGAGGTTCCAAGGCAGTATCAGGGCGATAACCATAGACCGCGATGTGGAACATGTGGAAGGTTTCATTTTGGAGAGTGCAAAGTTATGAAGGGAGGTTGTTACAACTGTGGACAGTTCGGGCATATGGCTAAGGAATGTCCGCAGAGGAAGAGTAATACGAGTGTCAAGAGCAATCCTACTCCGGGTAGTACTCCAATTGCAGCCCCACCAGTTAGAATTGTACCACCCCAAGTCAACACTTTAGGAGTGGGCAGAGGAAGAGGAGCAGGAGCAGGAAGTAGAGGCCCAGGTGCACCAGGGGGAGGACAGGCACGGGTGTTTTCTTTGTCTCGACAGGATGCACATGCCTCAAATGTAGTAGTGACAAGTACACATTCAGTATGCTCTCTCCAGGCTCTTGTATTATTTGATTCTGGTTCAACACATTCCTACATCTCCCATGCATTTGCACGGAAAGTTGAGAAAAGCCCGACTAGGTTGAAGGAGACAGAAATGGTCTATACTCCGATGGGTGAATCAGTACAAGTCAAGTATGTCTATGAATCGTGTATGGTTGTGGTCGAGGGTCATGAAATAGTTGTGGACCTACACTACTCTATATGGTTGACTTGGATGTCATTCTAGGTATGGATTGGTTGGCATCATGTCATGCGGTAGTTGACTGCAGGGCGAAGTGCTTGAAATTCAATATGCCGAATGAAGAGCCATTCGTGGTGCGGGGTGATGGTGCTGCACCATATCCGAGTCTAATTTCAGCAATGAAAGCTTCCAAGCTACTCGAGAAAGGGTGTAAAGGATATCTGGCTTTTGTGAGGGATACTATGAAAGAAGTACTTCCAGCGAATCAGGTACCGGTGGTTCGAGAGTTTCTTGATGTATTTCCTGACGACTTGCCTGGTTTGCCGCCTAATCAAGAGATTGAATTTGAGATCGAGCTTTTACCAGGTACTCAGCCGATTTCCACACCACCCTACAGAATGGCTCCAAAGGAGTTGAAGGAACTACACATGCAATTATAGGAGTTGCTTGATAAGGGTTTCATCAGACCCAGTTTTTCGCCTTGGGGTGCACCAGTTCTATTCATGAAGAAGAAGGATGGAACTTTAAGATTCTGTATCGATTACCGAAAGTTGAATAAGGTAACAGTCCGTAATCAATATCCACTTCCAAGAATTTATGACCTGTTCGACCAGTTGTAGGGTGCTAAAAGATTTTCAAAGATCGATCTACGATCAGGGTATCATCAACTGAAGATTAGAAAAGAAGATGTGCCCAAGACTGCTTTTCGAACCCGATACGACCATTATGAGTTTCTAGTTATGTCGTTCGGGCTAACTAATGCACCAGCAGCTTTTATGGACATGATGAATCGGGTTTTTAAGCCATTCCTAGACCGGTTTGTTATTGTATTTATTGATGACATTTTAGTCTATTCCAAGAATGCTGAGGAGCACGCAGAGAATTTGAGACTGGCATTACAGAGGCTGAGAGAAGAGAAATTGTATGCTAAGTTTTCAAAATGCGAGTTTTGGCTTGATAAGGTTGCATTTCTCAGTCACGTGGTATCTTCAGTGGGAATCCATGTTGATCCGAGCAAGGTGGAAGCCGTGAAGAATTGGTCCCAGCCTACCTTAGCCATGGAGATCCACAGTTTTCTAGGTTTGGCTGGATACTATAGAAGGTTTGTGCAAGACTTTTCGAGAGTTGCTGCACCTCTTACAAAGTTAACTCAGAAAGGGGTAAAGTTTGCATGGGATGACAAGTGTGAAGAGAGTTTTCAGAAGCTGAAGGAAAGTCTCACCACAGCACCGGTGTTAGCTCTTCCTGAGGGCACCGGAGGGTATGTGGTTTACTGTGATGCTTCACGAGTTGGGTTAGGGTGTGTTCTTATGCAACATGGAAAGGTGATTGCTTATGCGTCTAGGAAACTCCGGAAGCACGAAAAGAACTACCCAACTCACGATCTTGAAATGGCAGCGGTGGTATTTGCCTTGAAGATTTGGAGGCACTACCTTTATGGCGAAACATGTGAGGTATATACAGACCACAAGAGCCTTAAGTACATTTTCGAGCAGAAAGATCTAAATCTGAGACAACGCAGGTGGATGGAATTGTTGAAAGACTATGACTGCACGATCTTGTACCATCCTGGTAAGGCAAATGTGGTGGCAGACGCTCTGAGCTGAAAGTCAATGGGTAGCTTAGCCCATATCAGTGAAGTACGAAGGCCGTTAATTCGGGAAATACATGAGCTGGAACAGTCTGGAACTCAGTTTGAAATTGGAGACTCCGACATGTTTCTAGCCCATGTTCAAGCCAAGTCAGCTCTAGTCGAAGAGGTTAAATCCAAGCAAGATCAAGACGCCGACCTCAAACAGACCAGAGATATAGTGGTTAAGGGGGAGGAGGACGACGTCCGATTCTTCATAGATGACAATGGCATACTCCGGTTGGAGGGACGATTGTGTGTACCTATGGTGGATGGTTTGAAACAATGAATCCTTAATGAGGCACACAAGACAACGTACACAATCCATCCGGGTAGTAATAAGATGTATCAGGATCTGAAAGAATTATACTGGTGGAATGGTATGAAGAAGGACGTGGCAGACTACGTGTCTAGATGTCTAGTGTGTCAGCAGGTTAAGGCTGAACACCAAAAGCCCGCCGGAACACTTCAACAGATAGAAATTCCTGAATGGAAGTGGGAGAGAATTACTATGGATTTTGTGACAGGATTGCCGCGATCACAGAGGGGATTCGACTCAGTTTGGGTAATCATTGATCGGATGACCAAGTCCGCCCATTTCCTACCAGTTAAGACCACTTACAGAGTGGGTCAGTATGCCCAGTTGTACCTATCAGAGATAGTGAGGTTACACGGAGTACCGGTGTCGATTATCTCTGATAGGGGGCCACAGTTTACCTCTCGATTCTGGAGAGCATTGCAGGAGGCATTGGGGACAAGGGTTGATCTGAGTACAGCGTTTCATCCCCAAACAGACGGGCAGTCCGAGAGGACTATTCAGATTTTAGAGGACATGCTTAGGGCATGTATTATGGATTTCGGCGGAGGGTGGGAGAAATACCTACCGTTAGCGGAGTTTTCCTATAACAACAGTTACCAAGCCAGTATTCAGATGGCACCCTTCGAGGCCTTGTACGGTCGGAAGTGCAGGTCCCCGATTGGGTGGTTCAAGGTCGGAGAGGCCAAGTTCGTTGGTCCAGAACTTGTGCATGATGCTTTAGACAAGATAAAGTCCATTATAGAAAGGCTTGCCACGGCTCAGAGTAGGCAGAAGTCGTTTGCTGACAACCGGAGAAGAGAGTTAGAGTTTGCTATGGGTGAGCAGGTGTTCTTAAAAATTTCACCGATGAAGGGCGTGATGAGATTTGGCAAGAAAGGCAAGCTAAGTCCAAGATACATCAGACCGTTTGGGATTCTAGAGTGCGTAGGAAATGTTGCCTACCGTTTAGAATTGCCAGCTGAGTTGGAAGGAGTTCATCCGGTGTTTCACGTGTCTATGCTTCGCAAGTACCTGCCAGATCCCTCTCATGTAATCCAACCCCAAGAAGTACAACTAGTCGAGGGTCTAACTTATGAGGAGATGCCAGCGGGAATCCTAGATCGCCAGTTGAAGAAGCTGAGGTCAAAGGAGATACCCTTGGTGAAAGTCCTGTGGCGAAACCATTCGGTTGAGGAAGCAACGTGGGAAGTTGAGGCGGAGATGCGTAGGACATATCCTCACCTATTTCAAGACTAAGGTTAGTATGTTAATTGAAATTCGGGGACCTAATTTCTCAAGGGGGAAGATTGTAATACCCGGGAAATTTTTTCGAAGTTTAAAATGAAATGAAAGGGGAAGAAAAGAAGTAGAAAATAATTTTTGGACTTAATTCAGGACCTAAGGGATTGGAAAACTGAATTAAATGGGGAAAAGAGAGTAGGAAATATTTTTGGGTATTTAATTTTGGATATAAGAGAAAATAAAATTTATTGGAAAGAGGGGGGATTAAATTGGGGATATTTTTCCACCTCTTATTTATTACAATTATTATTATTAGTGATTAATTATTTAGTTATATTCAGTTATATATATATAAATATATTTTTATTTATTATTAATTTTTTAGTTGGGGCGTGACTTAGGTGAAGAAGAATAAAAAGAAATAAGAGAAAATGAGGGAGAGAGGGATTACGGGAAGAAAGAGGGAGGAAAGAAAGAAGAAAGAAAGAGAGAAAGAAGAGGGAGAGGAGGTGTGAAGGAGGAAGAAGGTGAAGAGGGAGAATCTCGCCGGAAACTCGCTGGAGAGAGCTAGCCGACGCCAAAAAAGTCACCGGAGCTCGGGTACGACGTCTCCTATACCTTCCACCAATTGAATCAAAGGTTGGTAACCCCAATTTCATTCGAAAACCCCGAATTTCTTCATTTTTAGGGATTTCTTCGATCCACCTTCGATTGGGTTGTTTCGAGGGTAGATTGAGACCTAGGAAGTGTTCTTGAACACTTAGTTAGGGTAATAATCGAGGCTATACCCTAGGGTTTAGCCGAATTCGAATTTGAAAGGGTTTGGGGTTGAAAATTCTAAATAGTCCCAATTTGGGGATTCGTTGATAAATTTGGAATCGGGCTTGGATTTGAGTAGTTAGGATTGGATTTATGTCGTTGGAATGTAGGTGAACAAAACCCGTGAGGTGCGGAGTCGAAGTCGGGGTCGAAAGGGGGCCGAAACGGGCCCAAGTTAGCCCACAACACAGCAAACAAATTGCTGTGCTGTGAGCTGGCGCTGCAGCGCCCGCTCTCGGGTGTACAAGAGCTGTTGGGCAGCAGCTTGGCACCACAACGCCCAAATGGGCGCTGCAGCGCCCGGTCTCTGCCCAGCATGCCCAACATTCGTTTTTAAGCCAATCTGAGGCGTTCGAACCTCCTATTTTCAATCCGAAACATCTTAGGACACCCCCAACCATGTTTTTGAGGATCAAAATCATTTCAAATGCCTTATTGTCCCTCAAGAATAGCAACTTACGGAACAAGCTAAGCCCAACTTCTTGAATTTCTAAATTCCTTCTACACAAACCTTAGGAAACCTTAAGTAGGATAGCTTAGACACACGTTGAGGTTTAGTAACTCAAATCCAAGGCCGCAAAAGTAACTCAAGGAGAGCGATAGCGGTACGAAACCAAGTGCGAGGCACTTGAGACTCTCATAGAACAGAGGGAAGACGGATAAGACCAAGGACTCGGTTCTTGGCAACGTCTAGATGCATTATAGGCATGAGCATGTAGTATGCATATGAATTGCGTATAGATGAGATGTTAGCCACTTGAATGCATTCGTTAGGAAACCACGACTCGTCCGGAGCGGGAGTTACTCCAGGACAAGCGCAACGAAGCCGTCCAGGTGAGGGGTTTCCCATCCTTGCCCTACAGGGTTGATTGAGGATGTGGATATGTGGTTTGCCTACTTGCCTATTTGTAAGAATTGGTTAGTGGTTAACATGCTATTGTTGTTCCTAAACTGTTATCTATGAAAGTATTTTTATATGTGTGTTTGACTACAGGTAAAGAGGTACTGGAGGGTATCCATGTGATGACATGAGATACGCCGAACAGTACAAGCAAGGGTGTAAGTTGTTGATTGAGTCTAAGGTTTGTTTTACCCTATTAATTAGTAACTCATTAAAGAAATCGTATAGAAGTTGTTAGTAAACGTCGACGTTTCACGGTAATTGAACTTAGGGAAGACCTTAGAGCTAGGTTATGATCTAAACCGAGGGTTTGGGAACAATATGAGGATTAATACGATCTCTTAATTGAATAGTGAGTCGTAGGGATGTTCACACTACCTAGGTAAAGTCAGTTTAGGATAGTAATGGGTAGTTAGGGTCAGGATTCTAGCTGAAAGCTTGGAAAGAGAAACAAATTAAAACAATTGCCCGTTGAGGCCATTGCTCTAGCCTGGTACTAGGGTCAGTTAAAGAGTAAAGCATTTGCCCGTTGAGGCCATTGCCCTAGCCTGGCACTAGGGTCAGTAAAAGATTATAAGATTTGCCCGTTGAGGCCATTGCCCTAGCATGGCACTAGGGTCAGTTAAACATTAAAAAAATTTGCCCGTTGAGGCCATTGCCCTAGCCTGGTACTAGGGTCAGTTAAGTGATTTACAGTTTTCATATTATATGTTAAAATGTGATTGCTTGTTTACGAGTAGCATGATAGAAAAGCATGATCCGTAGGTTTATCTGTGACTTTAATGTTATATTAATATTGCCTGATCGTAATATAACATTTGATAAACTGGACTTTCATGCGCTTGTGATTGTGGGTGTTTCCCTTTCCCTAGCTGTAGTGGTACCCGCCGCTACGCCGAGGATGGGAAGCTTCTCACTGAGTCTGTTTCACTCACTCACTCTGCTTTAATGTTTCAGATACAGGGATCGGGCATGCATCGACGTTCGGACAGTGATACGGACATCAGACCATCCTTACGCTCTTGTTCGCGTGGGTGGAATCCTTTTGGTTATTTTGCTTTCTTTTGTTGTACATATTTTAAAGTTGTAAGTGTTGTAAATATTTACAGCCTTTGACGTACGTTCACTCTAGAATTGTCGACTTCATATGTATTTAAAGACAGGGTCCAATTGGGGATAAACTAGGATATATGTTTGAGTATATAAACTTCTACATGTGAATAGGATAGATCGTACGCATTGAGGCGTACGGTCAATATGATATGGATATATATAATATGTGTGCTTGCTGCATGTGAATAGGATCGATCGTACGTATTGAGACGTACGGTCAATATGATATTAATATTTACATTATGAGTGCTGATAAATATATCTATACACTGGATTGAGCTGAAGCGGTATTGAGCGAACCGCGGATTGCAGGTTAATTAGGCCACCAATGAGGCGTGACCACTAGTATGATATATATATATATATATATATATATATATATATATATATATATTGATTGTATAGCACACTACAAGAAAAAATTCATTTAGCTACGGAAATTAGCTAGGGAAAATAAATCCCTAGCTAATTTTGTAAAAAAAGAAAACTAGCTACGGAATAGCTACGGTGTAGCAACAGAAATTTCCGTAGCTAAGTTAATTCCGTAGCTAATAGTGTTAGCTACGGAATTTTGTGGTAGCTAACTTTATCTAAAAAAAATTTCATGTTAGCTACGGACTAGCTACGGTATTTTCTGTAGCAAACGTTTTACTTTCATTAAACTTATATTTTTTAATTCAAATAACATATCAACTTCTTGTTATAATGGTAGCACACGCTTTATTCTTTCGTTTTTGCCCGTGTTCGATTCTCTAGAATGTTGTTTTGCAAAATGATAACTTTTTTATAAAAATTGGAGAAAAATTTTAAGATTGCACCTTCGGGCATTCGAAAACGGGGCTCCTCAATTCAAATAGTAACATTATCCACTGTGGCAATGTCTCTTTTGGAAATATTTTTGCATCGTGTTTTATTTAATTTAAAAAAAAAGAGACAATAAAAGAATCAGGCGCTCTTATTCCCCAAGATCGAAAATTTTCCCCCAAACCCTCCATTTCCAAACCTACTCTTCGAAATCGACAAACCCACACCACCGAAGGAAGACGGCAAGCAACCAGCGACGACGAGCAACCAGCGACGGCGAGCAACCGGCGACGGCGAGCAACCGGCGACGGCGAGCGGCAACTCTCTACTGTCGCAATCTGAGTTCTAAGACGAGTGAGGTAACGGCTTCCTTCTCCTTTGCTTCCCCTCTTTTTTCTGAACTGCATGCTACCATTCTCTTTTTGGCACTTTCATTTAGAAGCAATAAAAGTGGTGGTTAAGTAAATGAGGTGGGGACTATATATCTGTAGTGAATGTCTTATGCTTCGTCCCTTTCTTTGATGGCTTTCTAGTGCCAATCATCGGTTCGTCCACATGCCTCACCATATTTCATACCTACATTTCACTGTGCTAATTCCTCATATATAATTAATTAAGACCACTAATGCTTAATTAATTAATTAGGTTATATTAACATGTTTGTTATGTCATGCCAAAAGTGGAGGCCGAAGTCAAAATGAACTTTCCCTTTTGTGCCCATTTGTCATCTTTTTCTGTAGATGATTACTAGTATAATGGGGCCTATAATATAATGGATGCATGCATCCACATCCTTATCACTTTATGAGAGACTATTACATTTACAACTAAATCTATATGAATTAAAATGAGTATAGATTTTAATTCTAATATATATTGTTAGTTGGTTGCTGAGCGTCAAAGATTTAGAAATGGTCACATGTAAAATCATTATAATGCAATGCTCATAATCATTAGGTTGGGTATGTTCATGTGAATCACAACTTGGGTTTCTACTTTCTAGCTCCCTGCTTCACCAATATCAACCCTCACAAACCCAATTGCACACATTATCACTAACCTCACATTTTCAAATATATATAAGATAAACAATTAATAATTAAAGTATGAGAGACTAAGTGCATTTAGTTAACTATACCAAAATGGTAATAGTTATCCTATTGTAGCCAAGATTGGACATGTATGTGGGGCAGTGCAAGACCCTAAACTCCTGGTGAAACTTGAAAGAGTGGAAATGGAATAGAATAGAGATAGGCTGCCTCTGCCTCTGGCTCTCAAACTCTGAAAAAGACTCCACTCCTACCTGCACTTGGATTTTGACTAGTAAATTTCCATTCCTGATCATGCTAACTAATGCATTCCATGTTTAATTTAAGTTTAACCTGCAGGTGTGTTAGTTAATTGATGCATTCAAAATCCAATTCCAATTCCAATGCATGGGAATAAGTAATAAAAAGTCACTGCATGCCTTTATTCATTAATTATACTGTACTGTACAATAGTCGTAGTAGGTAGTGAATGAAAAGTTGAAGTTTTGAAGTAAAGAAAAGAAGTAGAAGAGATAGATGTAGTTGGGCTTAGGCTAGCACATGAACACAGTTTCTAAATCCAATTACAAATTTTGCTGCTCCTTGTTTATATGCTGCTAATTAACTACAGATTTTGCAAATTTGCATCCTTGTTTATATGCTGCTAATTAATTACAGATTTTGCAAAACTTTGTTACATATATGCAGGAAAATCTTGATATAGCATTATTAGATAAATACGGTGAAGAATCTTCTTCTTATCCTGAGGTTGATGCAAATTTGTGGTTAGATGTTGCCCCTCACTCCAAAAAGGGACGAATTCATGGATTGGGTCAAGGTTTACAACTTTCAACCGGATCCCCAAATTCGACAAGCTCAGTCTGCTCTACTACATCTACCACAACTCCTATGATACCACAATCACAAATCGATGAGGCCGTAAGTAGAGCAATGGCAACAATGTGGAGTACTCAAATGACTCCAATGTTGCAAAGCTTCATGTCTCAGGTTAACCAAGCTCCAACACGATCCTCTCAAGGTGAAGAGCGTCAAAGTACTCCAGCTAATGATGATAATGATGATGTTGATGCTGATGCTGATTTAGGAGTTTGAAATCTTTATTGTCTATTGAACTCTATTTTAGTATGATAAGAAACTTCTCTAGTAGATTATGTTGCATTATGTTAGATACCTGACTTTTGAGATACTCATGTTTTTGACAGTTATAATTCTAATATATGTATATAATATTGTACTTATTAGAGGATATATGTTTGAATGAATATCAGGCAAGTAAAAAAGAGCTTCGAAAATTAGCTATAAATAGTTTCAGAATTAGTTAGGAAAATTAGCTACGGATTAGCTAGGGATTAGCTAGGGAATTCAGCTAGGGATCAGCTACGGATTAGCTAGGGATTAGCTAGGGAATTTAGCTAGGGATTAGCTACGGTTTAGCTAGGGAAATTAGCTAGGGATTAGCTACGGTTTAGCTAGGGAAATTAGCTGCGGTTTAGCTAAGGGAATTAGCTAGGGATTAGCTACGGTTTAGCTAGGGAAATTAGCTAGGGATTAGCTACGGTTTAGCTAAGGGATTAGCTACGGTTTAGCTAGGGAAATTAGCTAGGGATTAGCTACGGTTTAGCTAAGGAAATTAGCTAGGGATTAGCTACGGTTTAGCTAAGAAAATTAGCTAGGGATTAGCTACGGTTCAGCTAGGGAAATTAGCTAGGGTTTAGCTAGGGATTAGCTACGGCTATATCTCTAGGAATTAGCTACGGACTTCTTCATTTCTCATTCAAAATTAGCTAGGGATTAGCTACGGCAGAAATCCCTAGCAATTAGCGTCCATTTTTTAGCTAGGGACGGTTGCCGTAGCTAATCCGTAGCTAATCCCTACCTAAGGCGATTAGCTAGGGATTAGCTAGGGATTTTTCCCTAGCTAATCCTGTTTTTTCTTGTAGTGGCAGGGTAGTTATAGTCATGTTTACAGGATAAGGCTTACGGGTTTAGAGATAAAAATCTATTCCCGTGCCGGTCACATACTCTCGATTTGGGGTCGTGACACGGTGAGTGTTTCGAAAACTTCATATTCATTTTTCTTTTTTTAATAAGTTTTCACCGATGAGTGTTTCGAAAACTTGATATTCATTTTCCTTTTTTAATCAGTTTTCGCCAATGAGTGTTTCGAAAACTTGATATTCATTTTCTTTTTTAATTAGTTTTGGTCGATGAGTGTTTCGAAAACTTGCTATTCATTTTCTTTTTTAAGTAGTTTTGGTCGATGAGTGTTTCGAAAACTTGATATTCATTTTTCCTTTTTTAATCAGTTTTTGCCGATGAGTATTTCGAAAACTTAATAGTAATTTTTTTTTAATCAGTTTTCGCCGATGAGTGTTTCGAAAACTTGATATTCATTTTTCTTTTTTTAAATCAGTTTTCACCGATGAGTGTTTCGAAAACTTGATATTCATTTTTCTTTTTTAATTAGTTTTGGTCGATTAGTATTTGGAAAACTTGATATTCATTTATCTTTTTTTTTAATCAGTTTTCGCCGATGAGTGTTTCGAAAACTTGATATTCATTTTTCTTTTTTTCATCAGTTTTCCTCGATGAGTATTTCGAAAACTTGATATTAATTTTTCTTTTTTTAATCAGTTTTCGTCAGTGAGTGTTTCGAAAACTTCATATTCATTTTTCTTTTTTTAATGAGTTTTCACCGATGAGTGTTTCGAAAACTTGATATTCATTTTTCTTTTTTAATCAGTTTTCGCCAATGAGTGTTTTGAAAACTTGATATTCATTTTTCTTCTTTAATTAGTTTTGGTCGATGAGTGTTTCGAGAACTTGATATTCATTTTTCCTTTTTTAATCAGTTTTTGCCGATGAGTATTTCGAAAACTTAATATTAATTTTTCTTTTTTTAATCAGTTTTCGCCGATGAGTGTTTCGAAAACTTGATATTCATTTTTTTTAATCTGTTTTCACCGATGAGTGTTTCGAAAACTTGATATTCATTTTTCTCTTTCAATTAGTTTTGGTCGATGAGTGTTTCGAAAAGTTGAGATTCATTTTTCTTTTTTTAATAAGTTTTCACCGATGAGTGCGTCAAAAACTTGATATTTATTTTTCTTTGCTTTAATCAGTTTTTGTCGATGAGTGGTTCTGAAATGTGATATTCATTTTTCTTTATTTAATTAATTTTCACCGATGAGTGTTTCAAAATCTTGATATTCATTTTTCTTTTTTTAATCATTTTTCGCCGATGAGTGTTTCGAAAACTTGATATTCATTTTTCTTTTTTTAATTAGTTTTCGCCGATGAGTGTTTCGAAAACTTGATATTCATTTTCCTTTTTTAATCTATTTTCGCCGATGAGTGTTTCAAAAACTTGATATTCATTTTTCTTTTTTTTAATCAGTTTTCGCCGATGAGTGTTTCGAAAACTTTATATTCATTTTAATTTTTTTTAATCAGTTTTCGTCGGTGAGTGTTTCGAAAACTTGATATTCATTTTTCTTTTTTTAGTAAGTTTTTGCTAATGAGTATTTCGAAAACTTTATATTCATTTTTCAATTTTGTAATATCCGAGATATTTAGATTTAATTATTTTCATTAATATTTAATTTATTTTTCTTTCAGAAAGAAAAAAATAAATTAAATTAATGAATTAAAGAGTTAGAATAAAATAAGGGAGAAAATAATAGGGAATATATGTAATTTTTCTAGGACCTAAAAGGAATAGGGATAAAAAAAAGAGATGGGGGAAAAGAAAATAAAATAACTAAATATATATATATATAATAATAATAATAATAATAATTATTATTTTTAGTTTTTACTAAGCAATAAAAGAAAAAAAAATATAATAAAATATATGGGGGGGGCAATCGTGACCCCCTCCCATTACAATTAGCACACATTAAAAAAAATAAAAGAAGAAGCAAAACGCACATAAGCAAAAGAAGCAGCAACTCACACACACATTAAAAAACAAGAGAAAGCAGCAAGCAGAATCGAGAGCACGCACACGTACGGACCTGAGGAGCTTGAGGAGAAGAGGAGAAGCACGTGCACGGCGGTTTAGCGCCGGTAATCAGGTTCCGACGCCGGAGACGGTGATCGGAAGCTATCTTCAGCCCTTAGCAAGCCTTCTACCCGATTGAATCAAGGTAAGAAGCCCCAAATCTCCCAAAACCCCAATTTCTCCAATTTTGGGTATTTCCGGAATTCTTCAATTTCTTCCAATCGGGGCATTCTGGGGTTAAAGTTGAGCTTGGTGGGTGTTATTGAAAGCCTAGGGAGGTTCCGAAATTGATAGTTTGGGTTAGGAAATTGCTGTAAAATTCGAAATTGATAGTTTGATGCATGTTTAGGCTTGGATTGGAGTAGTATAGGTGTTATAAATGCTGGAAATAAACAAGGGAATAAAGCCCGAGTATTTAGCGTCTCAACTAGATCCCAATCCGGTGAAAAAGAGGCGAAATACTAAGCCACCATATAGTAAGGAGCTATGCGGTGGGTTGAACACGTCGGTCTAGTCCGTGGTGGACACCTAAGACCAACTAAATTGGGTCCAAGGCCTTTCTTATACCGATTATATTTTATATATATAATTAAAGAGGTAATATTTAAGCTTTTACTCGGCGAATAAGGAGACAGTGGAATGAGTAAGCTAAAGCCTCTTTTGAACAGTGAATTTAATTCTTTTATTAGTTAAATACCCATATGAATACATGAAGGGAAATTTAGACAAGTGGAAATCTCTAACCTAAGCAATTAGAGGTTCTAAATGGCTCGAAAGTGTGAAAGTCGAATATGGGGCATTCTGGACTTTCAGAAAGAGCAAATAAGACGACGTAACGAACTAAATAATTAGTTCTTGGAAAATAGCTAGAGGGTGCATAAGCATTAGCATGACCCATGCATGGTTGATGCTTAGTTACGTGTTCTAAATTTCTTAAATGTATGTGTATAAGGCACCACAGGGTAATTGGAGTTTCAAGCACTCCGAGGACTGATCAGGAGGGCTAACGAGGTGAGGGGCTCTCCCATCCCTGCCCCACAGGGTTGGATGACTACGTGGAAATGTGGTTTGCTCTATTTTGTGCAAGTTGATATATGAAATATGTCTATCTGAATGTATTTATGTTACGCGTATATGATTAGTGAGTAAACAGTGAACGTGCAAGCTGTTTATATGTTTATATGTACATTCTCAAGTGAATATGCAATATTGTGGCTCAACGAGCCTTATATGATACCGTGGGTAGGATTGAGTCAGAATTTCACATGTGAGGGTTTATTATTATTAAAAACCCATTTAAATTGATCATCGTGCAAAGGTTTTGACCGTATGGTACATTGAGGAATATGAACCTAGGTTGTTAAATGTGAGTGGGAGTGTTGCATAATTGAAATGGGGGAAATCTAGGCCTAACTAAATAACGCGTATGATATTCAGTTAGTTACAAATAGGATGTCTTTCAAGGTTAAATATGTTAGTTGAGTTTGTTTAGGTTGTCCGGGTAGATCGAGTCAGTCGTCCTGATCGGACAGACAGGATTATGACGTCAGCAAGTATGCCACATAATGGCCATTACCTTGGTTTAAACTGAGCTCAGACAAGTTGCCGGCTATTACTCTAAGCATGCCTTGGAGTCAGAAAGTTCCTGGTGTGATCAACTAGGTTCGTACATGAAATTGCCTTCGTGCCAGTATTTCTCTTAGTGTAATGCGGGAGACAGAAATTGAATGCCTACGTGCATAAATATATGTTAACTATGGAACCATATGTTATATGTTTATGATTGGTATACATGCGGATTAATAAATATGTTAGTAACATGAATTAGGATTTTTAATTGTGAATATGATACATTGATTTCCTGATCATGTTAAAGGTCACAATATAAATCCGTTTCATGCGTATGTGGTTGTGGTTGCTCCCTTCCCCCAGCTGTAGTGGTACTCGCTGCTACGCCAGGGATGGGGGAGCTTCTCACTGAGTCTGTTCGACTCACGCCCCCTATTTACATATTTCAGATACAGGTGGTTCAGGAGTCGGGAACGCGTCCACTTCTTCTCAAGGAGGCGGTCAACTTTGAAGACCGCACGCTTTGTCCGCGTCGGTAGTTATTTTGGTTATGTACATGTGTTGTGATGTATATATATAAATCCTTTTTGGGCGTAGCGTTTGTACGTTAACATCTGTTGTGTATATATATATATATATATATATCATACTTGAATTCTAGCATTGTCGGCTTCATACAGATTAAAGTTAGGTCTTGGTGATGGGAATTTAGGTTATGACATAGCATATATCACGTATATACATATATGACTTCTGCATGTGACTAGGATAGATCACACGCATTGAGACGTGTGATCAATACGTAAATTATATGTATGTGTGATTGAATACTTGTTTGTGTGAAAATATGGCTTCCGCATGTGAAAAGGCTAGATCACATGCCCGCATTCAGGCGTGTGATCAATATGTAAACTATTTGCAAGTGTGTGATTGAATATATGTATGACTGTATACAGGACTTCTGCATGTGAATAGGATAGATCACCCGCACTGAAGCGCGTGATCAATATGTCTATTATATGTACGTGTGAATGATTATGTGTATATGTATAGACTGAAGCGGCGTTGAGTGAGCCGTGGATTGTACGCTACTTAGGTCACCGGATATGGATGGTCATAAATACTATATATTGTTTGTATTGGAATTGGGTAGTTATGAACATGTGAAAATGTTAATCAGGAATTAGAGGCTTACGGGATAGGAGACATCCTACCTCCCGTGCCGGTCAGGGACGTCCGATAGGGGGTCGTGACAAGTTTTTGCCGATTAGTATTTCGAAAACTTGATATTAATTTTTCTTTTTTTAATCAGTTTTCGGCAATGAGTGTTTCGAAAACTTGATATCCATTTTTCTTTTTTTTAATCAATTTTCACCGATTAGTGTTTCGAAAACTTGATATTCATTTTTCTTTTTTAGTAAGTTTTCGCTAATGAGTGTTTCGAAAACTTGATATTAATTTTTCTTTTTTTAATCAGTTTTCGCCGATGAATGCTTCGAAAACTTGATATTCATTTTTCTTTTTTTAGTAAGATTTCGCTAATGAGTGTTTCGAAAACTTGATATTAATTTTTCTTTTTTTAATCAGTTTTCACCGATGAGTGTTTCGAAAACTTGATATTCATTTTTCTTTTTTTTTAATCAGTTTTCGTCGGTGAATGTTTCAAAAACTTGATATTTATTTTTCTTTTTTAGTAAGTTTTCGCTAATAGTGTTTCGAAAACTTGATATTAATTTTTCTTTTTTTAATCAGTTTTTGCCGATGAGAGTTTCGAAAACTTGATATTCATTTTTCTTTTTTAATTAGTTTGGGTCGATTAGTATTTTGAAAACTTGATAATCATTTTTCTTTTCTTTTAATCAATTTTCGCCTATGAGTGTTTTGAAAACTTGATATTCATTTTTCTTTTTTTTTTAATCAGTTTTCGCCGATGAGTATTTCGAAAACTTGATATTAATTTTTCTTTTTTTATTCAGTTTTCGCCGATAAGTGTTTCGAAAACTTGATATTCATTTTTCTTTTTTTAGTAAGTTTTCGCTAATGAGTGTTTCGAAAACTTGATATTAATTTTTCTTTTTTTCATCAGTTTTGACCGATAAATGTTTCGAAAACTTGATATTCATTTTTTAATCATTTTTCGCCAATAAATGTTTCGAAAACTTGATATTCAGTTTTTTAATCATTTTTCGCCGATAAATGTGTCGAAAACTTAATATTCATTTTTCTTTTTTAATTAGTTTTGGTCGATGCGTGTTTCGAAACCTTGATATTCATTTTTCTTTTTTTTAACAAGTTTTCACCGATGAGTGTTTCGAAAACTTGATATTTATTTTTCTCTTTCTTAATCAGTTTTCACCGATGAGTGTTTCGAAAACTTGATATTCATTTTCCTTTTTTAATCATTTTTCGACGATGAGTGTTTCGAAAACTTTATATTCATTTTTATTTTTTTAATCAGTTTTCGTCGATAAGTGTTTCGAAAACTTGATATTCAATTTTCTTTTGTTAGTAAATTTTCGTTAATGAGTATTTCGAAAACTTGATATTCCTTTTTCTTTTTTTAATCAGTTTTTACCGATTAGTATTTTGAAAACTAGATATTAATTTTTCTTTTTTAATCAGTTTTCGCCGATAAGTGTTTCGAAAACTTGATATTCATTTTCTTGTTTTTAATCAGTTTTAACCGATGAGTGTTTCGAAAACTTGATATTTATTTTTCTCTTTTAATTAGTTTTGGTCGATGAGTGTTTCGAAAACTTGATATTCATTTTCCTTTTTTAATAAGTTTTCACCGATGAGTGTTTCGAAAACTTGATATTTATTTTTCTTTTTTAATTAGTTTTGGTCGATGAGTGTTTCAAAAACTTGATATTCATTTTCCTTTTTTTAATAAGTTTTCACCGATGAGTGTTTCGAAAACTTGATATTCATTTTTCTTTTATAATTAGTTTTGGTCGATGAGTGCTTCGAAAACTTGATATTCATTTTTCTTTTTTTAGTAAGATTTCGCTAATGAGTGTTTCGAAAACTTGATATTAATTTTTCTTTTTTTAATCAGTTTTCATCGATGAGTGTTTCAAAAACTTGATATTCATTTTTCTTTTTTTTTTTAATCAGTTTTCGTTGGTGAATGTTTCAAAAACTTGATATTTATTTTTCTTTTTTAGTAAGTTTTCGCTAATAGTGTTTCGAAAACTTGATATTAATTTTTCTTTTTTTAATCAGTTTTTGCCGATGAGAGTTTCGAAAACTTGATATTCATTTTTCTTTTTTAATTAGTTTTGGTTGATTAGTATTTTGAAAACTTGATAATCATTTTTCTTTTTTTTTAATCAATTTTCGCCTATCAGTGTTTTGAAAACTTGATATTCATTTTTCTTTTTTTAATCAGTTTTCGACGATGAGTATTTCGAAAACTTGATATTAATTTTTCTTTTTTTATTCAGTTTTCGCCGATAAGTGTTTCGAAAACTTGATATTCATTTTTCTTTTTTTAGTAAGTTTTCGCTAATGAGTGTTTCGAAAACTTGATATTAATTTTTCTTTTTTTAATCAGTTTTCGCCGATAAATGTTTCGAAAACTTGATATTCATTTTTTTAATCATTTTTCGCCAATAAATGTTTCGAAAACTTGATATTCATTTTTTTAATCATTTTTCACCGATAAATGGTTCGAAAACTTAATATTCATTTTTCTTTTTTAATTAGTTTTGGTCGATGCGTGTTTCGAAACCTTGATATTCATTTTTCTTTTTTTTAACAAGTTTTCACCGATGAGTGTTTCGAAAACTTGATATTTATTTTTCTCTTTCTTAATCAGTTTTCACCGATGAGTGTTTCGAAAACTTGATATTCATTTTCCTTTTTTAATCATTTTTCGACGATGAGTGTTTCGAAAACTTTATATTCATTTTTATTTTTTTTAATCAGTTTTCGTCGATAAGTGTTTCGAAAACTTGATATTCAATTTTCTTTTGTTAGTAAATTTTCGTTAATGAGTATTTCGAAAACTTGATATTCTTTTTTCTTTTTTTAATCAGTTTCTACCGATTAGTATTTTGAAAACTAGATATTAATTTTTCTTTTTTAATCAGTTTTCGCCGATAAGTGTTTCGAAAACTTGATATTCATTTTTCTTGTTTTTAAGCAGTTTTAACCGATGAGTGTTTCGAAAACTTGATATTTATTTTTCTCTTTTAATTAGTTTTGGTCGATGAGTGTTTCGAAAACTTGATATTCATTTTCCTTTTTTTAATAAGTTTCACCGATGAGTGTTTAGAAAACTTGATATGTATTTATTTTTTTAATTAGTTTTGGTCGATGAGTGTTTCAAAAACTTGATATTCATTTTCCTTTTTTTAATAAGTTTTCACCAATGAGTGTTTCGAAAACTTGATATTCATTTTTCTTTTATAATTAGTTTTGGTCGATGAGTGTTTCGAAAACTTGATATTCATTTTCCTTTTTTTAATAAGTTTTCACCGATGAGTGTTTTGAAAACTTCATATTTATTTTTCTATTTTTAATCAGATTTCGCCGATGAGTGTTTCTAAAATTTTATATTCATTTTAATTTTTTTAATCAGTTTTCGTTGGTGAGTGTTTCGAGAACTTGATATTCATTTTTCTCTTTTTAGTAAGTTTTCGTTAAAAAGAGTTTCGTAAACTTTATATTCATTTTTCTTTTTTTAATCAGTTTTTGCCGATTAGTATTTCGAAAACTTGATATTAATTTTTCTTTTTTTAATCAGTTTTCGCCAATGAGTGTTTCAAAAACTTGATATTCATTTTTCTTTTTTTCAATCAGTTTTCACCGATGAGTATTTCGAAAACTTGATATTCATTTTTCTTTTTTAATTAGTTTTGGTCGATTAGTATTTCGAAAATTTAATATTCATTTTTTTTAATCAGTTTTCGCCGATGAGTGTTTCGAAAACTTGATATTAATTTTTCTTTTTTCTATCACTTTTCGCCGATAAGCGTTTCGAAAACTTGATATTCATTTTTCTTTTTTTTTTTAATCAGTTTTCACCAATGAGTGTT
Organism: Senna tora; assembly: GCA_014851425.1. NCBI lineage: Eukaryota > Viridiplantae > Streptophyta > Magnoliopsida > Fabales > Fabaceae > Senna > Senna tora. Next base: position 26,958,674 of record CM026262.1, read on the forward strand.
TCGAAAACTTGATATTAATTTTTCTTTTTTTAATCAGTTTTCGCCGATGAGTGTTTCGAAAACTTGATATTCATTTTTCTTTTTTTAGTAATTTTTCGCTAATGAGTGTTTCGAAAACTTGATATTAATTTTTCATTTTTTTAATCACTTTTCGCCGATGAGTGTTTCGAAAACTTGATATTCATCTTTTTTTTATCAATTTTTGTCGGTCAGTGTTTCGAAACTTGATATTCATTTTTCTTTTTTTAGTAAGTTTTCGCTAATGAGTGTTTCGAAAACTTGATATTAATTTTTCTTTTTTTTAATCAGTTTTCATCGATGAGTGTTTCAAAAACTTGATATTCTTTTTTCTTTTTTTTAATCAGTTTTCAACGATGAGTGTTTCGAAAGCTTGATATTTATTTTTCTTTTTTTAGTAAGTTTTCGCTAATGAGTGTTTCGAAAACTTGAAATTAATTTTTGTTTTTTAATCAATTTTCGCCGATGAGTGTTTCGAAAACTTCATATTCATTTTTCTTTTTTTTTTGTAAGTTTTCGATAATGAGTGTTTCGAAAACTTGATATTAATTTTTGTTTTTTTAATCAGTGTTCGGCTTTTCGCCGGTGAGTGTTTCGAAAACTTGATATTCATTTTTCTTTTTTTTAATCAGTTTTCGTCGATGAGTGTTTCGAAAACTTGATATTCATTTTTCTTTTTTTAAGTAAGTTTTCGCTAACAATGTTTAACACTCACCAACGAAAACTGATTAACAAGAAAATCAAGTTTTCGAAACACTCACCAACGAAAACTGATGAATATCAAGTTTTTGAAACAGTCATCGGCGAAAACTGATTAACAAGAAAATCACGTTTTCGAAACACTCATTGGCGAAAACTGATGAATATCAAATTGTCAAAACGCTCACCGGCGAAAACTGATTAACAAGAAAATCATGTTTTCGAAACACTAGCTGGCGAAAACTGATTAACAAGAAAATCAAGTTTTCGAAACAGTCATTGGCGAAAAATGACGAATATCAAGTTTCCGAAACAATCACCGGCGAAAACTGATGAATATCAAATTTTTGAAGCACTCATCAGCGAAAACTGATTAAAAAGAAAATCATGTTTTCGAAACAATCATTGGCGAAAACTGATGAAAATCAAGTTTTCGAAACACTCACCGGCGAAAATTGATGAATATCAAGTTTTCGAAACACTCATCGGCGAAAACTGATTAACAAGAAAATCAAGTTTTCGAAACACTCACCGGCGAAAACTGATGAATATCATATTTTCGAAACACTCTTCGGCGAAAACTAATGAATATCAAGTTTTCGAAACACTCATCGGCGAAAACTGATTAACAAAAAATCAAGTTTTCGAAACAGTCATTGGCGAAAACTAAAGAATATTAAGTTTCCGTAACACTAATTGGTGAAAACTAATGAATATCAAGTTTTCGAAACACTGATTGACGAAAACTAATTAACAAGAAAAACAAGTTTTTGAAACACACATTGGCAAAAACTGATGATAATCAACCTTTCAAAATACTCATTGATGAAAAATGATTAACAAGAAAATCAAGTTTTCGAAACACTCATTGGCGAAAACAGATGAACAAGACAATCAAGTTTTCGAAACACTCATTGGCGAAAACTAATGAAAATGAAGTTTTGAGAACACTCACCGGCGAAAACTAATGATTATCAACTCTTCGAAACACTAACTGATGAAAACTAATGAATATCAAGTTTTCGAAACACTCATCGGTAAAAACTGATTGACAAGAAAATCAAGTTTTCGAAACACTCATTGCCGAAAACTAATGAATATCAAGTTTCTGAAACAATAATCGGCGAAAACTGATGAATATCAAGTTTTCGAAATACTCACTGGCGAAAATTGATGAATATCAAGTTTTCGAAACACTCACCGGCGAACACTGATGAATATCAAGTCTTCGAAACACTCATCGACGAAAATTTATTAGAAAGAAAATCAAGTTTTCGAAACACTTAATAGCAAAACCGGATGAATATCAAGTTTCTCAAACACTAATCGGCGAAAACTAATGAATATCAAGTTTTCGAAACACTCACCGGCGAAAACTGATTAACAAGAAAATCAAGTTTTTGAATTACCCATTGGCGAAAACTGATGAATATCAAGTTTTCGAAACACTCACCGGCGAAAACTGATTATTATCAAGTTTTCGAAACACTCATCGGCGAAAACTGATTAACAAGAAAAGAAAGATTTCGAAACACTCATTGACGAGAACTGATGAATATCAAGTTTTCGAAAACACTCATCGGCGAAAACTGATGATATCAAGTTTTCGAAACACTCATAGGCGAAAACTGATTAACTAGAAAATCAAGTTTTCGAAACACTCATTGGCGAAAACTGATGAATATCAAGTTTTCGAGACACTCATTGGCCAAAACTGATGGATATCAAGTTTTCGAAACACTCATTGACGAAAACTGATGAATATCATGGTTTCGTAACACTTACCGACAAAAACCAATTAACAAGAAAATCGAGTTTTCAAAACACTCATTGGCGAAAAATGAAGAATATCAAGTTTCAGAAACACTCCTCGAGGAAAAGTATTGAATATCAAGTTTTCGAAACACTCATTTGCGAGAACTAATGAATATCAAGTTTTTGAAACACTCATCGGCGAAAAATGATGAACAAGAAATCAAGTTTTCGAAACACTCATTGGCGAAAACTCATGAATATAAAGTTTTCGAAACACTCATTGGCGAAAACTGATGAATGTGATGTTTTCGGAACACTCAATGGCGAAAACTGATTAACAAGAAAATCAACTTTTTGAAACACTCATTGGCTAAAACTAATGAATGTCAAGTTCCCGAAACACTAATCAGCGAAAACTGATGAATATCAAGTTTTCGAAACACTCATCGGCAAAAACAGATTAACAAGAAAATCAAGGTTTTGAAACACTCATTGGCGAAAACTAATGAATATCAAGTTTTTGAAACACTCATCGACGAAAACTGATAAATATCAAGTTTTCGAAACACTCATCGGCAAAAACAGATTAACAAGAAAATCAAGTTTTCTAAACACTCATTGGCGAAAACTGATGAATATCATGTTTTCGAAACACTCATTGGTGAAAATTGATTAACAAGAAAATCAAGTTTTCGAAACACTCATTGGCGAAAACTGATGAATATCAAGTTTCCGAAACACTCATCGGCGAAAACTGATGAATATCATGTTTTCGAAACACTCATCGACGAAAAGTGGTTAAGAAGAAAATCATGTTTTCGAAACACTCATTGGCGAAAACTGGTGAATATCAAGTTTCCGAAACATTCATCGGTGAAAACGATGAATATCAAGTTTTCGAAACACACATCGGCGAAAACTGATAAACAAGAAAATCAAGTTTTCGAAACACTCATTGGCGAAAACTGATGAATATCAAGTTCTCGAAACACTAATCGGCGAAAACTGATGAATATCAAGTTTTCGAAACACACATTGGCGAAAACTAATAAACAAGAAAATCAAGTTTTCGAAACACTCATTGGCGAAAACTGATGAATATCAAGTTCCCGAAACACTAATCGACAAAAACTCAGGAATATCAAGCATTCGAAACACTCACCGGCGAAACTGATTAACAAGAAAATCAAGTTTTGGAAACACTCACCGATGAAAACTTATTAACAAGAAATTCAAGTTTTCGAAACACTCATTAGCGAAAACTGATGAAAATCAAGTTTTCGAAACACTCACCGGCAAAATTTGATGAATATCAAGTTATCGAAACACTCATTGGCGAAAACTGATTAACAATAAAATCAAGTTTTTGAAACACTCATTGGCGAAAACTGAAGAATATCAAGAGTTTGAAACACTCACCGGCGAAAACTGATGAATATCAAGTTTTCGAAACACTCACCTACGAAAACTGATCAACAAGAAAATCAAGTTTTCGAAACACTCATTGGCGAAAACTGGTGAATATCAACTTTTCGAAACACTAATCGGCGAAAACTCATTGACAAGAAAATCCTGTTTTCGAAACACTCATTGGCGAAAACTGATAAATATCAAGTTTCCGAAACACTCACCGGCGAAAACTGATGAATATCAAGTTTTCGAAACTCTCATCGGCAAAAACTGAATAACAAGAAGATGAAGTTTTCGAAACACTCATTCGCGAAAACTGATGAATATCAAGTTTCCGAAACACTAATCAGCGGAAACTGATGAATATCAAATTTTGAAAACACTCATCGGCGAAAAATGATAAACAAGAAAATCAAGTTTTCGAAACACTCATTGGCGAAAACTGATGAATATCAAGTCTTCGAAACACTCACCAAAGAAAACTGATGAATATCAGGTTTTCAAAACACTCATCGGCGAAAAGTGATTGACAAGAAAATCAAGTTTTCGAAACACTCATTGGCGAAAACTGATGAATATCATGTTTTCGAAACACTTACCGGCGAAAACCGTTTAACAACAAAATCAAGTTTTCAAAACACTCATTGGCGAAAACTGAGGAATATCAAGTTTCATAAACACTCACCGGTAAAAAATGATGAATAACAAGTTTTCGAAACACTCATCAGCGAAAATTGATTAACAAGAAAATCATGTTTTCGAAACACTCATTGGCGAAAACTGATGAATATCATGTTTCCGAAACACTAAACAGCGAAAACTAATGAATATCAAGTTTTCGAAACACTCATCGACGAAAACTGATCAACAAGAAAATCAAGTTTTCGAAACACTCATTTGCGAAAACTGATGAATATCAAGTTTTTGGAACTCTCACCGGTGAAAAATGATTAACAAGAAAATAAAGTTTTCGAAACACTCATTGGCGAAAACTGATTAATATCAAGTTTTCGAAACACTCATTTACGAGATGAACTAATCGGCGAATATCAAGTTTTTCGAAACACTC